>CM062818.1:1665063907-1665622213 GCA_031772625.1 Pinus tabuliformis | reverse complement strand
TTCCCTTGTAACAAACATCAATTTTTTTTTCTCTAGGTTTAAGATGAACGCATCCAATTCTCTAAACCAAGGTTGACCCAAAATTATGTCAACCTCCATGTCATACATTTTTACAACACTAAATTGGGATGTTTACTCATAATGATCTACTGTTATTTGTAAATTATTAATTTCATATTTCTTTCTAAAAAGATCTGTTGTGTCACGTATATTGGCATCTGAAATCGGCAGTTGATTCGACAGATTAATATTTATGTTGTTTTTGTCGTTGCTTATACTAATAGTGATATTGACTTTTTTCCCTTGGATAGTCTCTCTTAATGTAATTAACTTGCGATGCGTAATAAAATATCCTTATAGGAAAATCCTCTTTCTTTCATCATTTTAGAAATAGGCTCCATTCGCTTTTTCCTTCAAAAATGGACTTCTTTAAAATAAGTGTCTTTTTATTTGATAAACTTGAACACCTTTATAAATTCCTTTAACTTTTATTTTCCTCAATTATATATCTTTTCCCACTTTAAAATAAGTTAATATAGCTTCACTATTTAAATAAACTGTACCTTATATTTATTTTAATGCTTTTAAAAAGTACTCTTCCTTTGTTATAACTTGTTATCCTTGTGTTTTTTTATATTTCTAGATTTAACTCTTTATATACTTTAATATATGGATCTTTTCAAGTAACCTTCTATAATAATACCCGTTTTGTGCTTATATATATTTTCAATAATTTTATGACTTGAAATTTTCTTTAAAATACCCTTTTATAATATAAAACTTCTCTTTACATAGCCCCAAGGGTTAGCTCAGTTGGTCAAAATCAGTGCCTCGCCGATCGGGAGGTCACAGGGTCCATTCTCCCCGAAGTCCTTGGGGTTAGGCCTAGCTTGTGGGATGCGGGCTAGATTCCCTTCGGGGTTGATCAACCTAGATTTTTCCGTGGACGTAGCCACCACCCGTTGACCAGGGTGTCTGTGAACCACAACCAAAAAAAAAAAAACTTTTCTTCACATATCTTTTATTTATAATATTTTCTTTTTATTTTTGAAAAGTCACAACCCTAGTGAAACATGGCTATTCACCTCTTTGAGGTATAATATAAAATGTATGTCCACTTATGTGCCTTTGACTTGGTTAATTTTCTTTACGTAAAAAGTAAAACTTACCATTCACATAAAGAGTTTTTGTATTCCTTTTGTTTTTCTTTTACCTTTAAAATACCATGAGCAATTACCATGGGTTGCTAAAACCAAGAGCTTGTAAACCACTTAATGAAGAATCAAGATAATATTATCTACTCTTTCTTCTCTTACGTATAGTTTTAAATATACTTGGAAAGATTCCCTCTTAACTTTATCATGCACTTTTTATCAATAATGTAGAACCTTTTTATATATATGAATGTTTTCCTTCAAAATTTACATCGGACTATATATATATATATATATATATATATATTATTTGTTAAAATTGGCAACCAGGGCAAAACTTCATGTGGGTCATCTTATTCATGGCTAATAATATTTTTATTAGATTCCTCTCGTCGAGAAGTGTAGGATTGATATAAAGATCATCCGATTCCATAAGTATTCCTGGATATATGAATTTATTTTGATTATGAAATTATTATCAAGCCAACCTACAACTCATGTAGGCTTAGAAGCCCAACAGTCGCATCTATTCACCCACCAATGCTGTGTGTAAATATAAGAGGACTTTTCCTCATTTAGACTCACTCATCTCATCACATCTCTCTCTCTCTCTACTGTGCAGATATGAGTCTCTTCTCTACTGTGCTGAAATGGGTCTCTCTCTCTCACACATGTGAAGCCGGAAGCTGTTGAATTTGAAGCTGCAACTGCAGAAGTAAAGATTGACTTGCGTGACCTAGAAGATCTCCTCATCTGAACTGCGCTATAGGTTCATCTAAACCTCCTCTGAAAGCCGCAACTTTTGGTGGTGGAATGAAGTCAATCCGATGAACGGTTTGCAAGATATCGACTGCCCTAGTTTGAAGTCGGAAACTGCTGAAACTGAAGCTGCAACTGCAGAAGTAAAGATTGACTTGCGTGGCCTAGAAGATCTCCTTATCTGAACTGCGCTGTAGGTTCATCTGAACCTCCTCTGGAAGCCGAAACTTTTGGTGGTGGAATGAAGTCAATCCGATAGTCGGTTTGTGAGATATGGTCTGCCCTAGTTTGATAATGAAGCATGTTGCTGATCTAGGGTTTGCTACTGCTGATATGAATCAGATTTATTGTACTATTTCTCTCTGCTGAATTATTGAAGATAAAAGAAGATTTGATCAAAGGGTTTCCCCACACATTGTGGGGTTTGTCCCTGGCTAGCCGCCACATCTTGTGTCTCTTGTCTTGGCTTGTTTTCTGTCGATCGTTTAATGTTCTATCTGCACTTTACTTTATGTACATGTGATTGCTAATCGATGGAATATAATAAGAAAAAGAAGTAAACTGTTATAAGCATAGAACATACCATAACTTAACATGGTATCGGAGCTGAGGGAAGACAAAGCCCGAGCAAGAGCAAGAGCAATCATTGAAGAGAAGATTGGCAAGGCTATCCTAAAAGAACTATGGGGTCCTCAACACTCTTTCCTGCCGAAGACAAGCTCCGTGAGAAAGCTGACTATCACGGATGGAAGATGTCTATCGATCTAACCCTTGAAGATCAACGAGTGCTGGACCATGTAAGAGGCAATATTGTTGAGCCTTCATCAAATGCATTTGCTGCTGCCTGCCAAATGGAAAAAATGGAAAAGGAGAATCAAAACAAAGAAGATCATCCGGGACTCTATCGACAAGCGCTTGGTGGCCTACATCTCTGATCTAGACACCTCCAAGGAAATCTACGACAGACTGGTGAGTTTATTTAAAGTTAATGATGCAAATCAAGTTTTGTTTCTTAGAAATAAGTTGAGGGAAATGAAGAAGGGTAAAGATGAAAGTATGCAAGCATACTTCTTAAGAATCACCGAGATCAAGAACGATCTCCTATCTATTGGGGAAACCATTACTGACAGAGAAATGGCACTCACAACTCTCGGAGGATTACCATCTGAATGGTATGTGTTCAGGACTACTCTTCTGAACAATAATGTAATTCCTAGTTTCGAGGAATTAATGGCTAGATGCATTCAAGAACAAACAAGGGTAGAAGAGCAGGAAATGCCCTTGCCTAAAGGTCCTCCTGCTGCTTTTTCTTCTCATGCTAAGAAAAGAAATAATTCTGGGTCTAAATCGAAAAGAAAGGCTGGATTTAAGGGTGGAAGAAAAGGACGATGTTTCATTTGCAATAAAGCAGGTCACTATGCAAGGGAGTGCCCTGATAGAAAGGACTCACACCGGGACAATGATCAAAATCCCTCTGATGGCAAATCAAAGGAATGACAAATTCAACAGCAAAGGTAAGAGGAGAGCTGGGGATCGAGGAAGAGGACAACCATTCAAGAAGGCTAGAAAGTCCAGGATGTATTAAATGCACCTGACCTCAAAAAGAACCTAGTGTCCATCTCGGCAATGGAAGACAAAGGCTACAAGGTAACCTTAAGCAATGGCAAGGTATATATATGGAATTGCCTTTACTCTTGGGTTTAGTGTTGATTCATCATATCAGGTCGATGGAAGTCCGCTAGGTGTCATGTCTTGTGACACAACTCTTCAGTCCGAACTTTGGCATCAGAGGTTTGCCCACCTTCATTACAAAGCTCTATTTGGTGTAAAACAAATGGTGACAAGGATGCCCGAATTCCAAGTAGAGAAAGAAGGTGTATGTCCGGGATGTGTCGAAGGAAAGCTCAAAAGGGGACCGTTCCCCTCAAGCCAAAGCAAGACCTCCGATGTATTACAGTTGGTTCACTCAGGCATATCTGAGGCTGGCATTAAGAGGGAGACTACTACACCACATACTCTTGAGCAGAATGGTGTGGCAGGAAGGAAGAACCGCACAATTATGGAAGCTGTCCGGGCCATGCTACATGATCAAAGTCTTCCTAAGTTTCTATGGGCTGAAGCTACAAACACCGTCGTATATGTACAAAATTGATGCCCTCATCAAGCATTGGGTTCCTAAACTCCTGAAGAAATGTTCACCACCGGTCAAAGGGAAGTCGTGATTAGTCATGATGTCACCTTTGACAAAGATATGGCTCTCAGCAAGGTGGACAATCTGCTGACTTTGAGTAGCTCTCAAGAAGCCGACACCAGGGAACCGAAAGAAAAGGATGATGAATCAATGCCTGATGTAGAAGAACCCATGGATCCGATTGATCCTCATTCACATGAGCCTTCCTCTTCTAGGAAGAGGCCTTCATGGCTTAGGGGGATACTTGATGATGCTGAAGGACATGCTGCACCCTGAGGAACCTTCCATCAAAGTACGAAACTTAATAGGTATCAGGGATACCTGACCATCATGAGCACGATCATAAAAATGAACCTTCATCTTTCTCAGATGTCATCAAGCATTAACTATGGAAGGATGCTATGACCGAAGAATATGAGTCTATCATAAAGAATGATGTTTGGGAAGTAGTTCCCAGACCCCAGGACAAGACTGTTGTTACTTCCAAATGGCTTTACAAGATAAAGCATGCAGCAAATGGAAGTATGGAAAAGTATAAGGTTCATTTTGTTGCTCATGGTTTATCCCAGAAGGGAGGTATAGACTATGATATTTGCACCTATTGCCAGATATACGACCATCCGCTTGATCATAGCCCTTGTGGCTTCACAAGGATGGAACCTACATCAGATGGATGTTAAGATCGCGTTCTTGCATGGTTCTATCAAAGAAGAGGTCTATGTGGAGCAACCTGAAGGATTTGAGATTCATGATTGAAAATCTCATGTATGCAGGTTGAAGAAGGCTCGTTATGGGCTGAAGCAAGCACCCCAAGCATGGTATGAGAGGATCGATAGCTACTTGATGAAGCTGGGATTCACTAGGAGTGAAGCTGATCCTAACCTTTACTTTAAGATTGAAGATGACAAGCCTCTCATACTGGTGTTGTATGTGGATGACCTCTTTCTAACAGGTGCAAACCCTCTCATTCACAAATGTAAGAGGGAGATGGCTTCTGAATTTGAAATGAAGGACCAAGGACTTGAAGTGTGGCAGAAGCCAAGGGAAATTTTCCTATCTCAAGGAAAATATGTGGTAAATATATTGGAAAGATTCGGTATGATGGACTGCAAGCCTGTGACTACCTTGAGGATCTTAACTTTTAGAAGTTATATGGTAGTGATGTCGGACCAGACTTGGGAAATGCCTTTGAGTTTCAAAAACTCATTCGTATTGATGTTCTTGGTGAACCTCCGTCCGAACATATGTTTTGCAGTTAGCATTGTGAGCTCATATTTGGTTGAGCCTCACTGGATTGATGCCGAGAATCTTCTGAGATGTCTTTAGGACACAATCTCTCATGGATTAAGATACACTGTCGGAGATGTGAGACTACTTGGATATAATGATGTTGATTGGGCAGGCAGTGTGGTGGACCGTAAGAGCACTTCCGGATACTGTTTCACCTTGGGATCTTCTTCGATATCCTGGATGAGCAGGAAGCAGAAGTCGGTAGCTTTGAGCATCGCCGAAGCAGGATATATTGTTGCTAGCATAACCTCGTGTGAGGCAGTCTGGTTGCGAAGGCTCTTCAGTGAGCTGTTTGGATTTACATTGGATACCACTGTGATTCTCTGTAACAACCAGAGGTGGGATTCGATTATTGAGGAATCCCGTATTCGTCAATTGCTCCAGCAGATAGACATCATCTGGGATATGGTAAGTCGATGAGCAAGGAAGCTCCATCACATTAAGATGATGTACAGGTTGATACACCTTGTCAAAGCCCCGAGGAAAGATCTAATCTGTGATTTTCCCAAACGACTTGGAGTCGGCAAGAAACCCTTGTACAAGGGTCTTGCATGTTGCATACATTGAGCTCTGGGAGCTCTGAGGGCTTGCGGTTCCTACTGGAGCAACATATGACCACAGGGTGACTCACCCTCCCCTGGTGGTGTACACTGGAACAAGATGATTCGCTCTCTTGTGGGACAAGATGATTCGCTCTCTTGTGGAACAGGATGATTCGCTCTCCTGTGTAGCAGGATGATTAGTTCTCCTGTGAGGCCTGGATTGATGTGTTCTCCATGGCAACCTGGATTGATGTGTTCTCCACGGCGATTATAGCAGGATTGATGTGTTCTCTTGTGAGGCCTGGATTGATGTGTTCTCCATGGCAATTGTAGCAGGATTGATGTGTTCTCCTGTGAGGCCTGGATTGATGTGTTCTCCATGGCAATTGTAGCAGGATTGATGTGTTCTCCTGTGAGGACAGTATTGATTAGTTTTCCTGTTGAGGCATCCTACCCATGCAGTCTGGGACTCATGGGAAGTACCTCTCATTTGATCAATGAGCAGGGAAATGAAGTTAGGGACCATAGTAGTACCGATGGACGCATCGTTGTAACTAACGTACTTCCTATGCTAGGATGACCTCCACTGATATGGGATCAATGATACTGGTCTGGGACCAGTGGTAGGAGTTGTACCATACTATGACGCTGACTTCGGGTCGGTTGAGATTGGTCTGGGATCAGTGGTACATAATCTGAGACTGACTTTGAGTCAGTGGAGGATGATATTGGTCTGGGACCATTGGAGTTGTACTCACTATGACGCTGACTTTGGGTTGGTTGAGACTGGTCTGGGACCAATACTCTGAGACTAACTTTGAGTCAGTATGATACATCCTCGATCATTTCTTCTTCTTCATAATTCGGACAAAAGCAGAGTAGAACAGAACAATGCAAGAGCAGAGCAAAACAGAACAAAACAGTACAGATCAGTGCAGGGCAGAACAAGACAAAGCAGAACAGGCAAAATAGAGCAGAGCAGGGCAAGGGTCAGGCTGTACAAGGCAGTGCATTTGATGGATGAATAGTAACGACCGATAGACAGATTGCAGATGAAGTTCTCCATGGTTGAGAGGGAGTGTTAAAATTGGCAACCAGGGCAAAACTTCATGTGGGTCATCTTATTCATGGCTAATAATATTTTTATTAGATTCCTCTCGTCGAGAGGTGTAGGATTGATATAAAGATCATCCGATTCCGATAAGTATTCATGGAGATATGAATTTATTTTGATTATGGAATTATTATCAAGCCGACTTATAACTCATGTAGGCTCAGAAGCCCAACAGTCGCATCTATTCACCCACCAACGTTGTGTATAAATATAAGAGGACTTTTCCTCATTTAGACTCACTCATCTCATCACATCTCTCTCTCTACTGCGCAGATATGAGTCTCTTCTCTACTACGCTGAAATGGGTCTCTCTCTCTCACACATGTGAAGCCGAAGCTGTTGAATTTGAAGCTGCAACTGCAGAAGTAAAGATTGACTTGCGTGGCCTAGAAGATCTCCTCATCTGAACTGCGCTATAGGTTCATCTGAAACTCCTCTGAAAGCCACAACTTTTGGTGGTGGAATGAAGTCAATCCGATGAACGGTTTGCAAGATATCGACTGCCCTAGTTTGAAGCCGGAAACTGCTGAAACTGAAGCTGCAACTGCAGAAGTAAAGATTGACTTGCGTGGCCTAGAAGATCTCCTCATCTGAACTGCGCTGTAGGTTCATCTGAACCTCCTCTAGAAGCCGAAACTTTTGGTGGTGGAATGAAGTCAATCCGACGGTTGGTTTGTGAGATATGGTCTGCCCTAGTTTGATAATGAAGCATGTTGCTGATCTAGGGTTTGCTACTGCTGATATGAATCAGATTTATTGTACTATTTCTCTCTGCTGAATTATTAAAGATAAAAGAAGATTGATCAAAGGGTTTCCCCACACATTGTGGGGTTTGTCCTTGGCTAGCCACCACATCTTGTGTCTCTTGTCTTGGCTTGTTTTCTGTCGATCGTTTAATGTTCTATCTGCACTTTACTTTATGTACATGTGATTGCTAATCGGTGGAATATAATAAGAAAAAGAAGTAAACTGTTATAAGCATAGAACATACCATAACTTAACAATATATTTTTTTTAAATCTTTTTTTTTTCTAATCTTTATATGTACTTCTTTTATTTTCTTTTTTTCTTTGACTATCTTTTTTTTTCTTGGTTTTTTTGTTTGTTTAATGGCCAAAGCCTTGAATGATGAAATTGGCGAAACAGAGAAACTCCAACTTTGTGTAGCAAAACGCTTCAGTTGTGACGAAAACAAAGTTGATGAAGGATTAATGGCCAAAGGCTGGATCAGACTAGTTCTCTTCAGCAGTTGAGCGTCCAGAGGATCGAACAACTCTGATACCAATGTAATGACCAAAAGTCATATACGCAACGAAAATATTTAAAATACTTCGTAGATAATGACATCCATTGTAGGACAGTAATTGTAAATTGTATATTGTATAGGAATTGATATATGATGAGTACAAATGAGAATGAGGATCCTGTATATATAGCCAGTTAAGTTCTCTTTCACGAACAAGCATGTCTCTAAGATATGCCTTTTCATTATTTTTTTTTTGACAAAAACGGTTATATTTTATTTGAAAATCGGCAAAACAGCTGTCGAGGGCTTAAACATTGATACTCTGTAGATCCTTGTTACAGTCGGCAGGGACAAAAGAATTGGTTTTTGAAAAGCCCGCTAAAAGATTTACACTTTAAATGCAGAAAAGAGGATTGAAGAAGGAGTTACAGCAAAATTCCTCCTTAATCCTGCCTTTTGGGCTTCTAAAAACCAAAGACCAAAGGTAAATCCTAACAAACTTCAGTAATGAATAACAACATTTACAAAGCATTTCAATCTATATTACTGTGGCTGCGTTTTTCTTTTCTGCTGTTCCTTTTGTGCTGTTCTGTTTTTTCTGCTGTTCCTTTTTTGCTGCTGTTCCTTTTTTGTTGTTCCTTTTCCGCTGTTCCTTTTCTGCTGTTCCTTTTCTGTTGTTCCGTTTTTTCTGTTGTTCCTTGGATTTCCATTGCTTTTGCTTGGTTTGCAGATAGGAGACCCACCGCGCCAGAATGCTAGATCAACCCGTGAATCACTGCATTTTCTTTTTGAAATTGTGATCCAGAATACCAAGTTTAGTAAACAGGCCTTGAGGTGGCCCTCTTGATCTCCCCAGCACCTACTCACCGCGCCACTTAACAGCAAGCAACTCAAAAGTTTCGAACTCGAAGCTTTGGAGAAGCTGAACCAGTGAAGTACAGCGGGCTAAACATCTCCAAACTTAAGGAATGCTGTAGTCCGATTCAACCTCATTGACTAACAGGGATCTCCTGCTCCGGATAGAGGCTAGGTTGGCTGCCTCATTTGCCTGTGAGTTTAACTTTCTCAGCACATGATAGAAGGAGATTTTGTGAAACTTGGGCAGCACTAGTCTAATTTTTTTGAGGATGGGGGCTAACTGCACCTGAGTTGGGATCTTTTGGGAGTTCACAGCTTGAATAATTAGTCTGGAGTCTCCAAAGACTGAGATGGAGAGGAGATTCCTCTTTAAAGCCAGATTTAGACCTTGCCACAGAGCTAGAGCCTCCACTCTGTTGTTTGTTTCATGCCCCAGACCCCAAGCAAAGCGCAACTTAGTTGAGCCACCTGGGCTTAAGATAACTCCACCGCCACCCGCCTTTCCTGGGTTGCCTTTAGAGGCCCCATCGAAGAAAAGGCAGTGGTCATCCAAAGCAGATCTCCATTTGATGAATTCCTGTTCTTCCAGACGAATTTCCCAGTGAGAAGAGGCTTTAGCAGGAGGAATGGGTCTATTCTGATGATTAGGAACAAGCTCTTTTAACCATTGATCTTCCTCGCTGTCCAGAGTCGTGCCATTTCTTATGGTGGGTTTGGTTTCTAAAGTCTCCCCCAACAGGGCTTTGATCTTAGTGATAATTCTGATCGGGTTGCAACTCTCCTCCCTAAAAATTCTGTTGTTCCTCTCCAGCCACAGTTTCCAGCATGTGAATTTGGGAATCCACATCCAGCTAGTCTTGAGAAGGTTTTTTTTGGAGAGGCAGAAGGGGGATAACTTGGCCCAGTTTCGAAGAAGGTCCTGAATATTTCCTGGAAGCTCCATATTGTCAGGTCCTAACATCAGGACACCCCTCCAAACTTCTTGAGCAAAGGGGCACAATAAGAACAAGTGGTTAGCCGTTTCTTCATCCGAAACACAGAGAGGGCATCTGGAGGGACCTGCCATTCCACGCTTCCTCAAGTTGTCTCCAGTGAGGATACTTTTATGCGCCATAGTCCAGCAAAAGAAGTCAATTTTGGGGAGAGCAGGAAAAGACCAGATAAATTTCCATTGAGTTGGCTCTGGGGGGACGCTAGGGACAACCATCAAACTTTTGTAACCTTCTGCTACTGAGTAAGAGCCTGAAAGAGAACCCCACCCTCTTTTGTCCTTAGAAGAGGCCTTTAAGGGAGATTTTCCTTGGAGCAGATCCATCAATAACTTGGCTTCACCATCCAGCCAATGAGGGACCTCCCCCAAATTCCAACCATCCCATAGACTTTCTACATCATTTGTCCAATTGGAGATGTCCCAAAGAGTTTCCAGATCGCTGGCCTGAAGCCAAACTCTGATATTTTCCAAATCTGCCATCTGATTCAGGGGCTGCTCTCCAAGAATCGAGTCTTCCCATATTTTTATTTTTTTCCCATTACCTGGGATCCAATACAGCTTTTGACTGAAATGTTTCATAGCTGTGAGATAGAGTTTGAAAACTGGGGATCCTTTGGATATTCTAGGAGGCTGGTCCAAACACCTCAAACGCTGCCCATGAAAGTATTTTTTCCACAGATTTCTCTTGCTCCAACTAGGATTCCCAGAGACAATGTTCCAAAGGAGCTTGGAGCCCAGAGCAAGATTTTGGTCGGCCAGATCCCGCATTTGAAGACCTCCTTCCAAGAATGGCTTCTTAATTGTGTCCCAATTTACTAAATGGAGCTTTCTTTCATTATTTTTCCCTCCCTCCCACAAAAATATTCTAAGGAGACCGTCCACTTTACTGATAAAGGTTTTTGGAGCTAGAAGAATGGAATTCTGATAAACCAGTAGACTTATGAGTACAGATTTCATTAAGATTACCTTCCTAGCATTATTCAACCATGAGGCTCCCCAAGCTTGTATTCTGAGTTTTAGCTTGTCTAGCAGGGGCATCCAGTGAGCTACCTTAGGATTTGATTTGAAGATTGGGATCCCAAGATACTTAAATGACTCCCAGGTCAAGGTTCTTTCCATTTCTAAAAGCCTTGCTATGTCTGTCAAATCCTTGGTCGAGCAGTTCCAGCCATAGATCGTGCTTTTTAGATAGTTAATCTTGCTGCCCGAAACCTCCCTATAAATGTCCAGCTCTTTCTTGAAGGTTCTAGCAGAATTTATGCTAGCTCCTCCTAGTAACAAAGTATCATCAGCAAACTGGGCATGATTTATGTCTTTAACATTTTGAGCCATTCTCAGGCCTGGTAGAGTTTGGATCTGTTGACAGTAGTCTAGCTGGAAGCTGAGCAACGAAGCTTGAATGGCGTAAAGAAGTGGGGACAAAGGCAACCTTGTCTTAGCCCCCTCGAGGCCTGGAAGAATTCCATTGAACGACCATTAACCAGAGGCACTATCCAAGGGGAGGCAATGCAGGCTTTCACCCAAGTTATGAGAGCTTTTGAGAAGCCAAATTTCCCCATCACAGAGAACAGGAAATCATGTCTCACCCTGTCAAAGGCATTTGTCAAATCTAGCTTAATCACCATGCCTTTCTCTTTTCGGTGACAGCTTGAATGAATTGCTTCTTGCACCAGCACAATATTGTCAAGAATCTTTCTCCCTTTTATGAATCCTCCTTGGTTTTCAGGGATGATGACCGACAGAATTTTCTTAAGACGGTTGGCTATTATTTTTGTAATCAGCTTATAACTTGTATTACACAGAGAGATGGGCCTGAATCTGCTGAAATCGGTGGCGCCTTTGTCTTTTGGAATCAATGCAAGGAAGGCCGAGTTGGTGCTGCCTCCAATCTTGGTACAGGTCTGAGATTTACAGATCATTCTCAGAAGGTCTTTTTTAATTGTAGGCCAACAAGTCAGATAGAACCTTGCTGTAAACCCGTCAGGGCCCGGGGCTTTATCCGGATCCATGCAATCCAGAGCATTTTTAATCTCATTCATACTGATCGGAGCAGTCAACATGATATTGTCGGAATCTTGGACACAGTGAGGAATAAGATCAATCAGATAGGCTTGAGAATCAATAGGAGGGTCTTCCGGGGCAGAATAAAGATCTTTGAAGAAGGAGTGGGCTGCTCGCTTTATGCCATCAGAATCTTTAACCACAGTGTTTTGATAGTGAATTTCATTTACTATTTTGAAGTGCTTGCGTGCTTCAACTTGCTTATGGAAGTAGCTTGTATTTTTGTCTCCAGCCTGTAACCAAAGATTTCTGGACTTCTGTCTCCAGAACTCTTCTTCATCCCTACTTGCTCTATGGAGATCTTTTTGCAGCTCTACTTCTTTTTGAAGAAGGATTTGCGTTACATCGGAGTTCTCCATTTTTAATTGGTGGCCTGCTAAGCTGTCATGCATCTCCTTTCTTTTGGCGGTGGGCGTTTTCAACCTTTTAGCCCACTCCTTGAGCTCCCTTTTAAGTCTCCTCATTTTTTCTTCCCACACAATGAAAGGGGATCCTTGAACTTGCCGGTTCTAGGCCTCGGTGACCACCTCTTGGAGTCCATCTTGATGAATCCAAAGAGAACTGAATCTAAAGGGAATGGGGCCAAGATTTCCATCCAAGAAGAGCTCAAGTAGAATGGGTTTATGGTCAGAGGTGTAGTTTGGCAGAATTTTAGAGGTGGCCATTAGACCACAAGTCAAGAAGGAGGATTGGACAAGAAATCTGTCCAGACGAGCAGCAATGTGGCCTGGGCCTAACCTTTTGTTTGACCAAGTGAATTTCCCAGATGTGGGCTTGATATCCTCCAAATCCCAATCTAGAATGAGGTCTTCAACCCATTCTCTAGCTGGGTCCCTGACCAGCGAGCCCCCCTTTTTCTCTTCTGCAGCGAGCGTAACATTCAGATCACCTGCAATAATAATATTTTCTGGATTGTGCAAGAAAAGATAGGACTGGAGTGAGTCCCAACAAATTTTTTTCTCAGCGGGTAAAACCGGAGCATAAAGATTGAACATGCTTACTTGGTGGCTAGATTCTTTATGGAGGAGCTTAGTGAGTAGCCAATGGGGGCAACGTTCTTCGTGAATCAAATCATATTTGGAGTTGTCCCAAAAGGAGGCAATCCCTCCAGAGGCGCCTCTGGCATTGACTGTTGGCATTATGGCACATGTTTGGAGCTATGGCACAGGTGTTGTCCTTGATGGCAACTCTCTTTGGTAACAGATCTCAGTTCAGGCTTTCAGAATGAAGGAAAAGACATATATGCAGGTTCATCTAAGCGAAGTCGCATATACACGCGGGTTAGACGTTTCAAAGGCGCCTGTGCGTATACACGCACTTTCATGCAAGGAAAAGCGCGTATATGTTGGAGAACTTACCCTTGGTCCGTGGTAGTTAGTCCTTGGTACTTGAACCTATGATTTTGGACCATGATACCTCGTCAGACGTGTTGATCCCAGCTATTGGGTCCTTGGTATTGGCTTATTATGGTTTTGGACCGTGGTATTGTGGAAGGCCTAAAACTATAAAAGGGAAAGGAGATCATGTGGCAAAGGATCATCTGATTTATTGAATATATGATATTGTGCTAGATCTGGAACACTGGTGATTGGGTTATGGTGCAGATCTAGATCTGAATGAAGGAGGAACCTGAGCGCAAGAAGGATAAGGTCTATTGATGGATCAAAATCTCAAGGCTTGAACATTGATATTTCTGTATGATTTTGATCTATTATATGTGGTGCACTCTTGATCTATAAATCTGATAATCTGGGTTAACTAATGACTGAATGTTTAAAAGAATGAATTATCCTTTATAGATCTGTACGCAGGTTCAGTGAAGTGCAGGTGCATATACATGCTTTTTCTGTGAATGAAAGAAGCGTATACGCAGGTTGGTTGTGGTACAGAAGCGTATACACGCAGGTTGCTGAATAGTGAAGTAGCGTACATATCTTGATTTATGTTCTAGCTGCTTCTGTTTTATTGCTGCAGTGTTCTGGGTTCAGAATTGGTGTTTGATTACAGTTACTGTGTTTTGGGTACAACAGTCAGAGAAGTGTTTATTTGATTCAGTTTTTGATTGGTGAAAAGGAGTTTGGTTGATGCAGAAATTCTTGATGTTTGATTGATGCTATCTGTGGATCCAGTCTGAAAATTAATGAAACGAGGTCCCTGAAAGCAAAGAGAAGGTTGCAGCCTTCTGCAGGTAGAAGCCTGCGTACTAGTATCTCAAGCCTGTACAAGAACTAAGGGGGTTGGAGCTCCCTCCCAGGAAAGCTGGAGAACGAGAGAGAGTTGTAGTTCTCTGCAGGTTGCAACCTGCGTACTAGTAAAGATTGCACCAGTACAAAACATTGTAAAGAGAAGTTTTTAATTAAAAAGAAGATATAGACGAATTGCAGCAGGGGGTTTTCACCCACATTGGGTTTCCTCCTTATATCTTGTGTTCTTATGTGTGACTGTCTTCTTCTCTGTTTCTGGTACTGTTTATTTACTTCTGATTCACAGATTAATAACTGACATTTGAAAGATAAATCTAATTATAAGTCTGCTCTATATACGCAGGTTTCTTTATCTGTAGCTGCGTATATACGTGGTTTTTATTAACTGAAGTAGCGTATATTATCTGGAGTTGAAAAAGGAAATATTTGACTTGATAATACTCATTCACCCCCCCTCTCAGTATTATTTCCAACAATTGGTATCAGAGCAGGTCCTTCAGAAGAAGCTTGATCGCTTGAAGGAAGATTGTTCATCATGAGCAACTATGAGAGGGAAGCATCAATCAGGCCACCAATTTTTGATGGGACCAACTTCTTTTATTGGAAGGTAAGAGTTACTGCCTATCTTCAGTCTCTTGGTACAGAAGTATGGGATATCATAGATACAGGGTATACTTTTCCATCAGCAACTCCTACAGATCCGGTTGAGAAGAAGAAATATGAAACAAATGCAAAGGCGGTTAATACTCTATTAGGATGCCTATCTTAATCAGAATTTGTCAAGGTAATGCAGTTTAAATCCACAAAAGAGATATGGGACAAGATTGTTCTGAGCTATGAAGAAGATGATCAGGGAAGACGAGCAAAACTTCAAACCCTCAGGATTTAGTATGAAAATCTCAGGATGTATAATGATGAAAGTGTGGCTAACTATTTTCTTCGTGTAGATGAGATTGTTAATTGTATGAAAAATTTGGGTGAAGAAATAAAAGAGGCTGTTGTGGTTGAAAAAGTTCTAAGATCTTTGTCCCCTAGGTTTGAATCTAAAGTTTCTGCAATAGAAGAAAAAGAGAATCTACAAAGCCTTAAAATGTCACAGCTGCACGGAATTCTAACTGCTTATGAAATGAGGAAAGGAGGTCCATCAGACAGGAGAGAAGCTGCCTTCAAGGCTTCAGGCAAAGGCGAGTACTACGAGTCAGGACACGTGTCAGAAGAAGAAGAAGAATCAAATTTTGTCAGAAATCTTCAACGGGGTACTGGACGGTTCCGAGGTAAGTTACCTTTCAAATGCTTTGCTTGTGGAAGAGTCGGTCACTATGCTGCCAAATGTCCTCACAAGGATAAGATTGACAAAGGGAAGGAACCTGTTAGATGGAACAAGAAACAGAATGCAAATAAGAAAAGCTATTACACTCATGAAGATAGTGATGGACTTTCAAATAGTGACGAAGATGAACGAGGTAATGAGTATAAACTTTTAATGGCTTTTGAAGATGATGACTACATGGATGCTATAGATGTAGAAGGTTTTTATGAAGAGATGTCTAATCTCAAAATTTGCTTAGAAGAGAAAAATGCGATTATTGATTCTTTGCAATGTCAACTGGCTGAAAGGGAAAAACATCTTGAAAAATTGGAATGTGAAATTGTTGGTCTTAGAAAGGAGATTGAGAAAACGAAAGCTATTAATCTTAAATTTGTTAAAGGATCTGAAACTCTGGATGAGATTATCAATGTGCAGCGTTCTCCACTAATCAAGACAGGTCTGGGATATAATGGAGAAACATCTCAAGCATCCACCTCCAAAAGTTATCTTGATGCAGCAAGGAGGAGCGAGCTAAGGCCTAATAGAATTCATCAGGTAAATTAGGGACAGTTTACCTCAAGAACGAACAAATACTATCAAGAAAATCGGGGGCAAGCTACCTTAAGTACAAATAGAAGCTACAATCAGCCACAGGTAAAATCTTCCCAATTTGCCTCAAGAATGGATGTCAGTAGAAACTACAATCTGTTGGATGATAGATTTGATAATTGCAGGAGTTTCTTCAATGGCCAATGCTTCTCTTGCCATAACTTTGGTCACAAAGCAGCCCAATGTGTTGCCTATAAGACAATCATGACTAGAGAAGCTCAAAAACAAAGGAATATGACTGGGATCACGAAAAGGACTTAAAACAACTTTTTAGCCCTTGAAAATGAAGTTGAATGTTCTATTTGTAATAACTTTGGTCATGAAGATTCTGAATGCAGGAGTAGGTTTTGGAAGACAACTAAGAAGGAACAAACCTCAAGTGCCAGAACATGGAGAATGAAGGAACCACAACCAGAAAGATGTGGGATAGCCTTTTATGCAGAAGGACAGGAAAATCTATGGTATATCGACAGCGGATGTTCGAAGCATATGACAGGTGATAAAGAAAAACTTGAATCATATACTGCATTAGAAAAGGGAAAGAAGGTTTCTTTTGGAAACGATACCCCTGCAGCCATAAAAGGAAAAGGCACTGCTCAGTTGAAAGAAAAGGTCAAGGCTGGAAATGTTTTGTATGTTGATGGCTTGAAGCATAATCTACTGAGTGTTAGTCAGATGTGCGATCAAGGAACCGAGGTAATATTTCGATCAAATGGATGTAGTGTTCGTGATCTTGATACAGGAAAAACAGTGATCAAAGGCAGAAGAACTCCAAATAATCTATACATATTTGAAGAAGGACAACAACAATGCTATTTGAGCAAGGATGATGAACACTGGTTATGGCACCGAAGGTTGTGGCATCTAAGCTTTTCACAAATAAGGAAAGCATGCAAATACCAGGCAGTTCGTGGTCTTCCAGATATCAAAATTCTAGACAACACCATATGCAAATCATGTCAGTTTGGTAAGCAAACCAGAACTAACTTTCCTGAGAAGGAAGGATCAGCTAGCAGGCCTCTTGAGCTAGTCCATACCATTGTTTTACAAACGGCCGAATCAACTCCGACTCGGCCGAGTCGAACCGAGTCAAAGGCCTGGGAGTGACTCGGCCAGCTACCCGGTTCGGTTGACCGAGTCACATATGACTCGGCCGAGTCATCCAATGACTCGGCCGAGTCATATGTGACTCGGTCAACCCGGCCGGGTAGCTGGCCGAGTCACTGTTCGGACGGCTGGGCAGTGTAAAATTTAAATGATAAAAAAATTCATGCATGCAGATCCCTTTGCTATTATTAGTTGCTGGATTTAGGGCTAGGATTGAATTATTCGAAATAATGTCTGGAGCTTCCAAAAATCATTTCCAATACTATCATAATGTAAATAAAAGACTAACAATCATAAGGGCTGTTCTCTTCCCTTCAGCATATAGATATGAAATACATATGAAAATGAAAACTGAAGGCCTACTACATTATAAGCTCTAAGTTTATACTTGTAAAAGAAAACAAGAAACAGAGTTCATACAGCTTGTGATGTAAGGAACAAACAAAGTCAACAGTAATGAGTGAATATCAACAATGAAGCTAGGCAACTATTGTAACAAGAATACCAGGTGAAATGCAGAAAATAAACAGTTTTACAGTGCGTGCCGCAGGAATAATGTGAAGTCAATAGTAATACTAATGTGCAGATATTAACAATAAAGCAAATCTACGAAGCCACTATCAATACATGAATACCAGTTGTGAATAGATGATATGACAACATAACTTGAAATTCATAGTCAGTGCATGAATAACTGTGGATACCCCTCCACACTATGGCAGGATAGAAGCATTTTTTTATATTCCAGGTACTACCCTTCGGAAACATAGAAGAACAAAAAAAATTAAAACATAAGATCATATAATGTTTCACAAATCAAACAACATAAAAGCATTTGTGACAAATAATAGGACCAAGAAAATTACACCTTGATTAGCAAAATCAAACCAACACTCACAAAAAAATTCAATTCATAACCACACAAATATAATGGAATGCCAACTTGTGAAACTGAACTTAGATACTTTACCCTCACAAGTGGAGAAAACCAGTCCAATAGGTCACCTTCTTTCATTTGGGATCCAATTCGGCATAGTGAATCCACAGCTTTATCTCTCACACTCGTTTCTTCTACAGTACAAAGAGTTTCTAAAGGAGGCAGCAAAACATGCGCCACTGTAAATCAACAGGGATAGTCACAAATGACAAATTCTCAATGTAAACTCACACCAATCCCTCAAAAATTCATCTCTAGGCCTGTAAATAAAATATCAATATATATGATTAACAACAATAAATCTATTAAACCCCCAGCGTCAAGGGTAAATGTCCCCTTTAAAGCTTGTAATAGTGTTTGATACCCTCGGTGCCTGCAGCTAGGTTTCTTTTGCCAAATGGGGGCCAGATGGATACAAAGTTGTCTTCCAAGTTCCATCTATATTATAATGCTGTGTGTTTGGAAACATGAATGAAAATCTTTAAAATTATGTCTTTTAATTAAAAAAAAAAATATTTAATGTATTTTTTACAACGACCGAGTCATTGAAATCGAGCCGACCGAGTCATTACCGAGTCGGAGTCCGAGTCGGAGTTGATCCTCGGCCGAGTCCGAGTCCGAGTCCGAGTTGTAAAACATTGGTCCATACAGATGTATGTGGTCCATTTAGGACAATGTCACCTCGAGGAGAAGAATACCTTATATTATTCATTGATGACTTCTCCAGGTTTGTTTGGTTAGGACTTATGAAGCACAAAGACGAAGCATTCGAAAAATTCAAATCCTTCAAAGCCTTGGCTGAAAATGAATCAGATTACAAAATTAAGTGCCTTAGGTCCGACAGAGGTGGGGAGTTTACTTCAAATGAATTTTTCGATTTCTGTGAAGAACATGGAATAAGAAGGGAATTCTCTACAGCTAGGACTCCTCAGTAAAATGGAGTGGTGGAAAGGATGAACACAACAGTGCAACAAATGGCTCCTGCTATGCTTGATGAGTCTGGAACTCCCGCAACCTTCTGGGGTGAAGCTGCATATGCTGCGGTTGTTATTCTCAACAAAACAAATGTCCGAGTGAACAGCACTCAAACTCCTCATGAGCTCCGGTATGGTCAGACTCCTTCGGTAAAGCATTTCAAAATTTTTGGGAGCAAATGCTATATTAAGAATACTGACGAGCAGCTTGGCAAACTTGAACCTAGAGCAGATGAAGGCATTCTCCTTGGTTATTCTCCCCACAGCAAAGCATATAAGTGTTACAATAAAAGATTTGGAAGAATTGTTGACAGCATTGATGTAGTGGTTGATGAAAAAGGATACATCCCTAGGCAAGTAAATCATGAAAATATCGATGAGGATGAAGACTACTCTCCAAATCAGACAGATGATGAAGAAGAACCGCAAGAGGCACCAGAGGGACAAACAAGGATAGAAGAGAAGACTCCATCCAGGTACGTTCAGAAGAATCATCTAGAATCTCAGATTTTGGGGCAGAAAGAAGCAGGTGTACAAACTAGAAGAAAAATTGCAGAAGCCTCAAGCCATTTGGCATTGCTCTCCTCCACTGAACCATAAAATGTAAAATAGGCGTGCAAAGATGAATGCTGGGTCAAGGCAATGGATGAAGAACTTGAGCAGATCGAAAAGAACGACACTTGGGAGTTGGTTCCTAGACCAAAAGATAAGAATGTCATAGGAACAAAATGGATCTTCAAGAACAAGTTAAATGAAAATGGGGAAGTTATTAGAAACAAGGCCATGCTTGTTTGTAAAGGGTATGCTCAATAAGAAGGAATAGATTTTGAAGAAACTTTTGCTCCCGTTGCTAGACTTGAAGCCATCCGAATGTTCCTTGCTTTCTCAAGCTTTCAGAAGTTCAAAGTATTTCAAATGGACGTGAAGTCAGCCTTTCTGAATGGAGACTTAGAAGAAGAAGTATACATCGAGCAACCGGATGGTTTCATCCTTGGGAATGATCCAAATCTTGTATGCAGACTTAAAAAGGCTCTTTATGGGCTTAAACAAGCTCCAAGGGCTTGGTACTATCGTTTGGATAAATACCTTCATCAACAAGGTTTTTCAAAAGGATCAGCAGATAGCAATCTCTATATAAAAATTGAAAATAACAAACTGCTAATACTTGTTGTGTATGTAGATGATATTATCTTTGGAAGCAATGAAGAAGCTATGAGTCAAAGTTTTGCCTTGGTGATGCAGAAAGAATTCGAAATGTCTTTGCTTGGAGAACTGACATATTTTCTTGGATTGCAAATCCAACAAAATGAAGGCGGAATCTTCTTGTCTCAAACCAAGTACCTCAAGCAGATTCTGAAGAAGTATGGCATGGAAGATTCGAAACCAGTATGTACCCCCATGGTTACAGGATGCAGCCTCAATGCAAATGATGAATCAGCAGCAGTGCATCAACCAACCTATAGATCTATGATTGGAAGTCTACTTTATTTGACAGGTACCCGACCAGACATCATGCATGCAGTGGGAATAGTTGGAAGATTTCAGGCAAATCCAAAGGAAACTCATCTTCAGGCAGTCAAGAGAATCTTCAAGTACCTTCAAGGAACTCAAAACAATGGCTTATGGTATCCTAGAGATACAGATCTCACACTTCATGCTTACACAGATGTAGATTGGGCCGGAAGCGTGGATGACAGGAAGAGCACAAGTGGTGGTGCATTCTTTATGGGTTCCAGATTAGTATCTTGGTTCAGCAAGAAATATAGTTCGATTGCTTTATCTACAGCTGAAGCGGAATATGTGGCTGCTGCATCTTGTTGCACTCAACTTCTTTGGATGATGCAAACCTTGCAGGATTTTCAAATCACTTGTACTCCACCTATCTCTATCCTATGTGATAATACGAGTGCAATAAGCATTTCAAAGAATCCTGTCATGCATTCAAAGACCAAGCACATACCTATCAAATATCACTTTCTTCGGGAACAAGTGCTTGAGCAAAAAGTCAAGTTGGAGTATGTTCCTTCTAAGGAACAAGTTGCTGATATACTCACCAAACCACTGCCCAGCGAAACTTTTGAATATCTCAGACAGAAGCTGGGAGTAGTTGATGCTTCATCTTGCTGTTGAAGCTTGTCTGTTTCAGAGAAAAGATGGTGTACGCGAGTTGGATGAGGGGCATCCACGTACATACGCCGATTTATGCAGGTGCAGTCGCGTATATGGAGTTTTGAAGAAAATCAGCAAGGACAGACTTTGGTTGAAGAGATTCTGATATGGGTCTGACAGAGACCATCTGGCACAGGTTCAGGGGGAGCAGATAATCTTCTAATAATTCATTGTTGGCATTACCTTAGAAGATCTTGGTTCAAGTACTCAAGCTGTTGTTGGTTTTAGGTGGAACAGAGGCAGCGGGTGAACAGAAGGAAATCTTGGTTGCTGATCTGAATAGTGATGGACAGATGTTGCTGCCTGTGGCTTTCATAAGTCTTGTTCTAGATAATTCGTCTCTATGTCATGTATCTCTTTTTGTGGTATCTCCTTTATGGTGTCAAGGTCATGTAACGACCTATTTTGGTTTCCCCACTATGCTTGGGATGAACATGTAATGAACTTGGTTGTCATATGTAAATTTCTGATGTATCCCCACTTGGTTGGGTGGATGATCCCCACTTGGTTGGGTGATGGATGTATGTATTGAGTCTTTTGGTGATAGAAAGGTCTTTCATAATGTATATGTCTTGGTTCTTCTCGAAGAACATCTTTTGTAGATCTTGCCTACAGTCAGGGGGAGCATGGTCAGCACAGTAGGGCAGAATGTTCAGCATGTACTCAGGGGGAGCACAACCCTTTGCCCTTGATGACAAAGGGGGAGATTGACTTTGAGGATGTTGGGTTGCCATCAAGTCCAAAGGGGGAGATTGTTGGCATTATGGCACAGGTTTGGAGCTATGGCACAGGTGTTGTCCTTGATGGCAACTCTCTTTGGTAACAGATCTCAGTTCAGGCTTTCAGAATGAAGGAAAAGACATATACGCAGGTTCATCTAGGCGAAGTCGCGTATACACGCGGGTTAGACGTTTCAAAGGCGCGTGTGCGTATACACGCACTTTCATGCAAGGAAAAGCGCGTATATGTTGGAGAACTTACCTTTGGTCTGTGGTAGTTAGTCCTTGGTACTTGAACCTATGATTTTGGACCATGATACCTCGTCAGACGTGTTGATCCCAGGTATTGGGTCCTTGGTATTGGCTTATTATGGTTTTGGACCGTGGTATTGTGGAAGGCCTAAAACTATAAAAGGGGAAGGAGATCATGTGGCAAAGGATCATCTGATTTATTGAATATCTGATATTGTGCTAGATCTGGAATACTGGTGATTGGGTTATGGTGCAGATCTAGATCTGAATGAAGGAGGAACCTGAGCGCAAGAAGGATAAGGTCTATTGATGGATCAAAATTTCAAGGCTTGAACATTGATATTTCTGTATGATTTTGATCTGTTATATGTGGCGCACTCTTGATCTATAAATCTGGTAATCTGGGTTAACTAATGACTGAATGTTTAAAAGAATGAATTATCCTGTATAGATCTGTACGCAGGTTCAATGAAGTGCAGGTGCGTATACACGCTTTTTCTGTGAATGAAAGAAGCGTATACGCAGGTTGGTTGTGGTACAAGAGCGTATACACACAGTTTGCTGAATAGTGAAGTAGCGGACATATCTTGATTTATGTTTTAGCTGCTTCTGTTTTATTACTGCAGTGTTCTGGGTTCAGAATTGGTGTTTGATTACAGTTACTGTGTTCTGGGTACAGCGGTCAGAGAAGTGTTTATTTGATTCAGTTTTTGATTGGTGAAAAGGAGTTTGGTTGATGCAGAAATTCTTGATGTTTGATTGATGCTATCTGTGGATCCAGTCTGAAAATTAATGAAACGAGGTCCCTGAAAGCAAAGAGAAGGTTGCAGCCTTCTGCAGGTAGAAGCCTATGTACTAGTATCTCAAGCTAGTACAAGAACTAAGGAGGTTGGAGCTCCTTCCCAGGAAAGCTGGAGAATGAGGGAGAGTTGTAGCTCTCTGCAGGTTGCAGCTTGCGTACTGGTAAAGACTGCACCAGTACAAAACATTGTAAAGAGAAGTTTCTAATTAAAAGGAAGATAGAGACGAATTGCAACAAGGGGTTTTCACCCACATTGGGTTTCCTCCTTATATCTTGTGTTCTTATGTGTGACTGTCTTCTGCTCTCTTTCTGGTACTGTTTATTTACTTCTGATTCATAGATTAATAACTGACATCTGAAAGATAAATCTAATTATAAGTCTGCTCTATATACGCGGGTTTCTTTATCTGTAGTTGCGTATATATGCGGTTTTTATTAACTGAAGTAGCGTATATTATCTGGAGTTGAAAAAGGAAATATTTGATTTGATAATACTGATTCACCCCCCCCCTCTCAGTATTATTTCCAACATTGACTGCTCTCCCTTGGCCTTTATGCCAGAAATATTTGCTTGCTTGGAGGAGTAGAAGGTCCTCCAGTTTTGTCTCCTGGATGAGAAGGATTTCAGGCGAGTACATCCTCACAATGTCTTTCAGAGCTTCTTCTTTCAATTTGCTGCCTAATCCTCTGCAATTCCAGGAGATGTATTTCATTATTTACTAGCTTGGGAGGTTGTGGCTCCTTTTGGAGCCTTACCATGCTTGCGCCTAGATCTGGTATTCATCATTCCTTTGAGTGTTTTATGAGAACCTTGGAGAACATCCAGATAAGTTTTCTCCTCTCTTTGTTTCTTCTTGGACTTTCGACCCCTGGCTGACTTGATAGGAGTGACTTGCGAGTTGTCTGAATCTGAGACTCCATCTTTTGAATCTCCCTCAGAATCGAAGCCCAGATTGATGTGCTCCTCGTTTTCTTCTTTTTCCCCTTGTTCATCCTCTGATGGAGGAAGAGATGACTTTGCTTCAGCTTCTTTCACTTTCTTCGACGGGTCTTCTGGTTCCTCTTGGATCCCAATGGCATCTGTCTTCTCCCCAGAGGAAGAACCCTCTTTAGGAACTTCTTTGGCTTTTGGTTTGGGCTGGGGCTTCACCAATGGCCCTGAATTTTTCTTCTCAGTTAGTTTTGGGACTGCTTTGCCCTTTTTGATTTCTTTCCATCCTTCTTCGTCAACTTTGTCCCCGGTTGGAGCTTTTGGGCAATTTCTTTGGAAGTGTCCATGTTCGTGATAGGTTCTGCATTTGAACGACAATTGCTCGTAATCCAGTTTTTGATAGTGATGCCATTCTCCGACTGTAAGTTTTACTGCTTCGGGTAGTCCAGCTTCCAGGTCGACTTCCACACAGATTCTTGTGCAGGTATATTGGCCCTTGTTATCTGCTTTGTCAATGAAACGATCGAGACCATTTCCAATCTTCTGCAAGGTGTGACAACTCCAGCAATGAATCAGAAGATTGGGTATCCGGACCCAGACTGGGACCTCTTTAGGGGAATCGATTGAGGGATCGAAGTCGGGGGTCCACTTATTAAGATACAGACCCTGATTTCCCATAAAATACGGACCGTTTCTGAAAACCAAATCTCGATCTTCTTTGGAGGTGAACTCGAAAATGAAATACCCTCTTCCGACAGCATAGCAGATCACATTGTTTTCCAGTTGGGGCCTCCAGTTGCGTTGGATCCAGTCATCTGTTGTTTTTGTTGATGGCCAGCGTCCCATAAATTGTCCTACCAACCCTCTGTCAGCCAGGGCTAGGGCAATTTTTATCGGTTGGTCTTCTGGTAGGGTGATCTCAGGAATTTCCTCCAGTTTTTTGATGAATTTCGCGACTTCTGGAGTCAAGTGTTTCTTCCCTTTCTGCGAAAGCAATCTTCCGAAAGCTTCTTCTGAAGAGATAGGCGGGGTAGGAGAGGCTCCCAACCCCCTGGCGCACTCATGGCGGCGACTACGCTCCTCAGCTATAACAAAACGCTATCGCTGTGCCAGCAGCAGCACAGGCCGAAGAAGGGGAGCAGAGCCCGATTGCGGGGATGCCGGGAGGGGAGGTTGAGAGCCCAGCAATAGGGGCTGCCAGGCAGGAGACCTGCGGAGGGCCGCTGGGGCCGAGGAAGCAGGGGCGCGGGAGCTTCAGATCAGAGCGCGCGCGAAAAAAACCATCCCTTTTCATTATTAACTAACTAACCATTAGTTAATTAATTTATTATTTATTATTATATTTATATTATTATGGTTATGGTTATTATTTATTATCTATTTTTACATAATTTATGTTCATAACAAATAACTAGGTATATAGTCAACGACAAAGATAGCCGATTTCGCAGTGCCTTTTAGCAAGAATTTTTTAGATTGGCAGGAAATTAACCCCGAGCATTAGTTATCAGCCACAGATAGATGGCCAAAATGAAATTGTAAAACGATGGTTGGAAAGTTGTCTATGGAATTATGTGATAGGGAAACAAAACATTTGGATCTGGTGGCTGCATTTGGGAGAATAGTGCTACAATACTACTTATCATATGTCTATTGGTATGACACCATTTTGAGCACTATATGTATGATGTTCCTTCCTTTGTTGAGATGGATTTTGGGGATAGCTGGGATCCAAAAGTGAGGTATTGGTTGTAGGAGAACCAGGTTATCCTCAAATTCCTTTAGGAGAACTTACATGTTGCATAGTATCAGTAGAAGATGTATGCGGATCACGATAGGATCAAGAGTAGGTTCCAGAAGGGAGATTTAGTTTTTTTATGTTTACAACCATATAGACAGTCTGCCTAAAGAGGAACATAGCAGAAAAGTTGAAACCTCGATTTTATGGACCCCACAGAGCTGTACGAAGGGTTGGAGAAGTAGCTTATGAGCTAGAGCTACTTGAGAAGAGCAAGATTCACAATGTATTCCACTTGTCATGCCTCAAGGAGGTGCTAGGGAAGTAGATCACAACTTCAACCAATTTACCTCCATTGGACAAGGAAGGGCAATTGATCCTAATCACCAAAGAAATTTTGGATACTAGGGAGAGGAGATTGAGGAGCCTAATCATCAGGAAGTATCTAGTTTGATGAAGGCCTACCAATAGAAGATGCCAAATGGGAACTAGAACAAGTGTTGCAACGTCCTAGCTTGCAGTTGCTTGAGGATAAACAATTTCGTGATGGGAGAACTGTAATGTCGCTTTCCAAACCATAATAGCAGAGGGGATCGACTTAGTAGCCTACCCAGATTCTCATAGTCTATATCAAGAAAATGGGATCAAATGGTTTAATTGTGCAATGAAAGACAACATTTTAATAATTAAATAGAAGTGGTAAGTTAGTTAATAAAAATAAAGTAGACAACATTTTAATAATTAAATAGAAGTGGTATGTCAGTTAATAAAAATAAAGTGACCCATGGTATTTCCAGCCACCCATGGTATTTTGAGAGGAAAAAATAATTGTAAAAAGAGATGGGAGATATGTGTGGATAATTTGAGAATTGAATTTGGAGCTCTAATAGCTTATTGTGTGAGGGGAAACCCTTGTGGAGATCCCAGTTTTGATGGTGAAACTATCCACCCTAGCTGGTGGTGATTAATATTGGTGGTGAAACATCCATCATAGCTAGTCAAGAGGAAGAACCACTTTAGCTTCTTCATTGGCATTTGTAAGAACCCAATCTCAAGCTAATTTTAAAATAGTAGAACATGAAATTTTACATACATAATTTAAATAATTAATCTAATGAATACCAACCTGTCTGCTTTGCTGACAATCTGTCTACTCTGCTGCAATTCTTGTCTGGCTGCGTTACTAAAACGACCAAAACCTCCCTGCCGAACTGAGTACAACCTAGGTACTCAGTCTCAGAAAGCTTTCAATTGAAGCAATTTGATTCCCTCGTGCCCAAAAACATCAGTATAATCAAGACTCAAGTTTCCTTCATAGCTGTACTACAGTATCCAAAATTGTTCTCAACTCTGCTGCTCCCCTCAAAATGGTTTTTCCCTTCTCCTTTTATTTCCTCATCCACCGCCTTCTTTTCTTCTTCGTGTCAATATTTTGGTTACGTGTAACTTTTATGAAATCGAATCTCATTTGATTTCGTTGATTTTTATTTGAATACGTAGTTTGATTTAATAAGTTTTTTTTTAATGAATTAATTAAATTTATAATTTTAATTAATTTATATTATTATTTTATTAATTTTAAATTGTAAATTTTAATCTGTACTTTTAAAATTAATATTTTCTGTTGTTTTTAAGGACTTATCATATATATGATACTCTGGTAAGGTATTAATTTATTACCTTAATTTATATCTCCTCATGTAGTAACTAGTTTACATATAGTGCGATACATGCGGGTCCATGCATACGTAGCTATCGTATGGAGGTCTCGTATGTATGCTAATACTTGTATTTTATTTATAGGGGGGTCATTACAACATTCATTAGAAAAGAATGCTTGAAGATTGAAGTCTGGAAGATTAGTCCAGTTGCAGTAGTGCGCATTTCTCAAAGGAGGTCGAATTAGCAGCAAATTGCACCAATTGAAGGAGGGACGAATTACTTGGCCAAGAATAGGGCTGAATTGTGGATGCCTAGAAAGGCTGAATTGTGAAGGCTGAATTATCCTAGAGCTGTGGAATATAAGTTTAGAGGGCTGAGTTTCTTCTCCAAGGGTGCAGTCACTCACAAAGACATAAATTTGGAGGAGTGAGACTGAGATGCCTTGCACTGGGTCGATTTATAGTGGGGGAAAGGAGAATGATTTGCCAGAGGTTGACATGCATTCAGGGAGAGTGAGAATCAGGCACAAAGGGTCATTTCCGAAGAAGGCCAAGTTGTTCCAGCCATATCTTAATTTTTGAAGAAGTCAAATTGGAGCCAGCCAAATTTTTCAGAGGATTTGTAGCTAGGGATTGAGCCAAAGAATTCCGAGACAGAGGCCAAATTGTCTCCAGTGGTCAGTTTGCCAGGTTTTTCCAAAAATAAATTGACGTAAATCTTCCTCAGTATTTAATAAAATTGGCTGGGTTTTGTTGTGGCATTTTTCATAATTTTTTGTTGTAATTACTGGTTGTCCAAATTTGTTAGTTTATTAAATTTTTCGGCAAAGTTATTTCTGGAAATTTTCTGAAGAAGTTTGATAAAAAAATTATAAATTAAATTAAAAGGGATATTTCAGCGTTGATGCGATCTCTTTGCGGCTGCAAATGTATAATAACTAAAAGGGCTGTATGACATACTTTGCGGTTAATTTGAGCCTTCAATTTCAGCAGCCAGCTTGGCGTTATTTTTCCTGCTTCTCTAAATGGAATTAACTCAAAGCTATTCAACTGCAGGCATCTCAAAAGTTGCTTTGGATAGATCTGAACATCTCTCACAAAAACTAGGAAAAAGTTGAAACCCTTTGCTTCCTTGGGTTTTCTCTAATCATGCTCTAGAGCCTATTGTGTCCATTGACATATCATCATCAGAGTTATGTATTTTCCATGTTAGAGTTTGCATTTTGCAAGTAATTTATTGATTGTTTAGTCCTCTTCTCAAGCATTGGATCAACATGTTAATATAGCTTAAGATAAATTGCGTTGCAATGTTCATTAATAGCCATAAATATCATCCGTGATGAGCATCTGTTGGCTTTGATCATTTTAGAAGTTTCTTAAGTTTGTTTATTTGTAATTATACTAATTCAAGATAACTTTATCTAATTAGCCTCAGTCAAAGATTTCTCAATTTTTTAATGCTTCTTGTTAATTGACATTTCGTTTTAAACATTGTGAAGGTATCATTCAGGTTATTATTTTTTTTAGAAGTATTTTTTATCTCCTAGATTTAAACATTGCAATATGCATTTCAAGGAATGTAAAATGTTTAAGAATACCATGTGATAAGGTTTTTAAAGGAGATTGACTTCCTCCTTTTGTTTGGTATCTTGTTTGAAATCTTTTCTTATGTAGGAGAATTGGCCTGCTGTCGTCTTGGCCATGGTTGGCGGATTTTCTCTATGCTTGGGAAACATTTTGATGCAATACTCTCTTGCCTTCTGTGGTATTTCATTAACAGAGGTGGTATCTGCAAGTTTGGCGGTGGTTGGTGGTGAGTAATACATTTCCTCTTTTACATATTTTCTTTTTGTATTCCACCTTCCCCCACCCTCTATTTTTTATGGGTACATGAAAATGCATGCCCTTATATTAACCTCAGCCAGCAAGCTATAACAACGAATATTTTATTTCTATACATTTTGCAATTCATATATTGTGTGTGTTTTAAACTGATGTGAAATTCTTACATTTGTTTTTCATTATTTGATTTTTGTTTGAAGACAATGCTTACTTCACAATAGGGTGAATTGTTCCCGTCAACAATGTACTTGAGTTTTGTTTATATCTATCCTTCAAAATATTCTTATAGAAATATGTTTGACATATGGATGCAAAACTTAGTAGCACATTTGATTATATTTTACCATGTTTATTGTTGTAAGATCTGGAGCTTTTCTTTGGTTGCAATATTTACCCATATATGTTTGTATTGATCTATTCTACCTACCTTTGATTTATGTGCCTACAAGCTTTCTACAATTGGTAAATTTGATATACATCTTGGATCCCAAATCATGTCATGTTGAAAATCAAAAGATATTACCTTTTAAAGAACTGTGAAAAGGTGAGATAATTCTTAGTTAGATGATTGCAAAGAAGAAATTAAGCAAGCAATAATATAATATGCAATTCTGACTTTCAGACAACATTATCTTTTGCGTTGTCTCTTTTGTCAAGCGAAAGCAACACGAAAGTGTTTTAATGCCAGGATATGATGAGTGATCATGATTTTTAGAAAGTTTAGGATGCTTTAAGCATTTAACTTTGGCTTGTTGGTCTAAATATCTTGACCTCCAACATGGATATAATCACCGCCATTGTTGGTGGACATGTGAACATCCTACCACTTCATATGTAGTAAATATGAATACTTTTGAGTGCACTTGTGTGCACTTTTCCTTTCATATTGAATTCCTCATGATGCAACCATTGTAAGATTATTATTTTAATAAATTTTAAGCCTTTGATCCCCAGGGTTAAGTCAAAGTCAAAATTTTAGGGAAATTAATTCAAAAATTTAATTTTTGAATTAATTAAAATGCATTTAATTGAAAAATTCGAATTTCCCCAAATAATTAAAAATTTCGACGGACGAGATTAAAAGAAATTTTAATCCTCATCAACAGTCGAGATTGCTTTGACGAAGATCACTCAAATTATTCTTTGGAGGATTTATCTTTAAATAGGAAGTCATTCGTCAGTCAATTCATCCGACCTTTGAGTCGTGTGCTTAACAAGAAGCTCTTGTGTAATCTTTTCGGATAATAAAGAAAGACTTTGGGGTTAATTTTGCCGTTGTTACTCTTCATGGAAATATTGTAAGATGTGTCGTTTTCATGCGTAATTTTTTTTTAGCCATTGATGATAGCTTCTGAAGAGTGATTTGAGTACAGGTATCTTGCTCAGTCGCTGGGGCTTGAATAATAATCTAAATTCTGTACGTGATAACAGGTATTTCTATTTGTCTGAGTTTTATTATTGTTTCTTCTCTCTATTTTGATGGCTGAATTTAGTTTTGCAGGAAAGTCTTGATTCTTTAGATCCTCGGGCATTAGGAGAAGTTTTCAGTTGGACCAGCCAACTCCCGATCTGTGTTTTCTGAGGAGCCTAGCGTAATTTGATCCCGGGCTTATCATAAGATTTTTATTGGTGATGCATGAAGGGTTTTGAGTTAAGCACCTTCTTTAAAATTTAAAAATTAAAATTTTCTTATGTGGGAAATTAATAGATATTTCTTTTGAGAGCCTTAGATCATCAGATTTGGGTGCAGAGTTGGACTCATACTCCTAAGATTTGATAGATATACTATTCTTATACATAGTTCTGTAAATTATTTTTGGTTTTCTGACTTGGGTTTTTCTGGGTTTTAGTTTTATTATTAAATATATCGTTTAGGTGTTTCTTGTTGTCTTGCAGCTATAGATCTGAGGAAGAAATCTGTGTAGAGTCAAGATCTAGGCCCTCGAGGTTAAGATTTGGTTCTCTGGGGTTCATCAACATAATTTTCCAGGGATATTATTCAGACATTTTGCAGTCCAAGGATTTAAATTTTTTTATTTTATTTTTAGATCTGGAAATTTAGTAAGGGTTTCAGGGTTAGATCTGAAGCAAGTGGATTCAACATTTTAATTAAGATTTCCAGAAAATTTTCAAAGGTTTTCTGGGCTGCTGATTGGTTTGCTCGGTTTTTTGGTCCACTGTGCAATTTCGAATTAAAAAAAAAACTTCGCTGCCATCTCTCTTAAACCTGCAAGGGTCCCTCATCTCATTAATCGGCAGCTCTCTTCTCCATCCATTTGCTGCCATCCAACGCTGCAACCCTCCTCTCTGCTGCCCGAGTTTGCATCCTCCTTTGCATGCTTGCAAACTTTCACTGCCTCTTCAAAATCGAAACCCTCCTCTCCATCTATCAGCGTCTATCCCTCACGTGTTTTGCAGTTCTCCCCCTCTGTCTGCAACCCTCCATACCCTGCGGCCCCCCTTATTTCTCCTATTCCCTGGGTCCTTCATCCCCATCTTGTTCTGTCCGTAGCTCCAACTTGCAGCACCTCACCCTCCTCATCGCCATACCTGTGTGTTGCCATCGCTCAATCAACCTGCGAATAATCACTGCACCTCCTCACCCTCTGCGACTCTCCTTCCTCACTACCATTCTCTCCTTTCCGCTGTTGGACCTACATATGCACACAACAAACACTCTCATTCGACTTTCTGTTTTATTTTTTTATTTCGGTTGCATGGTACATGGTTAGGGTTAGCGTATATACATTTTTTTTAGTTTCATTTGAATTTCGACTTAGGTTTGATTTTTTTGGTTTGGTTAATTTCATTCACGATTTTTGTTTGTTGGTTTGGGCTTTTGTTTTTTGATTTATTAATGATTTGATTTTGTTCTTTTTTTTTTACTTTCGATTTTTGATTTTGATTTTATTTATAAAACATTTAAAAACTCTAAAAAATCCTAAAAATTAAAAATCTAAAACATTTAAATTTTTTTAAAACATTTAAAAAGCTAAAAAATTCTAAAAATTTTAAAAAAATCTGCTGTTGGACCTACATATGCACACAACAAACACTCTCATTCGACTTTCTGTTTTATTTTTTTATTTCGGTTGCATGGTACATGGTTAGGGTTAGCGTATATACATTTTTTTTAGTTTCATTTGAATTTCGACTTAGGTTTGATTTTTTTGGTTTGGTTAATTTCATTCACGATTTTTGTTTGTTGGTTTGGGCTTTTGTTTTTTGATTTATTAATGATTTGATTTTGTTCTTTTTTTTTTACTTTCGATTTTTTATTTTGATTTTATTTATAAAACATTTAAAAACTCTAAAAAATCCTAAAAATTAAAAATCTAAAACATTTAAATTTTTTTAAAACATTTAAAAAGCTAAAAAATTCTAAAAATTTTAAAAAAATCTAAAACATTTATAAAACATTTAAAAATCTAAAATTTTTCAAATTCTGGTGACTAAGGAATTAAATTAAAAAAGGATTTGCGCTTTCACATTAAATTTTTTAATGTGGCCTATGGTAAATTAAAATTTCAATTTATTAACTCTTTTGATTTACTTTGTCATATTAAAAGATTTTGATTTCTTCATTTACCATATTTAATTAATCTCCTAAGGAACAATTGAATTGATTACATAAATTTCCTTGGTGTCATTTTGTGGTAATATTTCTCTATTGTCAAGTGCGATTTATGTTTCAAAAAATTATATTGGCGATAGGAGGAAGTTAATTAATTCTAGATTTGTGTCATTAATGAAAATCATTTTAAATCTAGAATGTATTACATGATAGAATCTTAGGCATTCATATTTAATCGTTCATGATTGTCACTATTCGTCGCATTTGTAGATTTCTTTGGTTAACTTGTTTTTACTTAATCTATCGTTAATCGAATACTAAGGCATTGGTCTATAATCATTTCTATCATGTGGATGTGTCTTGTGTTTAATCTAGTAATCTCAGTTAACCATGATTTGTCTTAAATTCATCAGGTTTTCCATCTTCAGGTCTCCTAGAGCCTGTGTTCCACAAGGTTTTCTCATTGATTCACCTTAGGGACTACCCCCTTTGACTTGTCTAGTAGAGAGTCTAAACGGAGTGAGTAAGGATTAGAGTGACATCCCTTACTCTGAGCGTTGTCGTGGTGCCTAGACACTTTGTGCGACGACATTTTTTGGCCTCGTTGCTGGGGACCAATTTATTGGGCCTTGGCTCTATGACATTCATCTTTCATCTTTCTATCATTCATTTTAGCCGACATCGACAACATTTTTTGGTGCCGTTGTCGAGGTTAGAGTTTTTTTGTCCTTGGTCCTCACGACATTTTTCTAATCATCTAATCTTTCATCATTTCTTATTCCATCAACACAACACTTCTTGTTGTCATTTGATCTTTTCATCACCTTATCTTCCGTCATCTCATTAATCGTTTCATTTGCACTTTTAGCACCTGGACATTTCGGTTCGTTTCTTGTTTGGTTGGTGACTCCACTTATTCATCCATTATTTCTCAGACAAGAAGCCTTCCCTTATATCCAACTATTTTTTCCTTTTGGATCTTAGAGCTAGATTCATGGTCATTTGCGACTCCACTTCTTTCATTTCTTACAAGAATTTCTACTAGAAGCTTCTTGTGGATCTCTTGATTTTCTTGAACAAGGGTCTTTGTCTAGCATCCATTTGGTCCCTCCTTATCCCTTTAAGCAAGTCATCATGGATGACTTGTTTGCCCCGTGTCATTTTACTAACTTTCTCCATGATATGCTGGAAGAGGCCATTCATAAATTACCTTTGTTCTCGGGTGGTGATTCAGCCACTGCTAGAAAGCATCTATCCAGGGTTACTCATATAATAATCAAATATTGTCGTTCTTCCCAATATAAACATGAAGATGTCAAGATGTGTCTATTTGCCTTTTCTTTAGAGGGTGATGCTTTGAATTGGTTTCATAATTGTCTTGAAGATTCTTTCGCTTCTTTACAAGACATCATCAATGCTTTTAAAGATAGATATGGAGATCAAGGTGGCTCACCTTGTGCCCCTAGTACTATGCAACAGGATGAAAATAATCTTGTAAAGGATCCAACTGTCAATGAAATATTTCAAGACAATTCTCCATATCAAAATGTGCCATCCACTTGTACCGTTGCAAGACGAATCCATGATAGTGGAAAAACAAGAACAAGTTGTCAAATCAATGTTGACAATGAAAGGAAAATGATAAGCATCTTATAGATGAACTAAAGCAGTTGGTTAAAAACATGCAGTTTAGTCAAACGCAACTGGTAAAAAATATGGAGCTTAATCAAGAAAAAATTATAGTTGATTACGCCAAGGATATGAGAACTTTGTACACTCAACCGGAAAAATGTGATGAGAAGATGGAAATCGTGAAAATTAAACACTTGAATACGTAGCTATCGTAGTAGAAAAGTGTGCTCAAAATATGAAGGCTATGAGGACCGACATGCAGAGTTATCATGAGAAAGAAATGAGTACTATTCAAGTAAATCATAACAATGATGGAGGCCATGGAAGCAGGTCATGACAAAGAAAGGACTACCATGCAAAATTATTTACTTGTCATTAGAGATAAACATCCTAAGGAAATGGAAGCCATGAAATCTAATCATGACAGAGAAATGAGCTCTATGCAAAATTGCTTGATGACCATAAAAGCATATAATGACAAAGTAATAAAAGATATGGAAGATGATCAGATATGTCTTCAGAATAAGTTATTGACCATGGAGGAAAACCATGCGAAGGGAGTCAGTGCTATGAAGGTTGAACACTCTAACCAGATGGATGCCATAACATTACAGATACAAAAATTTTAGCATCGGTCAGAGGATGAAAGAAACAAGGAAACGTCAACAGATCATAAGCCTCCATATTTGCTGCAGCAAGCTCCATCTTATTATGAGACCCAAATAAAATGGAAATTAATAAGAATCAAGTTGATGCTCACATGGTAAATCCACCAGTCATAAAAGATCAAGTTATCACTCATGACACCTGTGAGACTGATCCACCATTCTTGACAGAGCAGATGTAGAATGAGGAAAGACATGTCATGCATATCTTACATACTTCATTTGAGAGTTTTAATGTAGAATGTTCCACATCATCCGTGATACAACCTGCCATAAAGAAAAAGCGCAAGAGAAAGATAATGAGAAAGCAGTTTGATGCATCTGATGGCCCCGAGCAGATTGATTTTCGAATAGGGAAAAATCCTACCGTGTGCAAGATTGGACATGGCACATCTAAGAAACAGCCAACAAATTTCCTTGAAAGCAGGAAAATGCTCAGTAGGCACTACATTGAACACATTTGATTCCATGGGGATGGACGCTACTTATGTTATATTGTGTGTTGTGTGGATGCAGATTCTGGATTCTCACATTCCTCCGATGCAACAATATGTCCCCATGTAGAGCCAGATGTTGACCAGTATGTGTCAACATCCCATAGCAGTACACCCCTTTTTTTCACAAAAGGGATAGCGCCTGATTGATGTGTCCGTGCTGTCCAGCTATCATCATCATCCTGATCATCATGTTATAATGTAAACCCATTTTGCATGTGTATAATGTAAATAATCTCAGCAGATAGGTGTCGTGTATGTAATTGTCTAGGTAAACCTACTTTTCTGGTGATGATTTACATTTCGGGAGGTTTTTTGTCTCACCAATCCATACCGATCCGTTCTCGAATGATTGACAGAGTTTTCCTTCAGTCTTACCCCAAAGCTGAAATGAGTTTCGTCATTGGGATCTTAGGCGAGTTCTAGTGTTCTAGATCCAGTCTATGTAAAAGTGATTTGGGAATAATCCTAACTATTTGGTTAGGTTATTTATTACAAATTGTTTGGTCTGTTGGATTATATTTGTGTTGCAAAAATGGGTAGTCTGTGAGGGTCTTTTACAAATGGGATTTCCTCCTTTAGATGTAAAAAATATGAAAATCATGATGTAAAGTGTCTTGAGAGTTGAAAAAATAATTTATCCCCTCATAGGTTAATTAATTAGATTTTTTGGCCAAAAATTAATTAAAATCCTAAGCCAGAAATTTAATTAATTCTATGTCCTAGGTAATTTTAAATTCTCTAAAGGCAAAATTCGTCGGTCCTTAAAAATTAAATTTTAAGAGGTCTAGGGACTAAGGTAAATTAATTATTTTGATAAATTTTAAGCCTTTGATCCTTGGGGTTAAGTCGAAGTCAAAATTTTGGGGAAATTAATTCAAAAATTTTATTTTTGAATTAATTAAAATGCATTTAATTGAAAAATTCGAATTTCCCCAAATAATTAAAAATTTCGACGGATGAGATTAAAAGATTTTTGTTTGTTTGTTTGTTTGTTTTATTTTATAAATAAGATAAAATATATTACTTGGTAAACTGACAAATTACAAAATTTGGGTTGTGTGGGAAAGAGAACCCAACATAAGACCCAACCGAAATACTAGTGCTAATCATAGGAAAAGCGGGTCTAAATACAAAAGTGGGAATTGCGGAGCCCGCTTTACAACAGTTTCAAAATTGAGAGTATATAAGCCGAGAAAGGAGAAGGAAGCATTATCGTGGCCGACCACATAGATTTTGATTTCCTTTGCAACAGAAAGCCTTTTGCGGAGGAGGAAAAACATACACAAAGGAAGAAGAACAGGGAAGGAACCTGACGACATCACTCCTGGTTGGTGGTGACACGCTCCTCATCCAGTTGAATGGGAGTCTCCTAAGAGCTTCCCTCTTGCTGCGCTCTGGTGATCTGACGACTCGTGGAGGCCCCAACGTCCTCTTTCTTGATGCTCGGGGATCCTTCAGCAGTTGAATGGACCTTTGCTGTCAACTTTTTCTTGATGACAGTATAATTCGTAGCTTGATGAATCTGCAGTGGTGGATGGCTTCTACATACATTACAAACTTCTCAGTGAGTTGGTCAATCTTTGTTTCCAGAACCTTGGTGCGCTCCTCTTGTTCCTGCATAGCAAGCCCCATTATGGTCTTCATTAGCCACCATGTTTTAATAGGACGTGCGTAGAGGTTTTCATGCGCTTGGCTGAAAGCAGGGTCCGGAATCCAGGAAAATTCTGCGTCGACCTCCTCAGTGGTGACCTCTCTACGGAGAACATTTGCTTGGGCTTCTAAATCTGAAATTTGTTGCTGAGTTTCTGGATTAACAACCACCGCGTAGCATAGAGCTGCGCGCCTAGCAGATGTCTCCACACGAGTGGTAGGGATCGGGCCCAGGGAATGTGAGCGGGAGGTTGCGCGACTGCACGCACCTCCCTAACTTGGACCAGGGGTGGAGCGATTCCTCGGGGCCACAATAGAAGAAGAAGGACAAGGAGTAGGGGAACCAGAGAGCAAGGGACCAACTGAGAGGGGAAAAGGCATAGAGATGAATGAGGGGGAGAAGGGGTAGGGGTGAATTTATAGAAGCCAGGAGAAGGAGGGAGGCTTGAATGGGGGAGAGGGGGTGGGAAGGGGAAGCATGCGAAGATCTGATGAGGGGCGGTGGAGGAATGACAAAGCAGAGAGGATGTGACTGAGGCAGCGGTCACACAAGGGATAGAAGAGGTGGCATTGCGGGCTCTAGAATCAGGTGAGCCAAGGATGAGTCTGTACTCAAGTGCCGTCCACCTATCCTTCCAACTGAGCAGAGAATCGTCCTTGAAATGATGAAAGGTACACAAATAGTTATTGTTCGATAGAGTAGTTGTCTTTGTAATTGATTGTTGTGCATTGCTAATAGAGTTCCCCTTCCTCCAAATTCTTCCACGCTCGGGACTTCATGCGTAGGGTACTAGCCGTACCCTCATTCGCCAGTCTGTCCGAGAGTTTATTTCCCTTCCTTCTGATTACTTGAAAGTGGAGGCCTGCCATGCTGTCAATTCCCTGCTTGATCCGATGTATTATTTTGTTTAGGCACCAGTTTTCCGAGATTTTATCCATGTCAATTCCCTGTTGAAGTTTTCTGCCGATTTGGGTGGCTAGCGTGGAGTCTCCTTCAACTATCAAAGGATTGAGGTTTAGGTCACGCGCTGTGGTGATGCCATGTTCCAGGGCATGAAGTTCTGCGACATTGTTTGTGGCTGAACCTATATTGCCCTCATATATCTAGATTATCTCTCCTTTAGAGTTTCTGAAGACTCCACAAAAACCGGTCAAGCCCAGATTCCCTTTGGCTACGCCATCGTAGTTGAGCTTGAAGGTCCCCTGCTGGCGGCTGCCAAGTGTTATTTTTATTTTCATGCTTGGGGAGGGGAGTGACATCGTGGACCTTGAGTTGAAGGAGATCTAGCATTGAGAGAATGCTCACTTCGAGGAAGGTGGAGGGGTTTTGACATTCTGAGTGGGTAGAGAGATCATAGTTTCCCGGAGCACGCTTTTGATCTTCGAGATAATGAATTCCTCCTGGGTGGAGAAGCCACAAAAGATTCTTTCCACAGAGCCTAGCAGATCAAACCAGGAATTAGATTCAATGCACGGTTAACTAGAGGATGTGGGGAAAGCCCGTTCTCCAGTTCGCGATGGTGCTTTGAATAGAAGAGGGGTCCTGATCAAAGCCTTTGAAGACCAAAGAAATCCAATTCCATAAATTGGAAGCGAAAGGGCAGACATTTAATAGATGATTGGGGGTTTCTTCTTCTTGTTGGCAGAGGGGGCATCTCGAAGGGCCAATAAAGCCTTTCCTTCTTAGATTGTCCCACGTTAAAACTTTTCTGTGCATGACTAACCAAAGAAAGATAGAAATTTTCGGCCAGTGCTTCCTGTCCCAGATTGCATTCCACTTCGGATCTGGTTGGAGTTGATCATGCTTTGCAATGTATCTGTAGGCTTCTCTTAATATGAAGTGTCCTGTTGATTTTTTCCCCATCTGAGTTTATCCTCAACAAAGTCAAGGAGGATTTGTCTTTTTTGTAATTCTGAAGAAAGGTCTGACCAGGTTTGGGGGTTCATATGGGGAGTCCATTCCTCTTGTTTCATCCAATTTCTCCATCTATCATTTTCTTCACTTTTTCCCCAGTACTGGTTGACTTTGATCTTCCCTCTGTTTTGCATTTCAGCCTTGATTTGGTGATAGTGATATTGATCAAGTTCAGGCCTTTGCTGCCAGGCATCCTCCTAGAAAAGAGCCTTGTTCCCACTGCCTATTTCCCAGAAGCTATGTCTTTGAATGATGTCCCTATTCTCCCAAGCTTGATTCCAGATGACTGAACCTTTGATGTTTCCATTGAGCCTAATGATTTTCTTTTGCATTAAGGAGTTGCTGTACTTTTCTTTCCAAAGGATTCCCCAAGGGGATTTGGGCTTTGAAAACCATCTCCATAAGTTTTTGGCTCCCAAGGTCTTTCCCAAGAGGTCTATGTCTCTAAGACCAAGGCGACTATCTTTTTTGGGCTTGCAGATTTTTTCCCATGCAACCAGAGCCCATTTCTGTTTGACCTCTGCACCTCTCCATAAGAAGTTCCTTTGAAGGTTTCTGATTTTGTTTGAAATCACTTTTGGGGTTGCCAAAGCCGAGTACAAGTAAAGTGAGATGGCCTGAAGGACAAATTTAACCATGTTAAGACAACCAACCAAATTGAGAGATCTGAAGGTCCAGTTGGCAATTCTTTTTCTCTATTTTGTTAATCAGGTTCTCCCAAGTGGCTCAAGAGAGAGGACTATCTGTTAAGGGAACCCCAAGGTAAGTGGAGGGTTGTGTACTAATGGGAATAGTTAGGTGTCTAGCGATGTACCTACAAATGGGGAGCAGAGTGTTAAAGAAGAACAACTTGGATTTCAGGGGATTGATGGAGGTACCAGAAGCAGCTGAGAAGTCTGTCAGGGTGGACGTGAAAGAGGCAACCTCTTTAATAGTTGGAAGGCCCATGAGAAAGGTATCATCCACAAATTGCCGGTGAGTTGTGGGGCGGGGGGTTGAGGCATGGGGCCAGAGACTAGAGAGCTTATTTTCATGTAGGGTAGCAGAGATAAAGTGACCTAGCCCTTCCGCCATTATAACAAAGAGGAAGGGAGAGATTGGACCCCCTTGCCTGATACCCCTTGAAGGATTGAAGGGTTGCGAAGGTGATCCATTCACGAGGATGGAGAAGAAAGCTCCCGACACCATAGCCATGATCCACTTGATGCTTTCTTTATGGAACCCAAACGCATCCAGGACCTGTCTCATATAGTTCTAGCTAATTTTGTCAAAGGCTTTGGACATGTCTAGCTAAATCATCATACTTTTTTTTTGTGATTTGAGAGAATGAATAAGCTCATGAGAGAGGATGATACTATCCATGATTTGTCTTCCTTCCACATAGCTAGACTGTTGGTGGGAGATGAGGAGAGGGAGGATAACTTTGATTCGATTGGCCAGAACTTTGGAGATTATTTTGTATATGACATTGCAGAGGGCTATGGGCCTAAATTTGTCCAGGGAATCTGCAAAGATTCCCTTGGGTATCAGAGTCAGAAAAGTAGCGTTGAGGGCTTTAAGGACAAACTTCTGAATACGAGATTCCTCAACCAAGTAATGAACTTCCAATTTTATGATAGGCCAACAAGCTTTGTAGAAATCAATGGTGAATCCATCCGGACCTGGAGCTTTGCCATTGGGCATTCCCATGACCACATCTTCCACTTCCTGGAGGAAGACTTTCCTTAGGAGCATTTTGTTATGGTCCTCCGTGAGTGTTTTGGGGATATTCTTGGTGATCTTTTTGATGTCCTGCTCCTGATCATTCCTTGGCGCTTTGAGAAGAGAGTTGAAATAGTGATTGAGCTCTGTTTCCAACTCCTCATGAGAGTGAATGAGATGACCCTCTTGATTCTTCAGAGCCAAAATTCTATTGTTTCTCCTGTGTTGTATAATTGTTTTTTGGAAAAAGGTCGCGTTTCTTTCCCCACATTTCAACCAATTTATTCTAGATTTTTGTTGCCACAACTTTTCTTCCTAAATGGCTCTTTTGTCCCAACTTTGTTGTAGTTGTTGTTCTTCTTGCTTACTATTCTCCGTTAGCCCTGCTTTAATTACATTTTGTTGGAGAAATTTCTGTTTGTGTTCCAAGTTTTTTTTTTATCCGTGATGTTGCCAAATGTATCTCTGTTCCATTTTTTGATTTTCTCTTTGATGTGTTCTACCTTTTGTTGGAAAGTAAACATTTTGTTTCCAGTTTTGATAGGAGAGTAAGTTCATCACTATTTCATTTTTGCCATGAAATCCCGGTGATCCAACCAAAAGGCCTCGAATTTAAAAGGCTTATTTTTCGGACCATTGGAAATTTGAAACTTGAGAGAGATAGGCCATGTGAAAATTCTATCACTGCAGCATCTGATTTACTTTTTCTACTTATTTCATCATAATTTATTCATGAAATTACTTCAACAAACATTAAAATAAATACTATTGTAGATTGCACACCGTAATACATAAAAAACATACGCACACATTGACACAGTTATTTTGGACTAATGTCCCCGGAAAAACCCAATGTGGGAAAACCGGTGCAGCAAGGGAGGATTTTATTATTTAGCAATTTTCTTGTACAACAGGGTTCCAAACTGGGTTAACCACAGATAGACAAACTTCCAACACTTTTCTAAACCCAACGTAGGCCCTATTGACCTCTGCTATAGCTTGAAACCCTTTGCGTCAGCCTACTGAGGCTCTTTGCAACGTCTCTAGGCTTTTGCGTCACTCCTGCAACCTCTGCGTGGATGACGCAGGCCCTTCTGGCTCTGCGCAGTCTCGGCTGCCTCTGCGTGGCTTCCTCTGGCTCTGCGTCTGCCTCTTCTGTGCTGATCTCCCGTCTCTCTGTTCCGTACTTGTTGCCTCTTGACTGCTCTCCGGACCACTGGTTCAATTTCTCAGCAAACCCCTCTCTAGAAATTGAACTGACTGGTCTCCCTTTGTATGTTCTCCAAATGCCCTTCAAGCCTCCTCTTATACTTTTTTTGTTGACATCTCAACGGCCGAGATTAAGTCCCTAATCAACGACTAAGATTAGATCTGGTTTGATCCATGTCTTTTGGAACATTCTAACACAGATTCATATTAATACACATTAGTATTTTATTTTCCCTAAGTTTAGACTTAAGGACTCCATTAAAAATATTAAATATTTTAATATCTCCGAATTTTTTTAGAATCTGCGCAAACCCTTTCTGGGTATTGGAGATCTTATGTGTGCCAACCTCTCCACCAAATTTCATGGCTAGAGCACATTCGATGCTACCCCATATCAACACTCCCTCTTAGCGAGGACTGTGCTCTAGCAATACTCCTCATTGAGTATTACTCTGATCATTCGGCATCGGTACCTGTGTTGATGCTAGGCCTTCCTGCCCAACATCCTCTGCACTGCTGCCTCCTGTACTGCTGCCCATGACTCTGCTACTGCCACTGTTGCATCTGTACGACAACTCCCTCTGCATCCATGCTGCTGTTGGTCCTTTCTCCCAACACTGCATCCGCACTGCAACTTCCTCTGCATCTGTGCTGCTGTTGGTCCTTTCTCCCAACACTGCATCTGCACTGCAACTCCCTCTGCATCTGTGTTGCTGTTGGTCCTTTCTCCCAACACTGCATCTGCACTGCAACTCCCTCTTCATTCGTGCTGCTAACACACTACTTCTGAAAGGGGTTATTTACCATCCCCATCTTTTCCCTGAACTAGTCAAATTTTGACTTTCCAAGGGCCTTGGTGAGGATATCTGCCACTTGTTACCCTGTAGGAGTGTAGCTCAACTGTACAGCTCCTCGTTGGACACAATCTCGGACAAAGTGACACCGGATATCAATATGCTTTGACCTATCATGAAATACTGGATTCTCAGAGAAATTGATGCAACTCTGATTATCACACATGATCTTGGTCGCTTCCATATTTCTTCTGAATAGGTTTACCAGTAGTTTTCTAAGACATATGGCCTCACACGAAGCTGTCCTTGTTGCCATATATTCTTCCTTCGACGAACTCAGAGCCACGGACTTCTGCTTCCTACTACACCAGGAGGTCATTCCTGACCCAATGTTGAAACAATACCCAGAGGTACTTTTCCGATCCATTGAACTTCCTGCCCAATCTGCATCAGTAAATCCACTAAATCTGATATCCTTCCCCTTGTTGTACAGGAGCCCATAATCAACTATTCCCTGTAAATACCTTAGAACGTGCTTGGCTGCTACCTAGTGAGCCCTCTTTGGTTCCACCATGAATTGATTAAGGGTGTTGACAACGTAGCAAATATCTAGCTTGGTATTGACTAAATACATCAGGGACCCTATGAGCTGTCGGTATAGGGTGGGATCGACATCCTTGTCTTCTGATGCATCAATCTTCTTCCAGTTGGTGATCATTGGCGTAGCCATAGGTCTACAATCTCCCATCCCGAACCTTTTCAGGATTTCTGTAGCATACCTTCCTTGCCCAAGGAAGATTTCTCCTTTCTGCTGCCAAACTTCCAACCCTAGGAAATAATGCATTCATCCTAGATCCTTCATATGAAACTTTGTGGCTAGATTCTTCTTGCAGTCTTCAATGAGTTTGGATGATCTTGTCAGGAAGAGATCATCCACATAATGCTAGGATAAGTGGCTCGCTCTCTACAACCAGACAGTAGAGATTTGGATCTACGTCACTCTTGACAAACGCCATCTTCTTCAAGTAGCTATCTATTCGACCATACCACGCTCTTGGTGCCTGCTTCAGCCCATACAAGGCTTTCTTCAGTCTGGATACATGAGACTTCTTCTCATGAGTTCCAAAGTCCTCTAGTTGTTCAATGTACACTCCTTCTATTACCCCGTTCAGAAATGTCGTCTTGACATCCATCTGATGGATCTCCCATCCCATCTGGGCTGCAAGAGATATCACGATCCTAATTGATGTATACCTGGCTACCGGGGCGAAGGTTTCCTCATAGTCAATCCATTCCTTTGAGCATACCCCTTAGCCACAAACCTGGCCTTGTATTTTTCAATACTGTCGTCCGCAGCATATTTGATCTTGTAGATCCATCTTGAACCTACCACAGATCTGTCTTGAGGCCTTGACACCACCTCCCAGACATCGTTTACCATTATGGAGTTATACTCCTCCATCACATCTAGCCAGACCTGATGTTGAGCTGCCTCTTTGAAGATGGCAGGCTCTCCATCCTGAGCTACTAACACCTGATACCTGTCTCGCTGTTTTCGCTCCCTTTTATTGTTCCTTGGCTCTCCGATGAAGTTCTCTGCATCACGCAGAATTTGACGAAGTTCCCTACTGGTTCTTCCTCTGCCAATAGGTGCTTCTGTTCGCTCCTCTTCCTCATCCTGAGAATCTTCCTAATCTGAGGAAGGATTCTTTACTTCTGTTGGTTGAAGAGGCATGACCAACAGATCCTCTTTCGATTGCTCCTTGGAAGGCATTTCGCGAGATCTTCTGAAAGCTCTATCCTCCATGAACTTTACATCTCATCATATTACTACCTTCCTGCTCCCTAGAAGATAGATCCTGTATGCCTTAGCGTTCTCGCTATATCCTGCCAGATACCCCTTTTTTGCAGTCTGATCCAGCTTCTTCCTCTCTTCTTCGGGTATGCAACAATATGCCAAAATCCCAAATATCTTGAAATGACTGACTTCAGGTGTCTTCCCAGTGAAGACTTTTTCTGGAGTAATCTTACCTAATGGCCAATGAGGAGTCCTGTTCTGAATGTAGACAACTGTGTTGCATGCTTCTGCCCACAGGAATTTTGGCATATCCTAATCATACAACATGGCCCTAGCTGCTTCTACAATAGTCCTGCTTTTCCTTTCTGCCACCCCATTGTGCTCCAGATTGTAGGGAGTTGTCCACTCTCTTCTGATGCCCTCCTTAGTGCAATAATCAGTAAAGTCCTTATTGACATATTCTCCACCATTTCCTGAGTGCAAGACTTTTATTTTCTTACCTGTCAGATTCTCCACTAGAGCCTTAAACTCCTTGAATCGACAGAAAACCTCATCCTTGGTTTTCAAAAAATAGATCCAAGTTTTCCTCGAGTGGTCATCAATGAAGATAAGGAAATACTTGGCACCGCTGAGAGCTTTGACTGACATAGTTTCGCAGATATCTGAGTGTATCAATCCTAGTACACTCTTGGCCCTGTGGTTGCTCCTAGGAAATGCCGCCTTGGCATACTTTCCTAGAGCGCATCCCCTACATACATCATCTCGTTCCATACTTAGATCCGGAACTGGAGTACACTTTGCCTTGTTCCCCATGGTGATCTGAAAGTTCATCTTCTTTTCTCGATATTTTGAGAAACACTCCCTGATTCCCGTCATATGCCACGAGGCTCCACTGTCTATATACCATACTTCTGACGATGCAACACTAGTCATGCATGCCACTTCTTCTTCAAACCTAGAAGCCAACATAGAGAACTCGAAATCTCTCTTTCTCTCGTGCAATCTTCTGAAAATCTGCGTGAGTCTCCTGAGGTGGATGCCTCTGCATCGTGGTCTCGACCCATAACTGATTTTCCCTTTCTGTCTCTGATTACTCGCTCTAATACCATGTGAAAATTCTATCATTGCAGCAACTGATTTACTTTTCCTACTTATTTCATCATAAGTTATTCATGAAATTACTTCAACAAACATTAAAATAAATACTGTTGCAGATATCACACCGTAATACAGAAACAAACATATGTACACATTGACACAATTATTTTGGAATAATGTCCCTGAAAAAAACCCAATCTGGGAAAACCGGTGCAGCAAGGGAGGATTTTATTATTCAACAATATTCTTGTACAACAGGGTTCCAAACTGGCTTACCCACAGATAGACAGCCTTTCGGCACTTTTCTAAACCTAGCATAGGCCCTACTGACCTTTGCGTCAGCGTAAAACCCTCTGCGTCAGCATATTGAGGCTCTGCGCAACCTCTCTAGGCTTCTGCGTCACTCCTGCAGCCTCTGCGTGGATGATGCAGGCCCTTCTGGCTCTGCGCAGTCTCAGCTTCCTCTGGCTCTGCGTCTACCTCTTTTGCGTTGATCTTCCCTCTCTCTGTTCTGTACTTGCTGCCTCCTTGCTGCTCTCCAGACCACTGGTTCAATTTCTCAGCTAACCCCGCTCCAGAAATTGAACTGACTGGTCTACCTCAGTATGTTCTCCAAGTGCCCCTCAAGCCTCCTCTTATATTTTTTTTGTTGACATCTCAATTGCCGAGATTAAGCCCCTAATCAACGGTTAAGATTAGATTTGGCTTGATCCATGTTTTTTGGACCATTCTAACTGTTAAAATTGGCAACTAGGGCAAAACTTCATGTAGGTCATCTTATTCATGGCTAATAATATTTTTATTAGATTCCTCTCGTCGAGAGGTGTAGGATTGATATAAATATCATCCAATTCCGATAAGTATTCATGGAGATATGAATTTATTTTGATTATGGAATTATTATCTAGCCGACCTACAACTCATGTAGGCTCAGAAGCCCAACAGTTGCATCTATTCATCCACCAACGTTGTGTATAAATATAAGAGGACTTTTCTTCATTTAGACTCACTCATCTCATCACATCTCTCTCTCTCTACTACGCAGATATGAGTCTCTTCTCTACTGCGCTGAAATGGGTCTTTCTCTGTCACACATGTGAAGCCGGAAGCTGTTGAATTTGAAGCTGCAACTGCAGAAGTAAAGATTGACTTGCGTGGCCTAGAAGATCTCCTCTTTGGAACTGCGCTGTAGGTTCATCTGAACCTCCTCTGGAAGCCGCAACTTTTGGTGGTGGAATGAAGTCAATCCGACGAACGGTTTGCAAGATATCGACTACCCTAGTTTGAAGCCGGAAACTGCTGACACTGAAGCTGCAACTGCAGAAGGAAAGATTGACTTGCGTGGCCTAGAAGATCTCCTCATCTGAACTGCGCTGTAGGTTCATCTGAACCCTCCTCTGGAAGCCGAAACTTTTGGTGGTGGAATGAAGTCAATCCAAAGGTCGGTTTGTGAGATATGGTCTGCCTAGTTTGATAATGAAGCCGCTAATGCTGATGCTGCTGATCTAGGGTTTGCTACTGCTGATATGAATCAGATTTATTGTACTATTTCTCTCTGCTGAATTATTGAAGATAAAAGAAGATTTGATCAAAGGGTTTCCCCACACATTGTGGGGTTTGTCCCTGGCTAGCCGCCACATCTTGTGTCTTTTGTCTTGGCTTGTTTTCTGTCGATCGTTTAATGTTCTATCTGCACTTTACTTTATGTACATGTGATTGCTAATCGGTGGAATATAATAAGAAAAAGAAGTAAACTGTTATAAGCATAGAACATACCATAACTTAACATGGTATCAGAGGTGAGGTGAAGACAAAGCCCGAGCAAGAGCTAGAGCAATGATTGAAGAGAAGATTGGCAAGGCTATCCTAAAAGAACTATGGGGTCCTCAACACTCTTTCCAGCCAAAGACAAGCTCCGTGAGAAAACTGACTATCACGGATGAAAGATGTCTATCGATCTAACCTTTGAAGATCAAGGAGTGCTAGACCATGTAAGAGGCAATATTGTTGAGGCTTCATCAAATGCATCTGCTGCTGCCTGGAACAAATGGAAAAATGGAGAAGTCAAAACAAAGAAGATCATCCGGGACTCTATTGACAAGCGCTTGGTGGCCTACATCTCTGATCTAGACACCTCCAAGGAAATCTACGACAGACTGGTGAGTTTATTTAAAGTTAATGATGCAAATCAAGTTTTGTTTCTTAGAAATAAGCTGAGGGAAATCAAGAAGGGTAAAGATGAAAGTATGCAAGCATACTTCTTAAGAATCACTGAGATCAAGAACGATCTCCTATCTATTGGGGAAACTATTACTGACAGAGAAATGGCACTCACAACTCTTGAAGGATTACCATTTGAATGGTATGTGTTCAGGACTACTCTTCTGAACTATAATGTAATTCCTGGTTTCAAGGAATTAATGGCTAGATGCATTCAAGAAGAAACAAGGGAAGAAGAGCAAGAAATGCCCATGCCTAAAGGTCCTCCTGCTGCTTTTTCTTCTCATGCTAAGAGAAGAAATAATTCTGGGTCTAAATCAAAAGGAAAGGATGGATCTAAGGGTGGAAGAAAAGGACGATGTTTCATCTGCGATTAAGCAAGTCACTATGCAAGGAAGTGCCCTGATAGAAAGTACTCACACTGGGATGATGATCAAAATCCCTCTGATGGCAATCAAAGGAATGAAAAATTCAATAGCAAAGGTAAGAGGAGAGCTGGGAATCAAGGAAGAGGACAACCATTCAAGAAGGCTAGAAATTCCAGGATGTATTAAATGCACCTGACCTCAAAAAGAACCTAGTGTCCATCTCGGGAACGGAAGACAAAGGCTACAAGGTAACCTTCAGCGATGGCAAGGTATGTATATGGAAAAATAATGTTAAAGATGCCTTTACTCTTGGGTTTAGTGTTGATTCATTATATCAGGTCGATGGAAGTCTGCTAGGTGTCATGTCTTATGACACATCTCTTCAGTCCGAACTTTGGCATTAGAGGTTTTCCCCCCTTCATTATAAAGCTATACTCGGTGTAAGACAAATGGTGACAGGGATGCCTGAATTCTGAGTAGAGAAAGGTGTATGTCCAGGATGTGCCGAAGGAAAGCTCAAAAGGGGACCATTCCCCTCAAGCCAAAGCAAGACCTCCGATATATTACAATTGGTTCACTCAGGCATACCTGAGGTTGGCATTAAGAGGGAGACTACTACACCACATACTCCTGAGCAGAATGGTGTGGTGGGAAGGAAGAACTGCACGATGATGGAAGCTGTCTGGGCCATGCTATATGATCAAAGACTTCTGATGTTTCTATGGGCTGAAACTACAATCACCGTCGTATATGTACAAAATTGATGCCCTCATCAAGCATTGGGTTCCAAGACTCCTAAAGAAAAGTTCACCGCAAGGTGAACAATCTTCCGACTTTGAGGAGCTCTCAAGAAGCCAACACCAGGGAATTGAAAGAAAAGGATGATGAATCAATGCTTGATGTAGAAAACCCATGGATCTGATAGATTCTCATCCACATGAGCCTTCCTCTTCTAGGAAGAGGCCTTCATGGCTTAGGGGGATACTTGATGATGCTAAAGGACATGCTGCACCCCGAGGAACCTTCCGTCAAAGTAAGAAACTTAATAGGTATCAAGGATACCCGACCATCATGAGCACAATCATACAAAATGAGCCTTCATCATTCTCAGATGCCGTCAAGCATCAAGTATGGAAGGATGCTATGACCGTAGAATATGAGTCTATTATGGAGAATGATGTCTGGGAAGTAGTTCCCAGACCCTGGACAAGACAATTGTTACTTCAAAATGGCTTTACAAGATAAAGCATGCTGCAGATGGAAGCTCGGAAAAGTATAAGGCTTGTTTTGCTGCTCGAGGTTTCTCCCAAAAGGAAGGTATAGACTATGATGAGATATTTGCACCTATTGCCAGATATACGACCATCCGCTCGATCATAACCCTTGCCGCTTCACAAGGATGGAACCTACATCAGATGGATGTCAAGACTCAAGACTGCGTTCTTGCATGGCTCGATCAAAGAAGAGGTCTACGTGGAGCAACCCGAAAGATTTGAGATTTATGATCGAAAATCTCATGTATGCAGGTTGAAGAAAGCTCTCTATGGGCTGAAGCAAGCACCCCGAGCATGCTATGAGAGGATCGATAGCTACTTGATGAAGCTGGGATTCATTAGGAGTGAAGCCGATTCTAACCTTTACTTTAAGGTTGAAGATGACAAGCCTCTCATACTGGTGTTGTATGTGGATGACCTCTTTCTAACAGGTGCAGACCCTCTCATTCACAAATGTAAGAGGGAGCTGGTCTCTGAATTTGAAATGAAAGACCTAGGACTGATGCACTACTTCCTAGGACTTGAAGTATGGCAGAAGCCAAGGGAAATTTTCCTATCTCAAGGGAAATATGTGGTAAATATATTGGAAAGATTTGGTATGATGGAATGCAAGCCTGTGACTACCTCGAGGATCTTAACTTTTAGAAGTTATATGGTAGTGATGTCGGACCAGATTTGGGAAATGCCTCTGAGTTTCATAAACTCATTCGCATTGATGTTCTTGGTGAACCTCCGTCCGAACATATTTTTTGCAGTTAGCATTGTGAGCTCATATTTGGTTGAGCCTCACTGGATTGATGCCAGGAATCTTCTGAGATGTCTTCAGGACACAATCTCTCATGGATTAAGATACACTGCCGGAGATGTCAGACTACTTGGATATACTGATGTTGATTGGGCAGGCAGTGTGGTGGACCGTAAGAGCACTTTCGGGTGCTGTTTCACCTTGGGATCTGCTTCGATATCCTGGATGAGCAGGAAGCAGAAGTCGGTGGCTTTGAGCACCACCGAAGCAGGATATATTGTTGCTAGCATAACCTCGTGTGAGGTAGTCTGGTTGTGAAAACTCTTCAGTGAGCTGTTTGGATTTACATTGGATACCACTGTGATTCTCTATAACAACCAGAGGTGGGATTCGATTATTGAGGAATCCCGTATTCGTCGATTGCTCCAACAGATAGACATCATCTTGGATATGGTAAGTTGATGAGGAAGGAGGCTCCATCGCATTAAGATGATGTACAGGTTGATACACCTTGTCAAAGCCCCGAGGAAAGATCTAATCTGTGATTTTCCCAAACGACTTGGAGTCGGTAAGAAACCCTTGTACAAGGGTCCTGCATGTTGCATACATTGAGCTTTGGGAGCTTTGAGGGCTTGCGGTTATTACTGGAGCAACATACGACCATAGGGTGACTCACCCTCCCTTGGTGGTGCACACTGGAACAAGATGATTCGCTCTCTTGTGGGACAAGATGATTCGCTCTCTTGTGGAACAGGATGATTCGCTCTCCTATGTAGCAGGATGATTAGTTCTCTTGTGAGGCCTGGATTGATGTGTTCTCCATGGCGATTGTAGCAGGATTGATGTGTTCTCCTGTGAGGCCTGGATTGATGTGTTCTCCATGGCGGCTTGGATTGATGTGTTATCCATGGCAATTGTAGCAGGATTGATGTGTTCTCCTGTGAGGCCTGGATTGATGTGTTCTCCATGGCAATTGTAGCAGGATTGATGTGTTCTGTGAGGACAGGATTGATTAGTTCTCCTGTCGAGGCATCCTACCCATGCAGTCTGGGACTCATGGGAAGTACCTCTCATCTGATCAATGAGCAGGGAAATGAAGTTAGGGACCATAGTAGTACCGATGGACGCATCGTTGTAACTACCGTACTCCCTACGCTAGGATGACCTCCATTGATCTGGGATCAATGATACTGGTCTGGGACCAGTGGTAGGAGTTGTACCATACTATGACGCTGACTGCGGGTCGGTTGAGACTGGTCTGGGATCAGTGGTACATACTCTGAGACTGACTTTGAGTCAGTGGAGGATGATATTGGTCTGGGACCATTGGAGTTGTACTCACTATGACGCTGACTTTGGGTTGGTTGAGACTGGTCTGGGACCAGTGGTACATACTCTGAGACTGACTTTGAGTCAGTATGATACATCCTCGATCATTTCTTCTTCTTCATAATTCAGACAAAAGCAGAGTAGAACATAACAATGCAAGAGCAGAGCAGAACAGAACAAAACAGTACAGCTCAGTGCAGGGCAGAACAAGACAAAGCAGAACAGGCAAAATAGAGCATAGCAGGGCAAGGGTCAGGCTGTACAAGGCAGTGCATTTTATGGATGAATAGTAACGACCGATAGACAGATTGCAGATGAAGTTCTCCATGGTTGAGAGGGAGTGTTAAAATTGCAACCAGGGCAAAACTTCATGTGGGTCATCTTATTCATGGCTAATAATATTTTTATTAGATTCCTCACGTCGAGAGGTGTAGGATTGATATAAATATCATCCAATTCCGATAAGTATTCATGGAGATATGAATTTATTTTGATTATGGAATTATTATCAAGCCGACCTACAACTCATGTAGGCTCAAAAGCCCAACAGTCGCATCTATTCACCCACCAACGTTGTGTATAAATATAAGAGGACTTTTCCTCATTTAGACTCACTCATCTCATCACATCTCTCTCTCTCTCTACTATGCAGATATGGGTCTCTTCTCTACTGCGCTGAAATGGGTCTCTCTCTCTCACACATGTGAAGCCGGAAGCTGTTGAATTTGAAGCTGCAACTGCAGAAGTAAAGATTGACTTGCGTGGCCTAGAAGATCTCCTCTTTGGAACTGCGCTGTAGGTTCATCTGAACCTCCTCTAGAAGCCGCAACTTTTGGTGGTGGAATGAAGTCAATCCGACGAACGGTTTGCAAGATATCGACTACCCTAGTTTGAAGCCGGAAACTGCTGAAACTGAAGCTGCAACTGTAGAAGTAAAGATTAACTTGCGTGGCCTAGAAGATCTCCTCATTTGAACTGCGCTGTAGGTTCATCTGAACCTCCTCTGGAAGCCGAAACTTTTGGTGGTGGAATGAAGTCAATCCGAAGGTCGGTTTGTGAGATATGGTCTGCCCTAGTTTGATAATGAAGCCGCTAATGCTGATGCTGCTGATCTAGGGTTTGCTACTGCTGATATGAATCAGATTTATTGTACTATTTCTCTCTGCTGAATTATTGAAGATAAAAGAAGATTTGATCAAAGGGTTTCCCCACACATTGTGGGGTTTGTCCCTGGCTAGCCGCCACATCTTGTGTCTCTTGTCTTGGCTTGTTTTCTGTCGATTGTTTAATGTTCTATCTGCACTTTACTTTATGCACATGTAATTGCTAATCGGTGGAATATAATAAGAAAAAGAAGTAAACTGTTATAAGCATAGAACATACCATAACTTAACACTAACACAAATGCATATTAATACACATTAATATTTTATCTAAACTTAGGGACTCTATTAAAAATATTAATTATTTTAATATCTCCTGATCTGTTTAGAATATGCCCAAACCCTTTCTGGGTATTGGAGATCTTATGTGCCGCAACCTCTCCACCAAATTTTGTGGCTAGAGCACATCCAATGCTACCCCAAATCAACAGGCCAGTGATCAGAGCCTGCTTGTGGAAAGATTCTCGCCTCCGTTTCCTAGGAGGTAAGATAAGTAGCCTCAGATAGAAGGAAGCGGTCTAAATGGGAGGCTATTTGACCGTCTCCTCCTCTTCTGTTATTCTAGGTGAATAAGCCATTGCTAGTGGGAATGTCAATGAGGTTGAGGTTTTCAATAGTGGCGAGGAAAGGCTCAAAGTCTTTATCTAACTTCCAGATTCATCATTTCCTTTTAGATTAGTTATCATATTAAATCACCAGCTATGATTTTGAGGGTGTGGTGCAGAGGGTCAAGGAGATTGGATAAGGTTTGGAGCATTTTGATACGGTTTGTCACCTTGTGCACGACATAAATATTGGTTATGCAAATGGTCTCGTTGGTGGCTATGATTCTCAGGATTACAGTTATGGAATGGTGAGTGGCTAGAGAGGACATAAGGTCGAATTTAGAGTTTTTCCAAAAAGTCATTATGCCCCCTGCCGTACCTGAAGCCGTATTAATGAAGGAGATGTAAGGCTTGAAGCACGAGTTGAGGAGGGGAGGGTGTGTCGAGCCAAGTTTAGTTTCTTGAATTAGAAGGATTTCGAGGTGATCAGACAGGATTCTGGTTTTTAAGATGCGTTTCTTCCCAGGACTGTTAAGTTCCCTAATATTCCAAGAAATGCAATTCATTGACATGGAGATGGGTATAGAGCAAGAGCCTTTATCTTTCCTTCATTGATTAGCTTGGCACCCAGTTCTTGAAGGAGTTGACTGGTGGTCTTTCGTCCTTGCTTTCTGCTTGAGCCTTTGAGGTTGAGTTCTTCTACTGGAATATTGGCTAATATGCCTTTTGAAGCCGTGCTTTCTTGTACTGGATAGTGAGTTTTGAGTTTTAATTCTTCCTGGAGGAGATAAGCTCCTTTGATTTTTTGTAATTGTTGTTCTGATATGATATTTATTCCTTTTTGTTTCCATTCCTCTGCAATTGTTGCAAGGTCTACCCCTTGCAGAGCTTCCTGTATTGTGTTTTCCTCTAGAGTTTCCTCTGTTTCTACTTGCTACATTTCTGTATCCTCTTGTTTCTGCTCCTCCTTTCTATTGGTGTTACCTGTATCCCTTTCATCGTGTTCGTTGTCTACTAGGTTCATTTCTTCCTCTCTTGCTTCATTTGGTATCAATTCGTTAGGATCCATTTGCTCTTGGGTACTGTTCAGTACATTGAACTGATTCTGGCTTGCTTCTTTAGATAGTTTTTTCTTGGGGATAACTTTTTTCCTGTTATTCTTGTTCCTGGAGATGACTTTGGTAAAACCTTCATTGTCTTTTTGTTTGTTTGCTTGCTTTGGCGTTTGAGGGGTTTTATTCATGGGACAGTCTTGGAAAAGATACCCATGCTCATGACACTTTCTGCATTTAAAGGGTATATGTTCATAGTCTATACTTTGTAGCTAGACTTCATCCCTGAAGATGAATTTGGTTGCTTCTGGCAGAGGACTAGAGATGTCTATGTACATTGTATACGCAGATTCAAGCATAGGAAACATAGTGACCCGTTCTGGTGCCTTCAGACATTTTGATGTACTCCCCAATTGGTCTCCTATTCCTTTTAAGACCGAAGGAGCTCAATAATCAGTTGGTAAGGAGTAGAGGCGTACCCAGATTGGAACCCTAGTGAAATCCTCTTTTTTCGGTGTGAAGTTCTCTCTCCAGAATCTCATGTATAAACCAGCTGAGTTGTAGAAATAGGGTCCTTCAAAAATTTTGTCTCTATCTTCGAGGAGGTCAAAGATGACTGAAAAATCCTTTGGAGCCCAACTGAAGTCTGATCTCTCCTTTGAGTGTCCATTTGCTCTGAATCCACCGGTTCAGGGATTTTTTAGCTGGCCATATTCCAATGGACTTGCTATATCTGCGTGTTCTTGCCTGTATTCTCTATATTCAGCTACCTCAGGGTCCTGGATTTCCAGTTTTGGTATTTTCTTGGCTTTGGGGTTATAGTTATTCTTAGTCTTTTAAGCTTGATCCTGCAGCTGCTCCTGAGATTTTGAAGGATTGACATTAGAGGGAAGGGCGTGTTTGCGGCTTTGCTCTTGTCTGCCCGAGTATCCTTGATTGACCTTTTCTCTATGTCTTCATTCCTTTTTGGCAGCTCGTTTTGCTGTGGATGAGTACTTTCTTCTTTGTCAGAGCTTCCTCCTGGTGGCGTGCAGAAGGCAAAGCTGGAGGAAAACTTTCTGAAGAATGAAGCCCGATCTGGCGGCTGACCGGAGACCATATACTTGAAGGAACAGGCGCCAGGATGCTGTTGCGGATCCACCATGGCTAGCAAGGTCCCGAAGGCCTGAACCGGAGGCACCGAGAGGAGGTCACGGAGTTTGCACAAACCTTAGTCGTGCAGTTTTTCAACAACAATGAAACTGATAATTATTGTTGTAGTTTCGTAGCCTTTACTTTTGCTATTTTTTTTCAAATTAAAAGAAATTTTAATCCTCATCAACGTCGAGATTGCTTTGACGAGGATCTCTTGAACTAGCTTTTGGAGGATTTATATTTAAATAGAAAGTCATTCGTCAGTCAATTCATCTGACCTTTGAGTTATGTGCTTAACAAGAAGCTCTTTTGTAATCTTTTCAGATAATAAAGAAAGACTTTGGGGTCAATTTTCGCCAGTGTTACTTTTCATGGAAATACTGTAAGATGTGTCGTTTTTCATGCGTAATTTTTTTTTAGCCATTGATGATAGCTTCTGAAGAGTGATTTGAGTACAGGTATCTTGCTCAGTCGCTGGGGTTTGAATAATTATCTAAATTCTGAACATAATAGCAGGGATCTCTATTTGTCTGAGTTTTATTATTGTTTTCTCGCTCTATTTTGATGGTTGAATTGAGTTTTGCAGGAAAGTCTTTATTCTTTAAATCTTTGGGCGTTAGGGGAAGTTTTCAGTTGGACTAGCCAACTCCTGATCCATATTTTCTGAAGAGCCCAACTTAATTTGATCTCGGGCTTATCATAAGATTTTTATTGGTGATGCATGAAGGGTTTTGAGCTAAGCACCTTTAAAATTTAAAAAATTATTTTTCTTTATGTGGGAAATTGATAGATCTAGCTTTTGAGAGCTTTAGATCATTAGATTTGGGAGCAGAGTTGGACTTATTCTCCTCATACTTGATAGATCTACTATTCTTGTACATAGATCTGTAAATTATTTTTGGTTTTCTGACTTGGGTTTTTCTGGGTTTTAGTTTTATCATTGTATATATCATTTGGGTGTTTCTTGTTGTCTTGTAGCTACAGATCTGAGGAAGAAATCTGTGTAGAGTCCAGATCTAGGCCCTAGAGGGTAAGATCTGGATCTCTGGGGTTCATCAACATAATTTTCCAAGGATATTATTCAGACATTTTGCAGTCCAAGGGTTTAAATTTAAATTTTTTATTTTTAGATCTGGAAATTTCGTGAAAGTTTCAGGGTTAGATCTGAAGCAAGTGGATTCAACATTCTAATTAAGATTTTCGGAAAATTTTCAAAGTGTTTATGGGCTACCATTTTTGCTGATTGGTTTGCTGCCTGGGTTTTTGGGTCCACTGTGCAATTTCGAATTTAAAAAAAAAACTTCGCTGCCATCTCTCTTAAACCTACAAGGGTCCCTCATCTCATTAATCCGCAACTCTCTTCTCCATCCATTTGTTGCCATCCAATGCTGCAACCCTCCTCTTTGCTGCCTGAGTTTGCATCCTCCTCTGCGTGCTTGCAAAATTTCGCCGCCTCTTCAAAATCGAAACCCTCCTCTCCATCTTTCAGCATCCATCCCTCTCATGCGTTCTGTAGTTCTCCCTCCTGTCTATAGCCCTCCATACTCTGCGGCCCCCCTTATTTCTCCTATTCTCCACGTCCTTCATCCTTATCTCGTTTTGTCCACAGCTCCAACCTGCAGCGCCTGGCCCTCCTCATAGCCATACCTACATGCTGCCATCGCTCAATCAACCTGCAAATAATCACTGCACCTGGTAACCCTCCGCGACTCTCCTTCCTCGCTGCCATTCTCTCCTTTCCGCCCCCAGACCTACAAATGCACACAACAAAGACTCTCATTCCAATTTCTGTTTTATTTTTTATTTCGCTTGCATGGTATATGGTTAGGGTTAGCGTATATACATTTTTTTTAGTTTCATTTGAATTTCAACTTAGGTTTGATTTTTTTGGTTTGGTTAATTTCATTCGATGATTCCATTTTTGTTGGTTTGTTTGGGCTTTTGTTTTTCAATTTTTTTTTTATTTTTTTTTATTTTTTATTTTTTATTTTTTATTTTTTTTTATTAGTGATTTGATTTTGTTCTTTTTTTTTAAACTTTTGATTTTGTTCTTTTTTTTTTAACTTTTGATTTTGGTTTTATTTATAAAACATTTAAAAAATCCTAAAAATTAAAAGTCTAAAATATATATATTTTTTAAATATTTAAAAATCTAAAAAATTCTAAAAATTAAAAAAAAAAATCTAAAATATTTATAAAACATTTAAAAATCTAAAAAATTTAAATTCTGGTGACTAAGGAATTAAAATAAAAAAGGATTTGCGCTTTCATATTAAATTTTTTAATGTGACCTATGGACCATTATAATTTCAATTTATTAACCCTTTTGATTTACTTTGTCATATTAAAAGATTTTGATTTCTTCATTTACCACATTTAATTAATTTCCTAAGGAACAATTGAATTGATTACATAAATTTCCTTGGTGTCTTTTTGTGGTAATATTTCTCTATTGTCAAGTGCGATTTATGTTTAAAAAAATTATATTGGCGATAGGAGGAAGTTAATTAATTTTAGATCCGTGTCATTAATGAAAATCATTTTAAATCTAGAATCTCTTGCATGATAGAATCTTAGGTGTTCATATTTAATCGTTCATGATTGTCACTCTTCGTCGCATTTGTAGATTGCTCTGGATAACTTATTTTTACTTAATCTATGGTTAATCAAATACTAAGGCACTGGTCTATAATCATTTCCATCATGTGGCCTATGTGTCTTGTGTTTAATCTATTCATCTCAGTTAACCAAGATTTGTCCTAAATCATCAAGTTTTCCATCTTCAAGTCTACTAGAGCCTGTGTTCCATAGGATTTTCTCATTCATTCACCTTAGGGACTACCCCCCTTGACTTGTCTAGGAGAGAGTCTAAATGGAGTGAGTAAGGATTAGAATGACAACCCTTACTCTGAGCATTGTCACGGTGCCTAGATACTTTGTGCGGCAACGGTTCCCCAACATGAAGATATAAGGAGCTAAAGGTCATTTGGAAAACACACCAAGTAGATACTCAGTTGCCCAAGAAAATCGATTTTCTCACTGGTCGAAGTTCGACAAGAGAAAATTGATTCAGAGTTAGAGTTGCAGGTGGAGGAGAGACAGAGAGGGTTCAACATTAGTCACGAAGACAAGGACGAAGACAAAGAACAATGGAAGGTACAACGTTGGGCAGATTGACGCTGAGAGAGGCAGCGCTGGCCTGAGTGATGCAGGCCAGTCCAGAGGCCAGAGAAAGTGATGTTGGGCAAGCGAGAGAGACGCAGAGGGTGGAGGAACCTCTCTCTCGGGTCAGATACTTGTTCAGGAATGTCTGTAAATATTTCTCAGAAAGCCTTGTTCTATACTGCTGGGTGTAATTTGTACATGTTGATTTTTGTTGAAGAATAATAAAAACCTCATTTGCTGCATCGATTTTCCCGCATTGGGTTTTTCCATGGACAATTGTCCGAAAATAACTGTGTGATTGTGTGTGTATATGTGCCAGCATTTTACTTACATTTTCTTTCTGCAATGTTTTAATTATGAAGGCTGTAGTATAATATGTTTCGATATTTGCCGTAAGAATACAGTAGATAACTTATTTCTGAAGTAATAAGTAGAAGAAATCATATTAATCACTGCAATAGGATTTCTATTTTAGAATTTTTCACACCTTTAGTGTTGCACTTGTCGTAAAGTCATCACAAAGTTGTCGCATCGAGGGAAATATGTTGTTAACGTGTTTCAGATGATCTATGTTGTTGTGATGATCTATGTTGTTGTGTCATCAAAGTGTTTCAAGTGTGTGATCACAGTCAAGTCATATCATTGTTCACATCAGTCTCTTTTGTCCTACACTTGGCCAATTTTCAAAATTCACAGCAACCTAGCCTCATCCTACATTTCTCAACTGCGCACTACGCAGTTCCAACACTCAAGCTGTATCTTTGTCCCTTGACACTGCGCAATGCGTAGTTCCTACTTCCCAACACTGTGCACTGCATAGTTCTAGTGCTCAAGCCTGGCCTCTGGCTCCTAGAATTGCGCAATCTAGCCCTCCAGCCTGGGCCCAACTGTGCTCTGTGCAATCTCTAAGCTCAAGCTGAAACCCTGAGCTCTTGAACTGCGCCGCTGTGCAATCACCAGGCTGCTTTGCCTCCCATAACTGCGCAGTTGGCTAGAACAATGCAAAATCCCTTCAACCTGGCTCACTGAATCCCAAAACTGCACAATTTCTCTCTCTTGCCCAATTAGTACTACACATTGCAAAGTCTCAAGGCTCAAGTGTCAACCCTGAGCTCTTGAACTACGCAATTGCGCAATCACCTAGCTCCTCTGTCCTTCAGAACTGTGAAATAGGCTGATCCAATGCACATCCCCTTAGCCTCTCACACTAAGCTCCCAGATTGCGCAGTTTTCTTCCTCAGTCCAACCTGAACAGCGCATTGCGCAGTCCCAAGGCTCAAACTTCACCCCTGACTACCTGAGTTGTGCAATTGCGTAGTTACTAAGCCTTCTTCCTAGCCTGTCACCCGGTTCCGGCTCAATCAGTGGATTAATATGTACCATCTTAGACTAGTGGTTTATAGGACTAATGTTGTCTTCTCATGAGTGGATTGCAGATGCAGGTATTCTATCATGGTATGGCAAGATGATGAAGAAGGAGATGGAGAAGAAGGACCCCTTGGTTGACAGATTTCTAGCATTGTCAACAGGTCCATTAGTGATATGCAATCCATCCCTTATAACAAACATCATTTGGGCTCTGGAACCAGCAATGCCCCTCAAATAATGTCAAGGCCAACTTTTGGGGGCATGCTTGGTCCACTTGGGCACATCATTAATAAAGCCAATACCAAGCCATATTGGTTCAATGTTTAGCATATGGGGGTACTCTAGAGTGTCAAATACCATGTGGAACCATCTCATTGTCCAACATTCTGCGCTAGAGGGGGAAATTGCATCAAAAGGTCATATTTGCTCTCTGGACTAAATAAAGTTGCATCTGAAATGTTGTTGCATGGGATGGGAATCATATCCTATGAGGCCTTTGTTGCTGCGAGAACACCACCTGACAAAACCTTCTCAAGGTCAACTGTAATGAACAATCATTATGTACAATAACCATATGTGCATCATAGTGGACCATACCTAATGTAAGAGGCAAAAAAATACTTCACACAAAGCTTACCTGCAAATGCCTAACAATATCAAGTCCTGTAAACAAGTTACCTCCTTATATTAGGGATGGCTAAATCAATAACCCTATTAGGTGTTTCCAACCCTTAAGAGGAAGAGTCATGTCCCAACATACCCTATCAATCCATAGGTGTGTGTGAAAGATGGTGGCTGTGGAGTGGGAATGATTTCATGGAGGTCTATCATCTTGAGTGTATAGATGTAAGGAGGGAGCAATCGTAGAGGCATGAGTTACCTCTTTCTTCGGCCTTCTTTTGCCACCACTTTGGTCTACCTTTTACTTCTTTATGATTTTCTTTGATTTGGGTGCATAGCTCAGGGGCCCAAACTTACTTTTGAGATTTTTAATTACCCATTAAGGATGAGTTAGTTTATCACTCATCAGGGTTGGGACAATACAAGAGTTTTTTTTTTATGGATGAAGCATCATGTGCTTGAAGAACTTGGTGATGGCTAAGAGGTGGATAGAGCACATGATAGGTTTTTTCCCACTCTCTAAATAAATGTCTCAACTATATTTTGCATTTTATCTTTTTCTTCCATTGTGGCTTTCTTATGCTTTTATATTTCTTTTAGTTGCATCAACCTCCATGGCTAAGTATTTTGAGCTCAAACTCAAGGATGAGGATGAAAGGTGCCAATCCCAAGACCAGTGACCACCAGCCCAAATAATGGGCAAAGATGGAAAGTGGTAAGTATGGAATATCTTGGACATGCTACTTTGATCAATGCCTCCCTAGTAGTGCACTTCCTAAAACCCTAAGGCCTCAGAGGAGGTCCCCATTGGATTAGTGTCAAAGACTAACCTCCCACTTGAAGTGAGGGAACAAGAATACAGTAAAGATTGGTCAATTTTCCAATTTTCCCCTTGATCCATATCAGCATGCCTATAACATTAAGTGAAAGTACATGATTGCAAGATGGTTAAAGTACTTTCCAATGGGTGACCCACCTTCCTTCGAGAAGGAAGGAATACTGGATGGGAGAGAGAAATCTGACCAGAGCAAGAAGTGGAGGATATTGGCAATATGTTATGTGCTGATCATATAGGGCTGCTGGCTGGCTGTCTGTTCAAAGAGGAGAAAAGTCCCATGGGTTACCCACTTTTTGTTGAGTAACAAGAACCATGGATGGAATTTGTGTGTTGTGTTTTCCCGAATGTTGCAAATATTGTTACAAGAATAGATTACTGAGGATTCAGAAATAAACATATCAGGAATAACAGTGAAAATATTGGAAAGCATAGACTTATACCTGAAAAACTCAGAAAATGGTAAACTGGAAAAATTATAAAAATTGGGAGAAATCAGAGATTTTTTGCAATTGGTTTTTCCAACGATGAAATTTGTCTCATTGAAAGTTATGGAACCACATAATTATAGCATAATTAATAACGTGTTGGTTTGGTGTTGAGGGTTGACTGACGAACTTTAGTACATTCTTATCTTTGTTTAATAATTTAATTTAGATTTCCCCCAGAACCGTAACATGCAATATATGTGTTGTGTTCTCTTTTCTGTTCAGTTTGTTGAATCCTTATCATGGGTTTACCATTTCATGTGTTTTATCATTTCAGAATCTTTTGTCGAGTCTTCCATTTAAAGTGTATCTGTTTCTTCAAAAGCTTCTAATTGAAATGTGTGTGTGAGAGAGATTAAAGATGTGGCTGTTTTTTGTGCAGGGACAAGTATAAATTATTTCTTAGATGATGGCCTGAACAAAGCACGCATACTTTTTCCTGGCGTTGGTTGTTTCTTGGTTGCGGTCATTTTGGGATCACTTTGCCATGCCTCTAATGTTGCAGATATTGATGCCCAGATGGATATTTATAATGGAAAAATGTAAGTCAGTTAGCTGTTCTATATATAAATGCTATGGGGTTTAGTAATGTATGATATCTCTTCATGTGTATGAAGACTTGTTTTCTCATATTTTGAAATTTATTGTGCAGTAACAGTTTCTATTAATCTTTGGAACCGTGGCTTTTGCTTGATTAACATTTTATTTGACAAGAATTTTCTTTGCAATTCATAAATGCTCATTTTTATTGTCGTCTTTTCTGTGTAAATCTGTTTAGCATAGTTTGGGTTATAGTATCTAAGAACTATTTCATATGAGTCCTGCCAAGGAGTCTAAGGGAATGGCCTTTTATTGGTTCTGCATAATAAGGGATGATAAGATATTCATGAACTTTTACATCTGCAGCTAGTGTTGCATTTTACTTTGTTAGTACTTAAAACAAAACATAGGGATCTAAAAATATTGAACTGATGTTAAGACTTACTGGTTAGTATTACACACATGATTCCATTTAAGATCATGGTCACCCAAGTGAAGGAACCTGACTTTTGTCCAAAATGTTAATGAGTTTATTGTAAGACTTAATCCCTAGTTTCTAGTGGACCTAGTCTGAACATGTAACATATTTATTTGTTTATTTTATTTGTGTACTTTATGTTTTGTAGACCACCTACTCTATTGTAAATATTTCCTAGGTGATTTATCCTATTGTAAATATTTCCTTGGTGACAAGGTTGAAGATGATCATTTGCCCAAAGATGCATTTTATAATTGTAACCTTAGGAGACATGGTCAAAGATGACTTTTCTCTCTATTACCAGCCAAATTGTACATGTATGAGAAAATGCCAAATCCACAATGCACAATTTGACAAGAATCTCTTAGAAAAGTCATCCATTATCACCTCAATAATAAGTCCTCTCACTTTAGGTTAGATCTCCTTCGACTTAGGGAGGGCTTCACTACTAGGATCACATACACTTAAACAAATGAGCACAATGTGATGTCAATGGTAGCGTTAATAAAAAATAATTTTGGAGTTTTTTTTAAGGTTCTTTGACATAGTGATGGAGGGATATGAAGATCAGTGCCAATATACCACTAACTTACTAAGGCTATGGAGTCAAAGAGAATTCACGTTGCAAGATGAGAATCATGTATTTTATGATAGATCCAAGCACATTGAAATCATATATCATTTCATTTGAGACATGGTACAGAGAGGAGCGGTGAGACTCCGCCATATTCAGACTTATGAGAAGATTGCTGGTACACTTACCAAAGCACTGCTGAAGAAGAAATTTCTAGTCTTCAAAGATATGCTTGGATTAAGGGATGTGCCTCTTCTGGGTTTAGGGCCCGACTAATCAAGAACACTAAGATGTGTGCTCTTCCCTCTGATTGAGCTCCCAGGGATGAAGAATTGAGCTAGTGGCTCCTGGGGATGAGGGACCTACGATCAAGAGTATGCCCAGCCATGCATCTTGTTTCCCACCTGTTATCGCACAAAGTGTCTAGGCACCACGACAATGCTCATAGTAAGGGTTGTCACTCTAATCCTTACTCTGTTTAGACTTTCTCCTAGATAAGTCAAGGGGGTTAGTCCCTAAGGTGAATGGATGAGGGTATCCTGTGGAACACGGGTTCTAGGAGATTTTAAGGATGAACAACTTGATGAATTTAGAATAAGTCTCGGTCAATTGAGATAGATAGACACAATCACAAGATAAAAATGACTACAGACTAGTGCCTTTAATTTGAATTAACCAAAGACTAAATAAATGACAAGTCACCTAGAGCAATTTATAATGTGGCAAAGCGATGATCATGAACAATTAAACTTGAAATGCTCAAAACTTTAACATGCAGGATAATCTAGCAAAATTATCTTTCTCCAACAGTCAATATGATTTAAAACATTTATCGCACCTTGACCATATAAAAATCATGAGAACTGCATTTAATCACCAAATAACACCAAGGATGTTTAAATTAGAATTTTAATTATTTCTCAGGAAACTAGATGAATGAAGAAATCAAAATCTTTTAATATGACAAAGTAAATCAAAAGGGTTAATAAATTGAAATTTTAATGGGCCATAGGCCACATTAAAATTTTTAATGTGAAAGCACAAATCCTCTTTCAATTTATTTTATTCTCAATCTCAAAGTCACAAAAAATTTCAATTTTTTTTTAGATTTTTTAATTTTTAAAATTTTTAAAATTTTTAGAATTTTTGAACTTTTATATTTTTGAATCAAAATCAAAATCATAAAAAAAATGAAATGAAATCGAATCAAAATAAAAGTCAAAACAAAATCGAATTTTTTAAAATTTTAGTAAATCCAACTAAAGTTTTGTTTAAATGAAATCGAAAATTTAAAAAGAAAGAACTAAACCTAAACCCTAATGCATATACAAATAACATAAAAGAAATGAGAAACTAACCCAATGTATGTGGAACGTAAATGAAAAATAAAAAAATTCGAATGCGTTAAAGTCTAGACTAACCCTAACCCCTCAGTTAGAACATAAGACAAACCAAACCAAAAAAAAAAATGAAAGCCAATGTGAATGTTTGTGTTTGCGTCTGTGGGACGGATGCTCGACGGGAAGCGTGGAGAGCTAGGTGGAGATGCAGCGGAAAGGAGGAGCCGAGCCAGTCGGAGCAACGAGGGGAGTACGACGCAGGTTGCAAGGGTTGCGGAACAAGGCGATATGGGTATGGAGGGTGCGGACAGGAGTTCAAAAAAAGAAGACGCAAATCAACGATGGGCAACGTATGGAAGAGGTACAACTGTGGGTTTTGGAGGATTTTGAAAGGGTTTACAGATCGAAAGAAGGGCTATGTGGAGGAAAGAGGTGCAGAGAGCGTGGGAATACAGCGAGGGCTTGTAGGATTTAGGCAGTGAGAAGAAATGAGGGTTGAGGGTCGAAGAGATGGAGAGGATGAGGATTTGAGGATAGACAGAGGTAAAAATGCAGGCAGGTAAAAATCACAAGCAGACAAGGGTAAAAGGAAACCCAGAATTTTCAAGATTTAAATTTTCTTTTAAACCCTTAAGCAGACAATAATTATTTTTTTCGAAATTTTCTAGAAAACCCCAAGATGAAGACAGTAAAAACAAATTCGAAATTTTCTGTTTAGAAAACCCCAGGCAACAAAGAAACTGTAGCCCAAAACTTAAGATAAACCCAAAAAAACGAATTTCACACCAATGTATTTTTATGCTTTAGATTTATCAATGAAAACCCTCGTTAAATCGTTTCTAGATTTAAAAAATTTAAAACCCTTGGACTGCAAAAGACTAGATAATATTCCTGCAAAATGATGTTGATGAACCCCAGAGATCCAGATCTTACCCTCTAGGGCCTAGATCTGGACTCTACACAATTTTCTTCTTCAGATCTGTAGTTGCAAGACAACAAGAAACACCCAAACGATATATACAATGATAAAACTAAAACCTAGAAAAACCCAAGTCTAGAAAACCAAAAATAATTTACAGATCTATGTACAAAAATGGTAGATCTATTAGATATGAGGAGTATGAGTCCAACTCCGCTCCCAGATCTTATAATCTAAGGCTCTCAACATCGAGATTCATCAATTTTGCACATATAAAATTAAATTTTAAAATTTTAAAGGAGGTGCTTATAGCTCAAAACCCTTAATGCATCACCAATAAAAAAAATCTTATGATAAGCCCGAGATCAAATAAATATGGGCTCTTCAGAAAACACAGATCGGGAGTTGGCTGGTTCAACTGAAAACTTCCCCGAATGCCCAATGATCTAAAAAATCAAGATTTTCCTGCAAAACTCAATCTAGCCATCAAAATAGAGCGAGAAAATGATAATAAAATTCAGATAAATAGAGATACATGCTATTACATTCAAAATCTAAATTATCACTTAAACCCCAACGACTAAGCAAGATACCTGTACTCAAATCACTCTTCAAAAGCTATCATCAATGGAAAAAAAATTACACATGAAAAACGACACATTTTATAGTATTTCCATGAAGAGTAACACCAACGAATATTAACCCCAAAGTCTTTCTTTATTATTCAAGAAAAAAAGATTACGCAAGAGCTTTTTGCTTAGCATACGACTCAAAGGTCAAATCGATCAACTGACAAATGACTTCCTATTTAAAGATAAATCCTCCAACGGCTAGTTCAAGTGATCCTCGTCAAAGCAATCTCGACCGTTGATGAGGATTAAAATTTCTTTTAATCTCATCCGTCGAAATATTAAATTCTTGAGGAAATTCAAATTTTTCAATTAAATGCATTTTAATTAACTCAAAAATATTTTTTTGAGTTAATTTCAATTTGACTTTGACTTAACCCCAGGGATCAAAAGCTTAAAATTTGTCAAAATAATTAATTTACCTTAGTTCCGGTACCTTTTAAATTTTGATTTTTAAGGACCAACGAATTTTGTCTTTGGAGAATTTAAATTTACCTAGGACCTAGAATTAATTAAATTTTTGGCTTAGGATTTTAATTAATTTTTGGCCAGAAAATTTAATTAATTAACCTATGAGGGGATAAATTATTTTTCCAACCCTCAAGACACTTTACATCATGATTTTCATATTTTTTATATCTCAGGGGGAAAACCCATTTGTAAAAGGTCCTCACAGACTACCCATTTCTACGACACAAATATAATCCAGCAAACCAAGCAATTTGTAATAAAATAACTTAACCAAATAGTTAGGATTATTCCCAAATCACTTTTACATAGACTCGATCTAGAACACTAGGACTCGCCTAAGATCCCAATGACAAAATCCATTCCGGCTTTGAGGTAAGACTGAAGGAAAACTCTGTCGACCATCCGAGAATGGATCGGTGAGACAAAAAAATTCCCGGAATGTAGATCGTCACCAGAAAAGTAGGTTTACCTAGGCAATTACATACACGACACAAATCTGCTGAGATTATTTACATTATACACATGCAGAAAGGGTTTACATAATATCTTGGAAGTGAAACTGATGATGATAGTTGTACGACACGAACACATCGATCAAGCACTATCCCTTTTGCGAAAAAAGGGGTGTACTGCTATGGGTCGTTGACACGTAGTGGTCAACACCACCCATCTAGCCAATGGGTGTTGGCTACTTGAGATCGAATGGTGATCCTTACCAATCATGGTAAGTTGTATCTCGCTCAAGTTCGAAGAAGCTGGTGTACTTGAACATCATAGATGTGGTGTTCTTAAACAACATGGATTTTTAGCCTTTGAGTTGAGCTATTGTGGATTCTTACCCTTTGAGATGAGCTATTGTGGATTCTTAGCTTATTTGCTGAGCTATTATGGTTTCATAGTCTTATTAATTGAGTGGTATTCATTCCGCGTGGTAGCATGAGTCTCCCCGATGGTATTTGTTCCAAGTTGTAGCATGTGACTCCCTGATGCTGGGTGGAAGCATTTGGCTACTTGAGATTGAATGGTGATCCTTACCAATCATGGTAAGTTGTATCTCGCTCAAGTTCGAAGAAGCTGGTGTACTTGAACATCATAGATGTGGTGTTCTTAAACAACATGGATTTTTAGCCTTTGAGTTGAGCTATTGTGGATTCTTACCCTTTGAGATGAGCTATTGTGGATTCTTAGCTTATTTGCTGAGCTATTATGGTTTCATAGTCTTATTAATTGAGTGGTATTCATTCCGCATGGTAGCATGAGTCTCCCCGATGGTATTTGTTCCAAGTTGTAGCATGTGACTCCCTGATGCCCGGTGGAAGCATTTGGATCCCTTATGATTATTTGGACTAGGTTGAAGCTTGAGACTCCCTGGTGAAGGTTTCTTAGCCTTTATTTCGCTGAGCTTGGATTTAAGGTGGTAGCAGTAACTCCCATTCCATGAGTATTCTTCTTTAGATTTGAGAATGTTCAACATAATTCAAGATGATTTGACAGGTACAACAATTTTGGATTTCTGTATTCAAGCTTCTGTGATCCATAATGAAAGACTTTGTTTAGTTTTGGTTTTATTGATGGAAATTCCTCCCTAGTTAAGAGGGAGTGTTGAATTGTTGAGAACTAGGGAGAAATTTCCCGAGAAATCACTTTATGTGGTTAACCCCTTTCACCCTTGAGGCCAATTATTTCTCAAGAGAAAATTATTTTTCATAAGAGAAAAAGTTATTTCAAAAATATTTAATAAAGCACTTAGACATGTGCAAAATAAAATCACTTAAGTTATTTAATTCAAATGGATCACTCTAGGAACTTCCAAAACACTTAATTCAAGGAAGGGATTTTGCCTCAAAGATTTCTATATATTGAAGAGAAGCCTTCATTTGCAACACATCAAGTTCTCTCTCTCTCTCGCATTGGTGATCTAGCTCTCGCATTGGTGATCAAACCCTCACATTGGTAATTTATCTCTGTTATTATCAATAGAAGATGTGTTGCATATTTGTAGATCTCTTATCATCATTGGCAGATCTCTTATTATCAGTAGCATATCTCGTATTATCAATAGTAGATCTATTGCAGATTTGCAGATCTCTTTTCATCATTTGAATCTCTCTTATCATCATTTAAAGCTCACTTATTTTCAGTAGAAAATCTCTTATTATCAGTAGAAGATCTATTGCGGATTTGCAAATATCTTATCATCATTGGCAAATCTCTTATTATTAGTAGCAAATCTCTTATTATTAGTAGAAGATCTATCGCAATTTGCAGATCTCTTATCATCATTGGAAGATCTATTTAGTATTATCTGGCAGACCTATTGTTTGGCAGATCTATTGACAGATCTTAGAACTCTCGTTGAGCTCTTGCACCAGTGGTTTCTTCTCTTGTTATTTGTTGCTGTTAGTGCTCCCAATCTAGAAAAGTATTATTGTAGTTGGTTTTTCTCTCACACCAGAAGTATTTAACTCTTGTATTGATCTCGCCCTAAAGATATTGCTATCGCACTAGAGTTTGATTGCTAGTATATTGCCCTTGCTTCAGTAACATTCTGATCTTGCATTTGGAGAATATTGCTCTGAGTGTTTAGCTCTCGTACTTGTGCACATTGTTCATGCACTTGTGTTTATTGCTCTTGTTTTGGAAGCCTTTGGGGGCTTGTGGTGGTTTTTTGAAGCTGTCATATTAAAAAGGGTTGTTACTACTATTATTTGTAAAAGTGGTTTTGTACTTTGATTATGTATCTCTGTTGAACATTTGAAGAAGATCTAATAAAAGAGCATTTTAAAAAGGGTTTTCCCCCATAATGGGATTTTTCCCTGGTCTTGGACCAAATCCCGTGTCTTGTTGTTCATTGATTGTCTTCTATGGTTTATGATCTCATAAATTAAATTTTAAACCTACAAAATTTAACACTTGGCACTCGCACAACCTGCTAGAAATTCGCATTGCAATGTCGAGAAATTCACATAGCCTTTGGGATCACTTCCTTGCAAGTGGTTTTGTCCCCCTCCTCGTCCTAAAGCTATTCGCACCTCCTTCGACAATTCTTCTGACAACTGGAAGTGGAAAAACTACTCCCGCTGCATGCATTGGGTAACTAGCTATGTGCACTAGCTGAATACGATCTCCCTGCAGATAAATATGGCCCCCCTTTCCTGTCACTTGAACATTGGCAAAAATGTCAAAATCCTCTCCGGAATGCTTCTAAATCTCTGTTGCCTTAGCTTTATAATGATACCGTGGGTTCAAAAAATATCCAGCTGCATGTATAGGGCGATGGAGTTGATTGTTCCATCTTTCATCAATGATTGCCCAATTGGGTCCATACTTAGCCACTTTATCCTTGTATGCCATCTTTATTTGCTCCTTTGCTTGATCCATAGCCTCATAAATGAAGCCCATAGCCAATCTTTCCCCATCCACCAACCACAACACCTTAGCCAGTGGCTCAGCAAGCTTCACAATCTTTGCTATCTTTCTCGAAAATATTTCTTCATTAACTTTCCTTTTCAATTCTTTGCCTTCCAGTTTGTGAGACCATTGGCTTAGATTCCATTCTTCATTGGAAAAAATCTTTTGCAAGTTTCTATGTTGTGAAAGCATAGATTGCAATGTCAAAAAATGAGTAGCAAATCTAGTGATGGCAGGCCTAATAATATCCCTGCCGCTTGTGTGTTTCCTCATCAGGCTCAAAATCCATGAATTATTGTGGATAAATTTTGTTATGATTTTGTCATGATCTACAGTGTTTTTGGCCCAATCTAATTTTCCAATATCCTCAAGCATGAGGTCTATGCAATGTGCAACACATGGGGTCCAAAAGATGGTTCTGTGTTTTTCCTCTAACAGTTTACCAGGAAGAACATGGTTAGAGTGTTAAAATTGGCAACTAGGGCCAAACTCCATGTGGGTCATCTTGTTAATGGCAGCTGATATTTTTCTTGGATCCCTCGCATCGAGAGGTGTAGGATTGATCTAAAGATCATCCGATTCCAATAAATATTCATAGAGATATGAATTTATTTGTGCTATGGGACAATTCATCAAGGTCGACCAACAACCAAATAAACCTCACTTGTGCTCAATGTTTTAGTATAAATAAAGGAGGACTTCAAGTCATTTAGACGCTCATCCTCTTGGTGATCTCTTCCTCTTCGCTTGTCTTTGGGTTTTGGTGGGAGGAGAGACCTAAAGAGGATACACTGCCCTAGAGGATGCCTTATCCTATACGTTGTCATGAAGGAGACCTCTACGCTACCCTAATGAAGATCAAGCTTTAGCCATGGAGAGATCTATATGCTGGACATCTAGACGCAGGCCCTATAGATGCAATCAAGGAGGATCCTTATACACTGTATAAAGGAGGCCTTAAGAAGTACTAGCCGCAGTCACAAAAGAGGCATAGTCGCAGTTGGAAGGAGCCCTACCGCGGGTCCTATTACGCAACAAAAGAAGGTCTAAATACAACCCTATATCCGCAGTTGAAGGAGGATTCTATACGTTGCATAAAGGAGGACTAAACATTGTCAAAAGAGACCTAATCTATCCGCTGTTGAGGAGCCCTAATCCACAATCCTGAAGAGACTTATACGCAGTTAAGGGAGGACCTATATGCTGCCTGAAGAAGCTCCTCCTAAACGCTGTCAAGGAAAGGTCTTAGACATAATTTAGGATGATGCCCTAACCACTGTTATGTGCAACCCTTATTCCGCAGCAAGAAGACCTTATATTCAGCTCTAAGAGACCTGTTACAGTCATCTAAGCAACTGTCATAATGCCACATTGCTATAGGTGACAACGTGGCCTATTTAAGGATTGTTTGAGCAAGTTAATATTATTCTTGAGGGGCAGTAGAATCCGCAATAAAGAGGAACTAGAGGTTTCTGTTTTAGGGTTGTTTGGATCCCTAAGCTACAACCAAGAAGTGCCCTAACCAGTCATCATGACAGCATGAAAGTCTGTGTCATAGAAGTGTGGTGACAGTGTAGTGATGAGGCTGTTCATGAGGACAGTTTATAAGGTTGTCATTACAATGAAGAAAATTGTCCTTGTGTATATTTAGATTGAGTCAATCTTGTTGGACTCAATAATCATAGGCTTAACTTGCTGCTGGGCTAGGCCGTAGGCCATAGCCAGTAGCACAGTTTGATCTAAGGATTGCTCAAGTGGTAGAGCCTCACCTTGAAGACTTGCATTGTTGACTGTAAGAAGGAAGAGCAATAAATGTTGATGACCTATCTCATAAAGCAGTGACATCTAGTGTAGCAACATGATGTGTGCAGCATGATGATTAAGAGTAGCAAGTGTGTACAGCATGATGAGGTACAATTCATCAGTGGAGCAGCATGGTGCAGCTTAGGAACATGGTATGATGTTGTAGCATGGTGCAACACGGTGAGGTGCAACACATGGATGAGATGCAGCACAATGATAGGTGAAGGAGTCAACTTGGAGAATCAGTTGAGGCAACATGTCTTCAACTGATCTCATGTAGAGATGATCGATTCTCTTATCTAGAAAGTCGAAGTGTTGACTTCTGTTGTAAATGTACTATATCTATCTTTCTCTTTCTTTCTCTATTGAACTACTGAAGAATATATAAGATGAATTGTTCAAGGGTTTCCCCACATTGGGGTTTTTCCCTGGCTAGCGCCACATCTTGTGTCCTCTTGTCTTGGCATGTCTTCTGCGATTTATGTTTATGTTCTATCTGCAGTTTACTTTAATGTTGGTGTGATTGCTAATTTGGAAAAGATATTGAGCTAACTATGAAAATTGAAATAAGTTGCTCTAAGCATAGAACATACCTAAACTTAACATGGTATCAGAGTTGAGGTGAAGACAATGCCCAAGCGAGAGTGAAAGAGCAATCACTAAAGACAGTTAAGAAAGGACAAAAGGATCAATGGGTTTCTCATCCCTCTTCAAATTCACCGAGGGTGAAATCGAAGCAGAGAATATTATCAGTATGGTGCAGCAGAATATGGCCTACCTAAAGATCACTTCATTGAGAACACCGGATCTCAGGGTGGAAGGAAAGGCAGATAACTAGTTCGGCCATTATGCGAAGGAGTGTCCAAATGGCAAGGACACATCACTTGATGATGATAACAATCATTCTAGGGACATCTTCAATGGTTAGAGGAATGACAGGTAATGCAGGTCATCAAGGAAATGACCGACTCTTTAGAGAAAGCAAGGAACCCCAGGTATGAAGAATTAAATGTTGTTTCTGATAAGATAAAGAAGCACTATATTGTATTGGCCCTCTCCTTCAGATTCCTTAGGAATTTGACTTATTAATTGTAGTGCCCCAAAGCACTTCAACGGATAGAAGGGTGCTCTCACCAATTTGGTAGATATGGAAACAATCGTGGGATTATACTTGGAGCTGATGCCACCTATCCCGAAAAGGGTGTAGGAAATGTTACCCCTCAATTGAATGAGGGAAACTCGATTCATTTACAGAATCTCTTTTGTGTACCAAGATCGCAAGAAGAACCTGGTGTCCATTTCAGCAATGGAAGTCAAAGGTTATAGGGTGGCATTCATTGATGAAAAGGTACGTGTTTGAAAATGAAATTTTCAAAGATGCTTTTACTCATGGGTTCAGGGTTGGAAATTTGTATCAAGTTGCAGAATGGTCCATTGGGGACCATGTCAGTTGACACATCTCATTTGTAGCACCGGAGGTCTACTTATTATGGGGCCCTACCCGATGTGAGTCAGATGGTGATTGGGATGTCTGAATTCAAGAAGAGCATGAAGGTACATGTCTGAGATGTACCAAAGGAAAATCTTACAAGGTGACCATTCCCCTCATGTAGTAGGTCCACAGGTTTGGAACAACCTGGGGGGTTTGAGATTCATGATCAGGAATCTCATGTATGCAGGTGGAAGAAAGCCCTCTATGGCTTGAAGTAAAACACCCCGGACCTAATATGAGAGGATTGATAGCAGTCTGATGAAGCTGAGATTCACTAAAAGTGAAGCCAATCCAAACCATCGTTTGAAGGTTGTGGATGATTGTTAGGATATTTCGACACATAGGAAATAGTTAAGTATAACTTGGTCTAGTATAGAGTTAGGTAAAGTGTGTTTCTTTACTATGTACATTTTGTAACTTACAATCCGACGGGTCATTCTCTCCTCGGTATTACCGACACTTGATCCGTGGCTTAACACCCGATTGGTCCATGATCTCTATTTAAAGAGAATGGAGGGTCATTTGTAGTGTAACCGTCCATGAGAGAAGCTTATGTAAATTTTCATTATTTTATTAATAAATTGCCTGAAGTGGCCGTGTTGGCTCAGGCCGTGGACTGTTTCCCTCTTTGAGGGTTTTAACCACGTCAAAAATACTGGTGTATTGATCTGTGATCTGTTTGTGAGCGGTGTCCTTTGGTGTTCTGTCTGAGGAACTTACCCTGTAAATTCCTACATGGTATCAGAGCTATTTGAGGGCCGCGTCTGTTGGTGATCCAAATCTGAAGCCGGTAGAACTGCATCCGACTGTCGTTTCCTAGATCTACTGTTTCTGACTACTTTCGGGCCGAGAGGACTACTCTATTGTGTTAGGAGCATCTGTTCCAGTGAGGAACCCCTTTCGTTTCACGCGAAAAGGTTTCTGGTAGCCCTAGCTACGTCATTTTTAAGATGTGGAGGTATACAGTGTTTATTTGCAGTTTACAGTTATTTTCTCTCTGTTTATTTCGGTTTATTTAGCTTTTTTTAATTACCGGATCTATACCTTTCATTTCTGCGTATGCTCTTTGCCCCGCGACTCTGTGCGATCTGGGCAAATCAGAAACAGAAAGGAAGCATTTTTCTCATGCGTATGCTCTTTTCCGCTGTGCCTTGTTGTGATCTCGGAAAATCAGAAACATTGAGGAAAATATTTAGTTTCCGGCTAAAGCTAACTTCGAGCCATAAGGTTCGTTTTTTTTGTATGTCTGTGTTGGGTTTTGTGTTTTTTGTTTTGTAGGGAAAAAGAGCTTTTTCAAAGTAAGCATGCAGCCTAAAGCTTCAGCGACTAAAAAAAAAAAAAGAAAAAAACCCCTTCCTCTTTTCCAAAAATTACTAAACTTTTAGTTTAGCTCACTTGGTCCAAAGCTACTTTATGACAGTAGAGATCTTGAGTTCAAGTCTTCTTTCTGTTGAGCTAATTAGATTAAGTTTGGAAAGGGGGCTGATTTTTTTTATAACATTATCATTCATTTCCGCACATTCTCGCATTTCGTCGGCATCTTCATCAAATTTTCTTCAAAAAGCCATAACTTCTTCATCCGGAAGCCGTTTTCAGAGCTATTTTTTTTTAACCAGCCTAATTTTTCGAGATCTTTCCATTGGAACACTTAGTTTCAGCATCTATAACTTCAGTTTCTATTAAAATGGAAAGTCCATGCCAAGTTATTCTTGACAGCACCAACTACTTCCAATGGTGGTCCTACATTGTGGATTTACTTAGAAGTAAAGGTCTCTACAGAATAGCCTCAGGCCAAGAAACCAAACCGAAAGATGAAGATAAGGCAGCTAAATGGGAAAATAGGCAAGATCAAGCACGAGGGTTGATAGGGATGTCTATTTCTCCAGATCTTAGATTCCATATTGCAGAACTTGATACTCCTGAGGAAGCAATGAAACAGGTCACTAAAGTTTTTGGAATTAAAAATGAACTTAAAGCCCATCAACTCGAAAATGAGTTGCTTACATTGGACCCCAATAATTTTTCTTGCATTGAAGATTTTTTTGTCCAAGTTCAAGACCCTTAGACTTCTCTTGGAAGGTGTTAAGGTTAAGAAAGAAGATAGTAACCTTATCTATTCCATTCTTACTAAGTTGGAACCAGCCTATTCTGTGTTTGTTTCCACCTTCCATTCTACAAAAGAAGCCTTCATTTCTCAAGGACAAGCCTACAAGTCCCCTTCCTTTGATTCCTTTTGTGATTTTTAATAAGAGAACAAGAAAAACTCTTACACCTTGGTCTTCTTAAGCTTGGAAACTCTTCTAAGAAAGCGTTAGCCGCCCAGCAACAACCAAATTCAAAGAATCCTAAGAAGTTGTATCCTAAAAGGGATGGTCCTAAACCAAACAAGGGTCCTAATCAATTTTAGCCTCAAAATGAAAAATCATTTCAACAAAATGATAAGACAAATAAAAACAAAGGGAAGAAAACTGATAGACATTGCAACTTTTGTAATTGAGATGGCCACTTAGAATCCAAATGCTTTAAGAAGATGGAAGCCTTGGAAGCAACAATGAAGAAGCATAACATCCATTTGGAGCACTCTTCAACTTCAACTTCATCTTCAGGAATAGCACTTTCTGCATGTGGTTGTCAAGCATCTCGGTCTGGCTATGCACTAAATGTATCTTCTTCTTCTCATTCTCATGAGTGGCTCATTGATTTTGGAGCTTCTTATCAAATGGCCAAAAACAAAGCCATATTTTCTTCCTTAAATGATTGCAACACCAAAAATATATATGTTGGTGATGATAGATCTCTTAGTGTTGTAGGGACTGAAACTGTTCATATAGACAATGGTCAATTTAATGATGTATTATGTGTTCCAACCTTATCCTGCAACCTTCTATCTGTATATCAGATAACTCATTCAGGTGAAGGTAAAATCGTTGAATTTTCACCTCACGATGTTGTAATTAAGGACCTAAGAGATCCTAGACAGATTTTAGCTACTGGCATTGCTGATGATTCTACAAGGTTGTATAAGTTTCACAAATTTGGGTCATCAAATCTTCCCTCGGTATTTGTTGCTCATAACAATGAAGTGAGCAAACTTTGGCATGAGTGATTTGGTCACTTAAACTATCGCTCCCTTCAGAATCTATGTAAAGAAAATATGGTGACAGGTCTTCCAATGGTATCTTGCAGAGATGGTGTTTGTTCCAGATGTGTACTCGGAAAACATCATCGGGATAGTTTTGAAAAAAGTGCCTCTTGGCACGCCTCATCCCCTTTACAGCTTGTGCATAGTGATTTATGTGGTCCGCTTCCAGTTGTTTCATTCTCTGGCTACAAGTATTTCTTAACTTTCATTGATGATTTCTCCAGACGCACTTGGGTATACTTCTTAAAACTCAAGAGTGAAGTATTTAACATGTTCTTGGCCTTTAAGGCCTTTGTTGAAAAACAATCTGGACATCAAATTCTTAAGCTAAGATCTGATAATGGCGGAGAATATGTGAACAACAAATTCATCAACTTTTGCACTGAGAATGGAATTCAAATGCAACATACTGTTCCATATACTCCACAACAAAATGGTGTAGCTGAAAGGAAGAATCACACCTTAAAGGAAATGGCTAATTGTATGCTTCAATCTAAAGGATTTGGTCTTAATTTTTGGGCAGAAGCAATTGACTGTGCAAATTACATAATAAATCGGACTCCTACTAAGGTTTTAAAGAATATCACTCCAGAAGAAGCATGGAGCTCAATTAAACCAGATGTAAGTCACTTTCGTGTTTTTGGAAGTGAAGCATGGGCCTATATTCCAGATGAGAAACATAAAGCTTTAGAACCTAAGAGTGAAAAATGTATTTTTGTTGGATATTCTGAAGATGTCAAAGGATATAGACTTATTCCACTTAAGTCCAAAAATGTTATCATTAGAAGAGATGTAAAGTTTGCTGAAAATATATCGGCCTACGAGCCTAGTTCGGCAGATGTGCCACCTCTCCCTATCTCTTCTACTTTTGAAAACATTTCTTCTTCAGATGATGAAAGCGAGGATGACAATCCTCCCCCACCTTCTCAGGATCCTCCTTCAGCTCCTCAGCTTCCAAAATGGGTCCGTGCTACTCGGGATGCAGTAGGTGATCTTGCCGATGATCCTACAGATCAACAACGTACACGTTCTCAGTTCGATAGAGCCTCTTCTTTACTGGCTCAAGCTTCAGCAATTATGATCCTGACACCTTTGCAGAAGCTTTAGGCCATCCAGATTGGGACGCAACTATGAATGAAGAATATCGTTCATTATTGGCAAATGATTCATGGGATCTTGTCCCTCTACCAAAGAGACGAAAACTTGTTAGATGCAAATGGGTTTACAGAACCAAGTATGGACCAGATGGGAACGTTGATAAACATAAAGCTCGTCTTGTTGCTAAGGGTTTTTCACAAGTTGAAGGCATTGACTATACCGAAACCTTCTCCCCTGTTGCCAAAATGAACTCTGTCCGCCTTGTTCTTTCCCTTGCTGCGTCTTTCAAATGGGAAGTCCATCAGATGGATGTTAAATCTGCCTTCTTGCATGGGGACTTGCATGAAAAAATCTATATGGAACAACCTATTGGCTTTATACAAACAGACTCCAGCCTTGTATGTCGGCTTAAGAAATCCCTTTATGGTCTCAAGCAAGCTCCTCGGGCTTGGTATGCCAAAATGGATAGCTTTCTTTTAGAATTTGGCTTTTCTAGGTGTCATTCTGACAATACTGTCTACACCAAGAAAGTGGGCAAGTCTCTTATCATTCTTGTTCATTATGTTGATGATCTTATCCTCATTGGTAGTGATCCCAACCTTATAAACCATGTGAAGTCCAGCCTTAAAAAGAAGTTTGAAATGACAGACTTAGGACACTTGCATTATTTTCTTGGTCTTCAAGTCTTGCAATCCAAGGAAGGTATTTCCCTTTCCCAGTCCAAGTATGCCTGTGATCTTCTACGCCTTTTTCACATGGAAGACTGTAAGCCAGCCCCTTCTCCCTTTCAGTCTGGAGTCAAACTTTCAGTCACTTGCACTTCCTCTAAAGTTGATGCTACCTTATACCGTCAACTTGTAGGAAAACTTTTGTTTCTAACCCATATTCGTCCTGACCTTTCCTTTGTCGTTGACCTTGTTGCTTGGTTTATGCAAAACCCACATGAAAGTCATTGGAAAGCAGCTAAAAGAATACTTCGTTATGTTCGAGGTACAGTTCAGTTTGGGATTCATTACAGTGCCGAAGCATCTCCTCTATTGGTTGGTTTCACTGATTCCGATTGGGCTAGTGACCCTGATGATCGGAAGTCTACTGCAGGTTATGTGTTCACTCTTGGTTCAGGACCTATTACATGGGCTTGCAAGAAACAAGATGCCATTTCTCTTTCTTCAGCAGAAGCAGAGTATCGTGGTGCTGTAGAAGCTAGTAAGGAAGCCTTGTGTCTTCGTCAGATCCTGTCAGAGTTTGGCTTTCAACAGCAACATTCGACTACACTTTGGTGTGATAATCAAAGTGCCATTCAACTGTGCAAAGATCCAGTCCAACATCAGCGCAGCAAACACATTGAACTACACATGCACTTCATCAGAAAGCTCATTCACGACCATGTTCTTGAAGTACAATATTGTTCAACAGATGATCAAGTTGCAGACATCTTTACAAAGGCTCTCACAGAGGCGAAGTTTATGGTTGGAGTTCAGGAAGTTGTCACTAAGGGGGGATAGGCTCTAGTGCCTCATTCCTTCTCCTATTGTGTCATATTTGTAAATCCTTCAATCCTATCCCAAGTTGTTCTTAAGGGGGGATGTTAGGATATTCTGACACATAGGAAATAGTTAAGTATAACTTGGTCTAGTATAGAGTTAGGTAAAGTGTGTTTTTTTACTATGTACATTTTGTAACTTACAATTCGACGGTCACGATATGTAGTGATCCGACGGTTCATTCTCTCCTCGGTATTACCGACACTTGATCTGTGTCTTAACACCCGATTGGTCCATGATCTCGATTTAAAGAGCATGGAGGGTCATTTGTAGTGTAACCGTCCATGAGAGAAGCTTATGTAAATTTTCATTCTTTTGTTAATAAATTGACTGAAGTGGCCGCGTTGGCTCAGGCCGTGGACTGTTTCCCTCTTTGAGGGTTTTAACCACGTCAAAAATACTGGTGTATTGATCTGTGATCTGTTTGTGAGCGGTGTCCTTTGGTGTTCTGTCTGAGGAACTTACCCTGTAAATTCCTACAATGATAGACCTCTCATACCGACACCTTCTGAGGATGACCTATTTCTAACAGGTGCAGACCCTCTCATTTGCAAAAGTAAGAGGGAGTTGGATTTCAGATGTGGAAAGGTAAAGCTGCAAGCTCGTGACTACCTCGCGGATCTTAACTTTCAGAAGTTATATGGAAGTGATGCTGGACCAGACTTGGGAAATGCCTCTGAGTTTCATAAATTCATTTGCATTGATGTTCTTGGTGAACTTCCATTCGGATATATGTTTTGCAGTTAGCATGGTGAGCTCATATTTCATTGAGCCTCACTAGATTGGTGCCAGGAATCTTCTGAGATGTTTTCGGGGCACAATCTCTCATGGATTGAGATACATTGCCGGAAATATGAAGCTGCATGATTGTTTGAATGGCTGATTAGGCAGGCAGTGTAGAGGATCTCAAGAGCACTTTTGTGTGTTGATTCTCTTTGGGTTTTGCTTCGATATCATGGATGAGCAGGAAGCAAAAGTCGGTTGCTATAAGCACCACCGAGACCAAATACATAGCTACGAGTATGATCTCGTATGAAGCTACCTGGTTGTGGAAGCTCTTTAGTGAGCTGTTTGTACACATGATGAAAACCACCGTGATCCTCTGTGACAACCAGGGGGGATTCGATTATTGAGGAATCCCATATTTGATTATTGATCCAACATATAGACATCAGATACTACCTTATCTGGGATATGATAGGTCAATGAGCGAGGAGGCTCCATCGCATTGAGACTGATGTATAGGTCGCAGACACTTTGTCAAAGCCCCGGGGAAAGGTCAAATTTGTGATTTTCCCGAACGACTTGGAGTCGTTGAGAGACCTTCGTATAAGGGTCCCGCATGTTGCATGCATTGAGCTTTGGGAGCTCTGGGGGGCTTGGGGTACTTATTGGAGCGACATACGACCATAGGGCGACTCACCCTCCCCTGGTGGTGCACTATTACAGGATGACAGGTTCAACCTTTCCCTGTGATACCTCGTGGCGATTATAGAACAGGATGATTAGTTCTCCTGTCGGCCGTGATGATTAGTTCTCCTGTGGGCTGGGATGATTAGTTCTCCTGTGGCTACTGTGGTACAGGATGATTCGTTCTCCTATGGATAGGATGATTAGTTCTCCTGTCAAGGAATCCTACCCATGCAGTATGGGACTCATGGGAAGTACCTCTCATCTGATCAATGAGCAGGGAAATGGGGTTAGGGACCATAGTAGTACTATCGATGGACGCGTTGTTGTATCTACTGTACTCCCTATGCTAGGATGACCTCCATTGATCTGGGATCAGTATGAGTGATTTGAGTCACTCTCTTGTGATATTAATCTGGGATCAATAAAACTGACTTCTGGTCAGTAAGATGAAACTGACTTTGAGTTAGTAGAGAATGGTATGAAACATTCTTGATCAATTTTTCTTCTTCATGGTTCAGCAGAGTAGAGCAGAAGTGAGTAGAGCTCAACAGAGCAGAGCAAAACTGAGAAGAGCTGAGTGGCAGAGATAGTATAGTCGAACATATGGATCAACGGATGGAGTTCCCTAGTTGAGAGGGAGTGTTAAAATTGGAAACTAGGGACAAACTCCATGTGGGTCATCTTATTAATGGCAGCGAATATTTTTCTTGGATCCCTCTCATCGAGAGGTGTAGGATTGATCTAAAGATCATTCGATTTCGATAAGTATTCATGGAGATATGAATTTATTTGTATTATGGGACAATTCATCAAGGTCGGCCATCAACCAAATAAACCCCACTTGTGCTCAACGTTTTAGTATAAATAAAGGAGGACTTCAAGTCATTTAGACACTCATCCTCTTGGTGATCTCTTCCTCTCCACTTGTCTTTGGGTTTTGGTGGGAGGAGAGACCTAAAGAGGATACGCTGCCCTAGAGGATGCCCTATCCTATACGTTGTCATGAAGGAGATCTCTACGCTACCCTAATGAAGATCAAGCTTCAACCATGGAGAGATCTATACGCTGGACATCTAGATGCAGGCCCTATAGATGCATTCAAGGAGGATCCTTATACACTTTATAAAGGAGGCCTTAATAAACCCTAGCTGCAATCACAAAAGAGGCATAGCTGCAGTTGGAAGGAGCCCTACCGCGGGTCCTATTATGCAGCGAAAGAAGGTCTAAATACAACCCTATATCTACAGTTGAAGGAGGATTCTATACGCTGCACAAAGGAAGACTAAATGTTGTCAAAAGAGACCTAATCTATCTGCTGTTGAGGAGCCCTATTCCGCAATCTTGAAGGAGACTTATATGCAGTCAAGGGAGGACCTATATGTTGCCTAAAGAAGCTCCTCCTAAACGTTGTCAAGGAAAGGTCTTAGACACAATTTAGGATGATGCCCTAGCCACTATTATGTGCAACCCTTATTCCACAGCAAGAAGACTTTATACACAGCTCAAGATAGAACGAGATCTCTGCTCAAGAAAATCAATAGATGAAAGGAGTGGAGTCGCCACTTGAACAATGAATCTGATTCTAAGATCCAGAAAAACAACCAACAAGCAGATATGAGGAAGACTTCTTGTCTGGGAAAAATAAGAAAATGGAGTCGCCACCCAAACAAGAAACAAAACGAAGAGAAGTTGCTGATATGACGAAAGATAAGATCCAAATGATGCCAAAAAAAATGTTGAATCTGCCAGCTCAAATGAGAGATGAGAAAGATGAAAGATGATGATAAATGTCGAATAAACCAAGGACAGAAAAAACTCTATCCCCGGCAACGGCGCCAAAAAATGTTGGCGTTGCCGGGCCAGATGAAAAGATAAGAAATGAGAAGGATGATTGTCGTTGAAACGCCGAGAATAAAATGTCCCCGGCAACGACGCCAAAAAATGTTGTCGCGCAGATTGACACGACAACGCTCAGATCGGGGGCTGTCACTCTGATCCCCGATCCCTCCGTTTAAGCCTGTCTCCCGCGTCTAAGGGGGGTAGACCCTATGAGAAGATGAAGACCAACTGCCAAACAGTTGCGCTGGGAGACACGAAACACGATATGATAAGCACTAGAAGGATTTGATTAATTTAGCAGACCAGTGCCTTAAGAGATTGTTGTTAAAACGATTACCTTTTAGATGATATAGAAACATAAACCATGAACAACGATCATTTGTCATCACAAGATATCAGTTAAACTCACAATGCTCTTAGAATGACCAAAACGATATCCAACAACTGAGAAATTTGAAGAGATGAATGCTTTAACCACCACGAGAATCATAAATCATTAACCAGATACAGCTAATCTTTAAGATGATCATTCATGTGCAGACCTGTCTAAAATAAGCATTTATTCTAAATTTTGAATCTCAGCGTGATATTTCCCGAGAACAACTGGATCTGGCAAACAAGGAAATTTTCCACAAATTTTTTATGCTTTTTCAAATATTATTTTATTATTATTATTATTATTATTATTTTAAAAGTTAAAACAATAAAACTAAAATAAATAAAATTTTAAATTTATTAAGCTAATCTAAATTAGAAAATTAAATCTTTAAACTAAAGTACAAAAATTAAATCGAAAATTTAAAATCTAAAAACCTAAGTCTAAAATATGAACATTTTTTTTTTTATTTTTATGAAATCTAACTTTATATATATATATAAAAAAAAAATAAAAAAAAACTTTAAACGAAATAAAATCTAGAAAATTAACCTACGTCCGTATCCTTAAGCAAAAGAACAAAGAAGAAGAACTAATTAAAGAGGCGTTAAACGTTAAAACTTACCTGATCGCATACGCATAAACTAACCTGAAACCCTACGCGGAACAGAAAGAGGATATGCCAGCAGATTTTGGACGATTCGATAGCAGTCGGCGCGGCGAACGTATGGGAAACAAGGAGCCACAGTTTTTCTTTCCCAGCCGACACTGAAACGCAGAAATTTTATTACCTGTTACCGTGCGTGCGTGAGGATTGGAACTGACAGTTAACACGCTAGCATTTCGAATATCAAATTAGCCTGTCGGCTCCACCCGTGACCTGGTCCGAGGGTGAAGATAGCGGACGGATGATGGAAAGAGTCGTTTGAAAACCGGTTCTCTCACCTGAATAGTTTCACGCCTGAAATTCCTCAAGCTGCTCGATGGTGGATGAAGATTTGCTTAAGAGCCCTACGTTATTGATTGAGGCGTGCAGCTTTCAGCGACCAAGTGATGATTAACTGAATGCTTGAAAATTTTTTTAGTCTTGAAACAATCGCTTGCTATCCAAATTGAATTTGTCTGTATGATGAGATCGACTGGCTTGCATAACAACCAAATTGATGGCGGCAGACGGCAGGATGGCGTGATCTCTTACGCAGATGCAATTCAAGGTTTTATTTCCCAGATCAGTTAAACAAAATTGCAGATTTTGGCCCCTTAACAGCCAGATTCAGCAATAAGCACAGAAATATTTTAAAGAATAAAAACTTCAGGTTTTCACTGTGAAGAACTTCGGAAAATCTCTCATGCAAATTAGAAAAATAAACTGAATGATAGATCCAGGATCAAATCCAACTGGGCTCAGCAAAAAATGCTTGCGAGAGTTGGCTGGTTCAGCCGAGAACTTCCCCTAACGCCCGGCAATCTTCTTCAGTAATAGTTTTCCTGCACAGCTCACTTCAACCATCAGTAAAGAGGGCAAAAATGCTGCTAGATCTCAAAAAGTAATGGAGATACCTGCCATTACTTCAGAAACCGTAACACCACTCAAACCCTAGCAAGTGAACAAGATACCTGTGCTCACAATACTCTACAATAAGCTATTATTAATGGCTGAAAAATAAAATATGCAGAAAATTAAACAATCTCACAGCATTTCTAGAGAGTAACACCAGCTAGATTTAGACCCCAAAGTCTTCTTTTATTAACCAGAAACAATTTACAAGAGAGCTTCTTCAGTACAAGACTCACAGATCCAATGATTTGAAATGACCCCTAGCACCCTATTTAAAGGAAATGATCCCAACGGCTAGTTCGAGTGATCCATGTCGAAATGATCTCGACCGTCGATGAGGATCAAGACATCTTTTAATCTCATTCGTCGAAATTGCTAACTTATTATTAAAAATAATATTTTGCATGCATTCACTCAAAATATTATTATTTTATTATTTAGGGCTTTTGCTTTATTTTATAATTTTTTATTATTTTTTATTTATTTCATTTTTTAATTTTTTAATTATTTAATTATTTTATTTATTTTCTTAAATGGATCATCGAACTAAGCCTTTGGAAACATCACCTAGGACCTAGGACTTAGGACTCATGAGGGGATTTAAAACATTTTCCAACCCTCAAGACACATTACATCATGACTTTTACAATTTACATCTTAAGGGGGAAAACCCCTTTATCATAGACCCTCATAAATCACCCAGTTCTGCGACACAACTATAATCTAGCAGATTAACACACTAGGATTCTCCTAAAATTCGAATGACAAAATCCATCCCGGCTTTGGGGTCAGGCTGAAGGAAAACTCTGCCGATCATGGATCGGTGAGACGAAAAACCTTCCAGGACGTAAATTACCATTAGAAAGTTAGGTCCACCTAGGCAATTTACATACACGACTCATATATGCTAAGATTATTTACAATTCATACATGCAGACTGGGTTTAGAATTAAAAAGATCAAGTTGCTGATGACTGCAGGATGGCACGGACACGCCGATCAGGTGCTACCCCTTTTTGCAAAGAAAAGGGGGGGGGGGGGTACTTGACCGGTAGTGGTCAACACTGAGTAGCAGAGGAGTAGCACTTTACCAAGCTCCATCAGAGAGTGCGTAAGATAGCCCAAGAGCTATGAAGTAGGGAGAAAGAGGGAGTTTTTCAATAGTTTTTGGAAAAGATGGCAACCAGTGGCTTGAGAGATCAGAACAGGTTGAACGGGGCTTCCAACTATTCCATCTGGAAGGCTAGGATGAACTTCCTGCTAGATGAGCATGCCCTTAAGATGTACGATGATAATGTGGTGGCTGAACCTGTAGATGCAGATCTGCTGAAAAAGTACAAAGCTGAGATGGCTAAGGCAAAGACGATGATTCTTGATGGGGTCAAGGATCACGTGGTATGCCACGTTGCCAACAAAGGGACCGCTAAGGAAATGTGGGATGCCTTGGCCACATTATATCAGGGAATTTTTGTGCAGTGGAAGATGTACTTAGAGTAGACGCTGAGATCTGCTCAGATGCAAAAGGGGGAGCGAGTGGATCTGTTCCTTACGAAATTGAAGGAGACCCATGATGAGCTGTCAGCTGCGAGACATACTCCTCAGGACTCGGAGTTAGTGAGACCAAATCTGAATTCCATCTCAGATGATTGGCATATCTTTGTCCAAAGTATCTTGGGTAGTGCAGCATTGCCAAATTGGGATGAGATGTGGGCAACTCTGAAACAAGAAGAGCTGAGGAGAGACCTGCTCCAGGTCAAGCTTGATGGTAGCAGCAGCAGCAGTGGGTCGAAGCCCAAGTTAGAGGAGGAGGATAACGCAACTCTTGCATCGAAGGGACAACTAGGGCAACGAAGACATAAAAAGGATGTCTCCAAGGTGAAGTGCTTCAGATGTGGCGAGATGGGCCACTATGCATCACAGTGTCCTTTGAAGAAAAAGGACAAGGATGAGAAGCATGATCCGAAGGTTGCAGCTGCGAATATCGACAAGGAGGGGTTTGCCATGGGAGTCTAGATACCTCCAAGAGGGAGGTGCGCTGATACAGTGCTATAGTCAGGAGGACTGCAGATGGGTAGGATCCTTGAGGAGATCACCTCTTGGATTGTCACCTTGCTATAGGAGCCCATGATTAGTAGTAGCAAGATGGTGGAGTTTCAGTTGGTGCCATGGAGTGTTTGATTCGACAGATGCATTGGATAGGAGAGCTAGAGACTGAACAACGCGGAGCAGTGAGGCAGCAGTGCGAGAAGGCATAGTGCAGAGCTTCAGCAGCGCAGTAGTTCAGAGGTAGTATGGGACTAGCAACAATCAAGATTTCAACATCGAGGAGTATCCACTAGATACTTATCCAGTTTTGGGTGTTTTCAGTTGCTTCTCTCAGCAGCTGAGTTGCAGTATGAATGCAGTGTTAGCAGCATAGAAGAAGCAACGTTTGAGAGGGAGCTGCAGTACAAATGTAGCATTGGCAGTGGTAGTGTCAAAGGCAGCAATACAATAGCAGCAACAACGCAGTGGTTGGTGGACAGTAGGTCAGACATCAGTACACATAGACGATGCTTCAGAGTCAGAGCAGTATGCAGAGAGGCAACATTGCTAGAGCACATTCCTCGCTAAGAGGGAGTGTTGATTTGGGGTAGCATCGAATGTGCTCTAAGCCTCAAATTCTGCAGGGAGGCTTGGGCACGGGTATTCCAAAGAACCCAGAAAGCGTTTTGGGAAATTCCACCTAGATGTGATTTTATTAAAATAATTAATATTTTTAATGGGGTTCCTAAGTCTAAACTTAGGAAAATTAAAATATTGATGGGTATTAATTTAATCAGGGGTGAAACTTCTAGAAAAGGTCACGGATCAAGCCAAAACAATATGAGCCTTTGGTTATGTTTTAATCTAGGCCATTGGTTGTCCAACAGGAAGATATAAGAAGGGGCTTGAGGGTCATTTGGAAAACACGCAGAGAGACAGAGAAAATTGATTTTTGAAGTGAGAAGTTCTCAGGAGGAAAAATCGATTGAGGAAATCTCTTACAGTTGAGGGGTAGGGATAGCAGAGTCCGGAGAGAGAGATTCTCAGCCGGAGATACATCAGTAGAGAGAGGTAGCAAGTGATCCAGAAGCTTCCACACGGAGGTTGACGCAGGGCCAGAAGGGCCACACGGAACCAATGTAGAGGGGGAGAGAGAAGTCTAAATTCTGTAGAGGAATTCGATTTTCAGAAGTCGGGAGCCGGGGTGTGAGACCGAGAGGCAGAAATCGAATTTCCTGGGTAGCAGATCGATCATCCATAGGAGTGGCACAACACCTAGAGAGCTTGATGCTGGGCTAACGTAGGCACTGTGCAGAGACGGCACAGAGGAAGCCAGAAAAGCCAGGAGGCAGTCAGTTTGGGGCTGGATCAACTAGGATTTCTCAGTGATTGTGTGAGGTAAACCTCACAAATCTTCTGCCAGTATCTCTCTGGAACTGAATAACCCTATGAGGTATTCAATGATGTATTCAAATTTTGCTACTCCTTAATAATATAAAATCCTCAGAGTTGCTGCACTGGTTTTCCCGCATTGGATTTTTCTGGGGACTATTTGTCCAAAAATAACTGTCTTATGTGTTGTATTTTCTTTCTTGCTCAGTATTTTGTTTTCGCATATATATAAATTAAGTGAAGGTCACAAATGTATTTACTTCGAAATTTACTGTAGAAGATAGTAAATAACTTGTATGACTTAATCAAGTAGGAGAAGTAACATCAGTTTGTTGCAGTAGGGATTCCAGTGTAGGAATTTTCACACAACGTACAACAACAAACTTTGACCTTCCAACATCAACTTCAACCCCAACAGCTTCTCCAGCAACTTCGACCCCAATAGTTTCTTTTGCAATTACGATTACTGCGAAAACCCTAGCTTTTGCACATGTGGTGATTTCTTCTTCCTCCTTCGCTTGGGGATCTTCTTCTTCCTTAGTAATTTTGCTTGCAAAGAGACCTAATTTCGACCTTTCGATATGACTATGAATTTCGGTCTAGGTGCAACAAGATGATGCCCTAGATCTCTCACGTGTGAAGAGAAATAGCATAGAAACAGATCCAAAACTTCGTTTTTCTTCTATCTTCTTTTCCTCTATTTCTGTCTTCTTTTGGTCTTCTTCTTTGCATTGATCAGACTTCTTGAGAGCTGGATGGATGTTCTTCAAGTGAGGTCGATGACTTCTTATATATAGGCTTCATAAGGTGGTTGAATAGCCCTTCCTGAGGCTGACTTGCTCTTCCATGTAGGCCGACTTGTTGCAGCTCGTTGACAAGGTCTTGAAGGGTCTTTTATGACTAACAATTTTCTTTTACATAATATAAGATGCCCAAAGGGGTCTTACATGTATGACAATGACTCTTTTGACTTCAAAGGGTGCTTAACCTATAAATAACTTTCTCTTGAGCATGAAACCGATGCCTCAAGAATAAATTTCTTTTCTTTTTAATATCAAATACAATACAATCATGATTACAATAGACATTATGAAGACCAAACCTAGTTACATATTTCAACACCATAAACCCTTGCTGCAAATTTTTGTGCCAAAATGTGATAGATTTGCTCTGCAAAATCACTAATATACTCCTCGAGATCCTCTCTCCGACAAATCTATTGCTTTTTGCTACAAATCTGAGTCAATTCACACTTTTCCACCAACTTGGATTTGGAAATCGAACTCTGCCTCTCTATTATCGCACTGTCTGGTTGATCTACGCAGACATGAAGAAAGTGCTTTAGATCTCGCTCTGAAACTGCACGATCTCTTCTTCTTTCACTTTTGAGCTTCAAATTTGATCAACACCACTCTGGTACCATGTGAAAAATCCACAATTTCAATAAACTGGAAACTGTTTCTAAATGTTGCAATTTATTTCTCTTTTATTATTTAATTCATTACAAATAACGAATAGCTCACTACTGCGATATTCACAATTAAAATAAATGTTGTGGAAATAAATTAGGAACTGAGAAATAATGCGCACACATAAAAGGACACTACAGTTTTGACTATCATCCCCAGAAAAACCTATAAGGGAAAATCGGTGCAGGAGATGAGGGTTGATATTTTATTATCTTCAGCGAATTAGAGAGTACATAGATTTGCTTGTCAAGACACTAGCAAATATTCGAAAAAATTACTCCACCACTCCAACTGCCAGATCGACCTAGAAACTGTCTGTTTCCCTTACAAAATCAAACTCATCCTCCTCCAGTAATTGCACACAAAAAACACTGCTGCAGGAAATACGCACTTGCTGGAAACTGAGATCTGCTGTTCTTGCACTTGCACTAGGAAAATCGCTCTATCCTCCGTATTTGATCCCGACAACTTGAAAAGTGTTAATTTTAGGTATGTTCTATGCTTAGAGCAATAAACTTCAATTTTTCCATATTAGCTCAATATCAATTCCAGATTAGCAATCACATCAGCATGATAGTAAAGTGCAGATAAAACATAAACATAAACATCAAAAGACAAGCCAACACAAGAGGACACAAGATGTGGCACCGGCTAGGGACAAACCCCAATGTGGTAAACCCTTGATCAATTCTTCTTATATTCTTCAATAGTTCAGCAGAGAGAGAGATAGTACAAATACATTTGAAGTCAATACTTGACTTGCCAAAAAAGAATATCAGACATCAGAGAGCTTCACCATGAAGATGACAAATGCAGCAGATGATATGCCTAGAACAGCTCAAGCAATTACTCAACATACTGAAGCTTTCCTTCGATAAGACTCTCCTTCCTTTGCTGCTTCACTGATCATGACAAGGCTGCCCATCTGGCAGTTTGTGCATGCTGAAAGGACTGAAGCATATCTTGGCAAACCTGATCTCTGGTTAGGGCACAAGATCTGAGAGCTACTGCATCCTAAACATACTCCACAGTCCACCTATTTGCTGCGGATAGCCTTCATACTGATCTCCAATGATATGCTGCCTTATAGGGTCTGAACGCAGCACTTAAAGAGGCCTCCAACTGCTGGCTATGGCCTGCGGCCTAGCCCAGCAGTTGACTGTAACTTTTGTCCCTTCACACAGTGACCCAATCAACCTTTAAACAACAGTGTCAAGCACCTCCTTATTGCGGATTCTCCTTCCCTTTAAATCAAGCTTAGGAACAATACTATCATGCCCAAACAACCTTGCTATCACCTACAACAATGTGACAATATCACAGATCCTCCACGCTGTAATATAATTACCCTTGTTGCGGTTTAGATTCACTTTCCTTGCTGCGTCTAAGGGTCCTTTCATACTGTGATAAGGGCTCCTTTAACAACGACTTTCCTCCTCCATTTTACTGCACCCAAGATGACATTCTTTAGGACTGTGACTACGGCAGCATTTGCCCTACTTTGACAGCGGATTATGGCACACCTGAACTGCAACTTAAACTCCTTGTTTGGACTGTGGTTAGGTGTCTTCTTCCTTTAGGACAATGTTTAGGGCACTTTAGGACAGCGGTATAGGGTCTCTTCTAGACTTGCGTTTAGGGCACTTTGACAGCTCTCCTTGCTGCGTTATAAAAGCCTCTTTTAGAACAATTAAGGAGCCTCTCTTCACTGTGATAAGATTCCTCCATGACTGCGGCTAGGGCATGCTTCATTGACAGCGTTTTAGACTTCTCTTTGACAGCATCTAGGGCTTCTTTTGACAGTGTTGAAGTTCCCTTTAGATATCATATAGAAACCCTCTCCTTGCTGCTAGAAGAGCCTCCTCTTGACTGCACAGAGGCTTCTCCTTTTGACTGCGTCTAGGGCTAGGGCATCTCCTCTAGGGCAGCGTATAGATCTTCTCCCAAGGACAATGTATATGCCTTCTCTTCTAGGCCTCTCTTTCCACTAAAACCCAAACGAGTGAAGAGAGAGATCACAAGAGATGAGTGACCAAATGACTTGAAGGCCACCTCTATTTATAGTGCTATGTTGGGTTAAGTTAGGGGTAATTTGATTGCTGGTCGACCTTGACAAATTGTCACATAACACAAATAAATTCATATCTCCATGAATACATGTTGGAATCAGATGATCTTTAGATCAATCCTACACCTCTTGACAAGAGGAATCCAAGAAAAATATCAGCTGCCATAAATAAGTAGACCCACATGTAGTTTGGCCATAGTTTCCAATTTTAACAAAAAGTGATCTGCTACCCAAATCTATGCATTGGAGAAACTCGCACAACCTTCCTGCTGGTGGACTCGACCTTTGCAAATTTCAGTGGATACCTGCCTTAGAAACCTTCCCACCAATCTCTACTGATCCTATCAATGATACTCTGCTGGCTTGAACTCTTCCCTTGCTGAATGTTGTGCATTGGGAAATTCACATTGCCCTGCTCTCTTGCTCCTTTGATGTGTCTTCTCCAAGCCCCATCTACTTGCTCTTATAATTCTCTATCTAGAGCACCAACGACCAAGACCTAATTGTGATCAATGGTTAAGATCACCTTAGACTCCATCAAATTAATTTTGAGAAGTATTTAGAGAAAAAGTTGATTTCCTTAATTAATGCACTTTAATTAACTAATTTTCGTAAGTTAGACTTAATAAATTTCAATTAACCGGTCAATTAATTTAATTAAGGTGTTTGATAGCCATATCTCGTGAAACCATTTCTGGGTATTGGAGATCTCATTTCCTTAGTGTCACTGCTAAAATTGGCAACCAGGGCAAAACTTCATGTGGGTCATCTTATTCATGGCTGATAATATTTTTATTAGATTGCTCTCGTCGAGAGGTGTAGGATTGATATAAAGATCATCCGATTCCGATAAGTATTCATGGAGATATGAATTTATTTTGATTATGGAATTATTATCAAGCCGACCTACAACTCATGTAGGCTCAGAAGCCCAACAATCGCATCTATTCACCCACCAACGTTGTGTATAAATATAAGAGGACTTTTCCTCATTTAGACTCACTCATCTCATCACATCTCTCTCTCTACTGCGCAGATATGAGTTTCTTCTCTACTGCGCTGAAATGGGTCTCTCTCTCTCAAACGGAAGTTGTTGAATTTGAAGCTGCAACTGCAGCAGTAAAGATTGACTTGCATGGCCTAGAAGATCTCCTCTTTGGAACTGCGTTGTAGGTTCATTTGAACCTCCTTTGAAAGCCGCAACTTTTGGTGGTGGAATGAAGTCAATCCGACGAACGGTTTGCAAGATATCGTCTGCCCTAGTTTGATAATGAAGCCGCTAATGCTGATGCTATTGATCTAGGGTTTGCTTCTGTTGATATGAATCAGATTTATTGTACTATTTCTCTCTGCTGAATTATTGAAGATAAAAGAAGATTTGATCAAAGGGTTTCCCCACACATTGTGGGATTTGTCCCTGGCTAGCTGCCACATCTTGTGTCTCTTGTCTTGGCTTGTTTTCTGTCGATCGTTTAATGTTCTATCTGCACTTTACTTTATGTACATGTGATTGCTAATCGGTGGAATATAATAAGAAAAAGAAGTAAACTGTTATAAGCATAGAACATACCATAACTTAACAGTCATAGACACCTTAAAGACTAGAACACGCACTAGCTGAATACGACCTCCTTGCAGTAAATTCGGCCTCTCTTTCCTGTCACTCCAACACTGGAAAATATTTGGAAATCCTCTATAGAATCCTTCTCAGAAATCTTTGTTGAAACCCCGCTGCTCGGTGTCTCCCTTTGTTTCAACTACACCCTTGCTTAATCACTACAACTAGGTAAGTTGAACTGCTCAAATGTCTTACATGTCTTCTGCAAACCCCATCAACTTGCTCTTATAATCTTTTGTTGGGCACCCCATGGCCATGATCTAATCACAATCGATGGCTAAGATCATCTTGACCCCATCAAGTGACTTTTACGAAAGTCCCTAGAGAAAAATCGATTTCCCTCCATTACTCTGATTTAATTAACCAATTTTTCTAAGTTAGAGTTAGGAAATATTTAATTATTGGTTAATTAATCTAATTGAGGCGTTTCTAAGGCATTACTTGCAAACCTTTTATGGGTTTTGAAGATCTTGTGTTCCTTAGCCTCTTAGACACCATAGAGACTAGAACACTTATCTGCTACTACCAAAAACTAACAAAATAAAGGTAAAAACATAAGATGGAAACAATGAAAGAAAAAGAAAAGTTAAAATGAAAAAGATGGCAAGGACATTGATTAGCACGTGGGCAAAACCTAGCATAAGCTTTATGCTCTTCCTTAATCATCACCTAGTTCCGAAGCACTAGATGCTCCATCACATCATAAAGAAACCTTTGCATGTCCTAACCATTATGAGCAAGAAGTTGAGTCGTGATTAAGGGGTAAATCAATGCTACATCATTAAAAGCAAGCTTGGACACCTGAGCTATTCTCTTTACCAAAGCATTGTAAAAAATAAGTCGAAGGCACCCTAAAGGAGTGGAAAAAGTAGGCCGAGGAAAGGGGTAACTCATGCCTGCACTATTGCTCTCTCCATACACCTATACACTCAGGGGATGGACTTCCATTAGCTGGTCCCATGACCATGGAACCCAACCATGAAGCCTTTCTCCTCCATTGCCACCACTATCACAAACACCTATGAATTGAAGGGTTGACTTTGGACATGTCACCTCCCCTTAGGCACTGGAAGCACCTAATAGGGTTGACCATCTGGCCATGTCTAACAAGTTAGGGAACACTTACGAGGCTTGGTCTAGTTAGATATTGAAGAGTGATCCCAGTTTGAAGTTTTATATGTCCTTAACATCTAAGTATAGTCCACTATGATGCATGTATGGTCATTCTCTTTGATGAATGGTAACTTTCACTTGAGTTTGAGATGGTTTTTCCAGGTGGTCCTTCACAGATCAGTACTGGCTTTGAGAGGACACATTCCATGCCTTTATTCAATAATAAATATTTGGATGACTATGTATTTTATGGATGGTATTTAGCATGAAGTTATTGTCATTAATTATGATTCTTAATTCAAATTAATGTAAGTAAGATGCATAATAAAATAGTTGAGCGGACAAATTAATCTCAATTTTTTTTAGAAACTTAACACTCATTTTCTGAAATCAATCTATAAAATTATTGTTAAAACTGGCAATTAGGGCCAAATTCCACCTTGGGACAACTCATATGATAGAGATGATTATTGCATTGGATTCCTCTTTTCAAGAGGTCCAAGATTGATATAAAGATCATCTCATTCGGACAAGCAAAAGTGTGATTTTGAATTTATTCTCTCACATGTACAAATTGATGAGGTCGGCCTCAACTTAATGTAGGTTTAAAAAGCCAAATAGATGTGTCTCTTCACCCACAACAAAGTGTATAAATAGAAGAGACCTCACACCTCATTTGGACATCATTCACTCACATCGTTCTTCTCTCTCTTCATCAGATTGGTTCATACAGTTTGGGCATCTTCTCTCTCTCTCACATGTGCGGCTAGGAGGATTGTTTTTCTGGGCTAAAACAAAACCAAAATTTCAGACTGTTGACCATCGTTGACCACTATTGGTTTGACCGAATTTGAATGCGTTTTTGGAAGCAAAATTTCACTCTCTTGAGGCCACATTTATTGGCACGAAAATCGAGGTGTTTGGGGTCGTTTGACCTGTGTTGACTGCAAGGTTGTTGCACTGTTTTGGGTTGACTTTGACCTTTGATGGAGGCTGAATTGGACTGCCTTTGATCGAGCTTCAAAGGAGGTGTTTTGCTGCTGATTTGAAGAATGTTGACTTTTCGGTTAGGGCTAGAATTTCACTGCAGAATTTGACAGGGCTGATTCGACTTTGTATTGGGCTAGTCTATTTGACTTTTGTATTCTCTCTCTCTGTTGAACTATTGAATAATAATAAGAAGATTTGATCAAAGGGTTTTCCCCACATTGGGTTTTTCCCTGGCATTTGCCACATCTGGTGTCCTCTTGTCTTGGCTTGTCTTCTGCATTTGTTTTTATGTTCTATCTGCAATTATTGTCAATGTCATTGCTACTAGAAATTGTTATTGGGTTGCTAAAGAACATTGAAGTAAATTGTGCTAAGCAAAGAAACATACCATTGTTATCTAAAATTAACAATTATTAAATTATTCAGTATTAAAAATATAATCTCTTTCTCTTCTAAAAATTATCAATTAAAAAAAATACGAAGTTTTCGAAACTAATATATCAACATTTAAAAATCGAAAAAAGAATATATATATATATATATATATATATATATATATATAATTCACAGGCTCTTAACCACAATGAGGTATCACATAGTTTATGGGAAACAAAAAACTTTTATTAAGATTGGAATTGGGATATAGATAATATAGAAAGATGGTTTTTGATCTTCAAGGTCCTCTAAAGAGGCAAGAAGAGTGCTGACACCAATACGATTTTATAGATACTAATCAAGTGGACTACTTAGTATCTTAGTAGCTTTTGATCACCAAAATCCTTGATAGTCCATCTGATATCGTGTTTGTGTTGAATGGTGTTGTTATTGATGTCAACATCTGTTAATGAATGATTTTCATATTTGTTTGGATTTCATTAGTTGGAAGCTCTAATGGAAGGATGGTTTGAAACCCTATTGGCCCTACAATTGTTGAAGTTTTTGAAGATGAATATTAGTGACATTGATCTTAGGACCATCACCATTAGATGCTCCTCGTCGCGCCGATTTGAGTGGTATGCTGAGCGCCACGAGAGGCCTCACGGTTTGAGAAATATCCTAGTTTGAATTTGGAGCCCCTAACATATGGTCAAAAGCCCTAAACAATAGATGATGTGGCAGCGCTTCTTGGTCTAGTCAAATAGTCAAATGATTTGGCCTCTTCTTCAATCATTAAAAAATGGCAAAGGTTATATTTTAAAGGGATTTCACAATTATTTTTTAAGAATCAAAATTCAAAGGGATCTTGGCCACACAACCTAACTCCGAAAACGCTATGGGCTTCATTTTAAATAAAATTCAAATAGATTATAACTCCTTGAACTCCTCCAATGACTCACCTATTAGAGCTCCTTCTATCCAAGAGAAAAGCTATAAAGTGGCATTGTCCTTACATCCCAAAGCATGCACGTGAACAAATTTCTTTGAAGCTTTGAAATTGCTCTATTCAGCCCTGTGAAGATTTGATCAGATCAAACAAGAGGGTTTATTTGAATCTTGGTTTTAGAATTTTTTGGTTTCGTTGTGTTTTATTGCAGAAAGAAAATCTCTGTCCTCACTAGGGCATCATGCTCTGAACGAAAATAATGATAAAGGAGGGTAACTGTTGGGCACAAAACTCCTAGGCCACTCAACCTTCCTCCTAAAGGAAATTCATTAAAGACTAGAAGAAGCATACTAAAGTTTTTTATAGCGACTCTCTTGAATTAGGTCTGTTCGGTCTACATCCCTACCCACTTCTGAAGCATGGTGATGTTTTGAGGCTCTCAAAATGCCAACGAAGGATAATATGCAAGTTATTTCATGTTGAAAATGTGTAACCAAGTTCAATCTTCATAAATATGAAATGTACTTTTGATCAGTGTCGAAAAAGTCTGCAAAAAATCCCGATTTAATCCTAAAAACGCGGTTTTTTGAACTAAATGATTTAATCCCCCGACTTTTTGGCGATTTTTTCACAAAGGAAAAAATCGCAATTTTTTCCTTAAATCGGGAGTCGACCCAAAAAGTCTTCGTCCCTTCCCAGGCCGCGGATAAAGAGGCCGCAAAGGTGAAAAAACTGTAAATTGAAGCTTCCATCCATGCATTTTCAAGTTATTACATTGTATTGTTTGTCATACTTCTTGCGAGCATAGCAGTCTCATTTGTAATCTGTTAGTTTTGAGGTTAAGATATGTTTTTGTTTTCCAAGGAAAAACAAATCTTTATACTTCATATTTCTAGTTAGAAAACAAAGTATACATTGGCTAAGCCTCCAGGCTTTCAGTGATCCAGACTCTAACAGCCATTGCCCCTTCAAAAGATTACAAAAGTACCAAAAGGATAGGCATACAACAGTCTTCCGTAGAAAGAACCCCACACCATCAAAAACATTGTTATAGTTGTTGAATGCTTCCAGGAGAAACAACAAAGAGGAGGCCATGAAGATCAAATAGCAACAACCTGTCCAGAAAAAACAAAACCAGTGCCTCAAAAAAGAACCCATTTTTCAGACAGGAACAAAGTACCTATGAAATCTTGTGATAGCAAAGATCCTTCCTGCAATGAGAGCACGTTTTGAAAGGGAATCTTCTTTAGTGGTGAATTCCTTGTAAATGTGGGGAAAGGTTATGTATCAGAAGTGGATTTTACCTCCAAGAGTTTTTGAATAATAGATGCCAAGGCTAGGTTAATAATCTGACATCTACTGTTTTCTCAGAAAATAAGCAGCTTGGATTCACCAAGCGTTAATTTTCACATCTACTGTGATACTCACTGTTAATTTTCATTAGACCTACCACCTGACACCTTATTACCCAAGCAGATTAAAATCTACTGAATAAATGCATGACTTATTTCTTAATACAATTAGCGGAAACAAAAATTAAAAGGGGAAGAGGATCTCAGTGACTGATTACTTGATGACTCATGATATACATTTATTATATTTTTTGTTGATATTTTGACTCTTGAGAGTTGAGACTTGGATAGGACTCAAAATTCAGGAGTTGATTTACTATTTTGATATGTGATGTAGCATTAGACTTCATATACATATTATATATTAGCTTTCTTTACATGTTTATGTGGAAATGCATTTATTTGATGTTGTGGATACTCTAGATGTCAAATGAATAATTTTGTGTTTTTTTTAATTTTGCCGACTTTTTCAAAAAACTCCAGACTTTGACGAGTTTTTCAACTTTTGGACCCTTGCCGAATTAATCCCGACTTCGACTTTTTCCACATTGCTTTTGATTCTTGTATATTGTAAAATGAAAGAAAATTATTATTATTATTTTTGGCAGTGTTGAAAATATCAGTATCGGCGAGGGTCTAGAAAACATCTTATCGTCAATATTAGCAAAAATATTGGGAAATATCGACAAACATAAAAAATGCATAATATATTCATTTTTTAAAATCAGATTTTTAATCATATAAAGCAATAACAACATGAAATAACCACATTAGCACATAAATATGAAGAAATCATTGATATATATGATATAGTGGATGTAAAATAAAAATGATACATCAAAGGTGATACCAAATCCTACCGATCCTTGATAATTGTCCAATCAAGGACTCAAAAGTGGAAAACCAATACAAAATAACATCACATATATAAAAGTATCTCATCATCATGAGTTATATGTAGCAAAACAAATAAAACTAGCTGCTATCTATCTAAGTTCAGTGCCCTCTCCCTAGCAACTATCTCTCTGTCTTTTTCATCAATTGCATCAAGAAATTTTTGTATAAGCTCTGCACTAGAAACCATATAAAGCCCAACATCATGTCCAGGGAGTCTAGCCAGATGGTATTTCAATTGCGTAACCCCTCCTGCCATATTGGTCCCACATAATTTGCATGATAGATATGCCTGATTTGCCCCACCATCAAGTTCCCCATATTGCCAAAATGGGTCCAAGGCTTTTGGCATATTTGTAGTGAACTAATTTAAACCCAGGGCACCAAAAAAACAAAAAATTGGCATTAAACACACACACACAAAAAAAAAAAGTAATAACCACCTCATTTAAAAAAATATTTTGTTCACTACATTATTTGCAATGTGAATGAAAAATGGCAATAAGAAGGTGCATAAGAAAGTTAAAAAAAATGAAGCTAGTTGTCCAAATATGGAGAAAACCCTTGCATTGACTCATGGGCATGAAAATCATAGCAAATGGAATAAAAGCAAAAAAACAAAATGTTGGTAGGCAAAGAGGGAAGCAAGCATAACCCTAAATCTATGAAAAAAATCATTAACATAGAGGTTTTTAAGAACATACTTGTTAATGGAAGAAATGAAGTTTGTCTTACTGATCTTCAATCTTTGATCCACAAAATTTTCTTAGTTGGTGGTGATAATGGTTGTTTGATCTTCAATCCTTCCTTGAAAACCATCACAAAGCTCTTCCCCTTCTTTCTCCAAGACTAAGAAACCAAAATGCGCAAATAAAACTACCAAAATCGCTTTGCTAGCCGCGACCCAGCATGCCCGACGATATCTGAGGTCATAGCGCGATATTTTGCCGAAATATCGACGGTATTTCAGAAATATTGCGATATATTCAAGCAAGAAAATATCATGATATTTCTCGGCGATATTTCGGCTTGCTGAAAGTATCGGGATATTTCCAATATTGCTGATATTTCGGTGATATTGTCAACACTGATTTTTGGAGCATGGGTTTCATGCTCAAGGTATTTTATTTTATAGGAATGGGTGCTTCTAGCGTTTTTCCTAGGTCAAGAAGTCAAAAGAGTCATTGTCATAAGTTGAAGACCCCATTGGGCACATTGTAACTTGTAAAGAAAATTATTTTTGTCATTAAAAGTGTCAAAATATCCTTCAAGACCAAGTCGGCCTGGCAGTTGGGAAGCTGGCCTATTTTGATGAGCAACGTCCACCTTTAGAAACCTATATAAAGGGGGGGAACTCGACCTCCTTGGAAGACATTCATCACTCACTCATCCAAGTGAAGAAGAAGAGCAAGAAGGTAGCGAAGAAGGAAGAGGACAAAGAAGACTTGTTTCTGGGCTATTTCTCTCTCACACGTGCGAAAGAAGGTTAGGGTTTCTGCTACTGGATTAGGTTTTTTCTTCTGCTAGTTCGATCTTGATGAAAGAAGAGAAAGAAGGTCAGTGAAAGTCACATTAGGTCATCCTCAAGCACCAGAAGAAGGAGAAAGTCAAGAAAAGGTCTGAATGAGCCTTGGGAGGCCAGAATAAGCTCACACGTGTGGCAACCACTGCTGTTGGGAGGGACGAAAATTTCAGACCTGCAGTAGAGACCAAAATTATGAAGCTGGGGTTTGAAGTTGTGCTGCTAGAAGAGATTTGACTAGATTTGACTTGGACAAAGGGAGCACATCATCCGGAAGGGTTGGACTTGGTCTTGGTCTAGAGGTCTTGGAATTCATCAATTGAATAATCTATAAGAAGGGAAGAGATTTGCAGATTTTCCTCTCAAGTGGAGAGGTTATGGCCCTGGTTTGCAGCCTACATTATGTGTTACTGTCTACTATTATTCTTCTTGTTTTGGAAGTTGTTTGATGATACACAAACATAATAATAAGTGAAGAAGCTAACAAGTAAGAAAAAGTAAAAAGACATCACAAGAAGTTATCAAAGAAAAGAAAAATCATCCTAACTATTTCCCTATAGATTTCTCAACATTTTGGTCCTTCTCATTGATGTTGATCATGAATTAATTCTGGAACAATGAAGATAGCACACTTTTGTGATTGTAGAGGCTCAAGGTCAGTGAAGGAGTTACTAATTGGTTTTTGTTTGGCTCAACCTTCATTAGTGCATCCAAATACTATGAAGGAAATCTCATTATCTATGTGGCTTGGTTACCTGAGATCATTTGCAGACCCTTGAAGTATGATCTATTTAGACCAAAATTAAATTCTGCATCCCTAATCTTTGCCTCATTTATCTCTTACTAAGGTTTATTTTCTAAAGTGTTTGCTTATAAGATTACATATGCAGCTTGGTTATAGTTCAACTAAAGAAGCAACATTGAAGTTAGTTTGAACAATCGAGGTCTAATTGCCAAATCTCTCCAACTATCGTGATACAAATATGAAGTAGCTTAAAAGTCTTTTGATACAAAAAACTTCGGCCAATTCTGAGAAATTGTAGTAGCATTTCCTATGGAATGGATCTATTGAACGCAAAACCGACCTCAATAAATTAAAGTGTATGGCCAATAGTCTGCAAACTTGAGGTAGCGATTGATGTCAGAACTTAAAGGAACATATTCACGCATTTATTGGAAGCCCTAATCATTCAGAATTCTGAGCATACATATTCACACATTTATTGGAAGCCCTAATCACTCAAAATTCTGAGCATACATATCGTGCTTCTTGAACATTTTCTTATGGTCTCGGTTTGTCACAACTTTCAAATTATTTGATTCAGTTCAAGACTAAAATGTCCAATTACAACTGCATTCTAGAAATAGCGTGAATTGTTTTGACTGTGGCCATGAAGGACAAATTTCGTATGACATTCTTTGGTTCGATGCTACTTGCGTTGGATACTTCTATGAGGCTCTTGGTGATTGAGAACTCGATGGTCTCTACGCATATGAACTTGGTGATCTTAGCGACATATAACCTTCAACGATAACATAATACCTTCGTATTAGGTTTACGTATATATAATTTAGTTTCATTCAAGTGGCTTGAACAAATAACACCGTAAATCTCCCAACTGTGCATATTAAAATAAATTGTGGCCATGGTTTGGCTAGCCATGTCGTTGAAGGTAGATATTATATGATGAATGTACCTAGTATTTTGCTACAACCTTAACAAAGACCAAGGTATTTCCAAAATAATTTATTTTGGTTCATATGGACATTTTGTCGAATTGTTAAGAAATCAATGATGCATCTTTTGTAGAAGGTTTGTCAGGAAAGGACTATTTTGTAGAACCAATTCTAAAAGGACCATTACGTAGAATAGATAATTTATTTTTGGTTTTGGGGACTCCATATGAGCCCAAAATTGAAATTTGAAAGGCATCACAATTAGAACATTGTAGTGAACAATCATAGAAGCATGAGTCTTGATGTTATACTTGATGATAAGAATTTGAGCAGGTTGATGTGAGAACTTGATGTGTTGTTAGGGTTTGGCATCTTCATGTATATGTTGATTTGTGAGCAAAGGTTTACATTGTAGACAAAATGCTAGGATTGATGTATATATATATATCAAGCACGACTAGATTAACCATGAGCAAAGTCTTTGATAATGCACTTTTATGACAGGCTTGGACGTTTGATACACATTAACAATATTATTGATAATTGTTGAGTGAGGCTTTGACAAAAATCATTGAGCAGTTCTATTGGCATATGTGGACAGTTGATGAATGCTAGGGTTTTCAGTGTTGGCTTTATTTGACCGATGTTTGGTGACATGTTGATGTGCTAATGATGAACAAAAGCGGATTTGATGTGCAGATTGGGCAAAGGAAAAATTGTCTATGACAGTTGATGTTGGCAGCTAGGGTTGGATACGCAGGTTGAGCAGAGGCATACTTGATTATACAACATTTTGTTGATTTCCAGTTTCCTATTCATATTGAGCAAAGGTGGATCTAGTCTGAAAATTGTGAAACATGGTCTGTCGACTGATCAGGGTGGCATGGTGGTGCAAGGTAGGAGAGTGGAGTCTCCTTCAAGTTGTAGCTTGAGAACACTTCAGCGGGGGGGCGCTAGGTGTTGATTTGGGGTAGCATTAGATGTGCTCTAGCCATAAAAATTGGTGGAGAGGCTAAAGCACATGAGATTTCCAAGATCCATAATTGGTTTGGGGAAATTCCACTCGGTTAGAGAGATATTAAAATAATTAATATTTTTAATAGAGTTCCTAAGTCTAAATTTAGGAAAATTAAAATATCAATGGGTATTAATATAAAACTGGGTGAGAATGTTCTAAATAACATGGATCAAGCCAAATCATTAGAGATTTAATCTCGGCCGTGGAAGACTCAACAGGAAAAGTATAAGAGGAGGCTAACGATGAACAAAAGCGGATTTGATACGTAGATTGAGCAGAGGCATAATTGATTGTACAACAGTTTCTTGATTTCCAGTTTCCTATCGATATTGAGCAAAGGTGGATCCAGTCTGAAAATTGTGAAACATGGTCTGTCGACTGATCAGGGTGGCATGGTGGTGCAAGGCAGGAGAGTGGAGTCTCCTTCAAGTTGTAGCCTAAGAACACTTCAGGGTGGCAGGGGGGCGCTAGGTGTTGATTTTGGGTAGCATCGGATGTGCTCTAGCCATGAAAATTGGTGGAGAGGCTAAAGCACATGAGATCTCCAAGACCCATAAATAGTTTGGGCAAATTCCACCTGGTTAGAGAGATATTAAAATAATTAATATTTTTAATGAAGTTCCTAAGTCTAAACTTAGGAAAATTAAAATATTAATGGGTATTAATATAAAACTGGGTGATAATGTTCTAAATGACATGGATCAAACCAAATCATTAGAGATTTAATCTCGGTCTTTGAAGACTCAACAGGAAAAGTATAAGAGGAGGCTTGAGGGTCAGTTAGAGATACACCAAGATTGATCAGTTAGATCAATTTTCTGGAGTGGGGTTTGCTGAGAGAAATCAAACTAGTGATCAAAGTTGCAATGAGGGGAAGTGAGTGCATAGAAGAGAGGCAGAGATAGTGTCGAAGGATCAACATTGAGGTAGAGAAGGCTACATAGAGGGCTAGAGGGATTGCGCAGAGGCTACTAGGGCATGCGTGAATGACGAAGAGGTCCAGAGAGCCTACGCAAAGCATCAAAAGGCTGACACAGAGGGTTCCAGGCTGACGCAGAAGCCAGGAGGGCTGACACAGAGCCTCAGAAAGGCGTTGGAGAGTTTTTCGTGGGGGCAGACTTGCCAAATATCTGCTTTTGAAGAGGGGTGTTAATGCCAGATTGATTTCTCTGTCGGGTGAGCTATTTTGGCACCCAGTTGTACTCAATAAAGCTGCTTAATAATAAAACCCTTAGAACTGCTGCACTGGTTTTCCCAAGCTGGGTTTTTCTGGGGACGATTGTCCAAAAATAATGGTGTCCCTTGTGTGTTTGTCTATTTCCTTCAGTTGATGATTTGTAGATGGTTGAGACTGTACTTGTGTTTATTTCAGTATTTATATGGTTAAATAACTTGTTAAGTAATTAAACAAGTAGGTGAAATAACCAGATAGTGCAGGAAGAATTTCTAACGAGTTAGACTTAGAAATTTCAACATGGTATTAGAGGATTGCAGATCACAAGAGAGTTGAAAGAACTAGCTAAATCATAAAATTTGCAGTAGAAACAACTGTCTTGAGTGACAAAAGTTGTTCCTAAGCAGAAAGTAGCAGAGAAGGAGTGACACAGAGGGCCTGTGTCATCAGTTCGGGCCAAAGAAAGGGCCAGCGCAGAAGCAGTGAGAGGCAGAAGAGGTTCATGAAGAGCCACGTCATCCTGCTCAACTAGGTAGGAGTGACGCAGTTGGCTAGAGGAGTGATTTGGCCTTACCGAGATTGCGCAGAGCTAAAAGGCTCAATTTCTTCAGCTATTGGGGCCTAGGGAGTTGTGGGCAGATTGTGGGTTGTGAAGCTGGTGGGGTGTTGTTGCTGTCGAAGCAGAACAATACCTAATGGGACAGAACCAAGGTAGTGGGAGTCGCTACCTAGGCAGTTTTCTAGCCAAGAAATCCAGATCAGTGTTGTACGAGAAAAGAGGATTGGAGAGGAGCGATTCGACTGTTGGCAGAAGGATTTCCAGGAAGGAAATCGAGACTCAAAGGTAGTCTAGAAGAGAACTTCCAGGAAGGAAGAAGAGACTCAGAGGGTGTCGTAGATAAGAGCAGAGATGGAAATGAACGGACTGAGGGATTAGAACATGTTGGACGAAGCATCCAACTTTGTCATCTAGAAGGCCAGGATCCTGTCAGTTCTGAATAGACATCGCATCAAGGCCTTCGCCTTGAGAACTGTGGCTATCCTAGTCGACCTAGCTGATAACGAAAGGTATGAGGATGCAATGGCTAAGGCAAAGTGCATAATCCTTGATGGGGTTAAGGATCATGTAGTCAACATATTGCCGAGAAGAATACGATAAAGGAGATATGGGATACCTTGGTGACATTGTATTAAGGCACTTCCGTGCAGAGGAAGATGCTACTGGAGAATCAACTGCGGTCGTATCAGATGCAGAAGGGGCAGCAGATAGATCTATTCCTCAGCAGGTTGCAATAGATTCAAGACCAACTTACTTCCATAGGGGCCACGTCGGATCAAGAGCTAATGGTGAGGATCGCCCTGAACGCAGTCTCCGAGGAGTGGGAGACATTCGTCCAAAGCATTTTGGGCAGAGTAACTCTTCCAGGATGGGAAGAATTGTGGGCAACTCTTCGCCAAGAAGAGATCAGACGACTGACAAAGGAGGGAAGTAGCAGCAAAGGAGGTTGAATCAAGAAAGAGGATGCAGCTTTGGCATCTGCGGGATAACAAGGGAAGAGGAAGAAGAAGGCCATCTCGAAGATAAAGTGCTTCCATTGTGGGGAGCTGGGCCATTATGAAACTCAGTGTCCAAGGAAAAAGAATAAATGAGAGGCTTCTGACTCGAAGGCAGCGCCGGGTAAGCTGGAGAAGGAAGTATATACTGATGACAACTGTGCCATGAGTGCTCATGCACCTGTTGAAGTTTTTAAGTCTACCATTTAGAAACCCTCCATGCACTTTACCGATTTATTCCTACCTACTTGTTTCGTTACTTAACAAGTTATTTACAATGTAAATACTGAAAATAAACCTGGTGCATTCTCAACATATTACATATCATCAACTGAAGGAAGCAGAAACAAGCACACAAAATGACAACGTTATTTTTGGACCAATGTTCCCGGAAAAACCTAATGCGGGAAAACCAGTGCAGCTATCTGAGGGTTTTCTTATTAAGCAATTTCAGAGTACAATCTGGGTGCCAAATCCGGCTTACCCAACAGAGAATGCCCTTGGTAGTAGTACCTCTGTTAAAATTGGCAACTAGGGCCAAACTCCATGTGGGTCATCTTATTTATGGCAGCTGATATTTTAATTGGACCCCTCTCAGCGAGAGGTGTAGGATTGATCTAAAGATCATCCAATTCCGATAAGTATTTATGAAGTTATGAATTTATTTGTGTTATAAAACAAATTGTCAAGTCGGCCAGCATCTTATGTAGGCTCAGAAGCCCAATAGTCATGTCTATTCATCATTTATGTTTTAGTATAAATAGGAGAGCACTTGAAGTCATTTGAAATACATACTTCCTGTGATCTCCTCTCCACGTCTTGTGTTTTTGGTGAAGGAGAGACACTAATGAAGAATGCCCTAGCTGCAGATGAAGTCCTAGTTACAATCAACATGATGCCCTAATTTGTAATATCCCTTATCACGGGTATCTCTCAAACACAAGCAAACTCCAACCAGAGATGGACTGGGAGGGCGTTTACTAGATATGTCGCCTCTGAAAAGAGGACGAGATCTGGAGGCTACCTGGCCCTTTCCAAACTCTGTCTAAGAGTATAGGAGAAAAACACACAAGTGGTATAGTAGCCGGGGAGCTCAAAGAGATAAAAATAACAGTAGTGCAACATGCAATAATGTATACATGGAATATAAGCAGATACTCAAGAAATGCAGAGAGAAATGCTAAGCCATTTTATTATACTGAGTAATGGAAAGAGTACAAGAGGTGATCAGAATGATAGCACCTCGACTTGCACAAGGCAAGTGAAGAAATACACTCAAAATGGTAAGGAAATGGCCTCTCTTTGAACTGCGTCCAAACTGTCGGAGAACTGCTATGCTGCTGCTACTGCTGGAATCAAGTGATGATATGGGGTTGTTCCCCTAAGAAAATGCTGAAACTTACAGTCTAGGAATATTACAGTCTCCCCCGACAAAATTTTGCTTGTCCTCAACCAACTGAAGTGATGGATGCTGCAAAATTTTCTCACTCTCCCAAGTGGCATCCTCATCCGGTAAATTCTTCCACCTCACCAAGAATTCCGGACCGTCCTGTTCTGCAGCTGCCTCTCCCTGGTATCAATAATAGCCTCTGGCTGCAACACCAAATGCCCCTCATCATCCGTGGGTGGTAGCTCATCTGTCACTGTCACCTGCTGCCCCAATGCCTTCTTCAGGCATGATAGATGAAAAACGTTATGAATCTTGCTGCCTTGGGGCAACTCCAAGTCATACGCAACCTGTCCAATCCTGCGTATCACCCTGTATGGCCCATAAAAGCGGGGCTTGAGCTCTTAGCGCCCTTCTGCTTTAGTGATGACTGTCGATATGGCTGTAATCGTAGGTAGACCAAGTCCCCTACCTCAAACTGTCTCTCCACCCGACCCCTGTCAGCGTACAACTTCTGCTGGTTCTGTGCTTTAGCCATATTATCCTTGAGAGCTCGGAGGATATCTTGACTCTCTTGGATCCAAATCTTGGCTCTCGGAGCCTTGCTAGCACCAAACATCACGTCAGCAAAAGATAAAGGACGATATCCATACAAAGCATAGAATGGTGACATACCAATGGACATGTGATGTGTAGTGTTGTAGCAGTACTCCCCCAGATGCAGCCACTTCAACCATGCTCGCTACTGCCCACTGACATAGTTACGCAAATAACCCTCCAGCCACTTGTTAACGATCTCTGTCTGCCCATCCGTCTGTGGGTGATAACTGGTACTCGGTGTCAACTCCGTCCCCACCAACCAGAAAAGCTCCTACCAAAACCCGCCCATGAAATGGCTGTCCCTGTCATTGATGATGGTCTTAGGAAGATCATGTAGCCTGAAGACCTCTCTGAAGAACAGCTCGGCCACCTGCGCTGTTGTGTAGTGTGCGGATATGGCAAAAAAGTGTGCATACTTTGTTAGTCGATCAACGACGACAAAGATACAATCCTTGCCCTATACCATGGGAAACCCTGTGATGAAGTCCATCGAAATACACTCCCATTTCCCCTCCGGAATGGGAAGAGGCTACAATAATCCTGCGGGATGGCTCATCTCCCCCTTGTTCCTCTGGCAAATATCACACTCCCAGATATGCTGGAGTACATCCTCCTTGAGGCCCTTCCATGAGAACCTCTCTCTAATGGCCCTGTAGGTTTTGGTAAACCCCTGATGGTCGGCCAATGGTGAATCATGTGATGCCTGAAGTATCTTCTTCTTGAGCTGAGATCCCTTAGTCAAGAAGATCCAGTCCCTATAGTAGATGATCTCATTGACTACCCTGTACCTGTCATCCGCCACTTGCCCATCCAGAACCTCACATGCAAATCTGTCCTTGGAGTACTCTACTAAGAGTCGAGCCCTCCAGTCTGTGTCCAAGCTCATAAGAGACAACGTGGCTGGTCTACGTGAAAGGGCATCTGCTACCACGTTGTTCTTACCCTTGACATACTCAATGTCAAAGTCATATGCTTGGATCTTACTGATCCACTTCTGCTGCCTCTCCTGTAGCTGTTTTTGCTTCAAAAAGAACATGAGGCTGTTGTGATCAGTGCTCACCCTGAACCTGTTACCCACTAAATACTACCGGAATTTGGCCAATGCATGCATAATGGCCAGCATCTCCTTGTCGTATATAGAATACAACCTCTGATGCAGAAGGAGCTTCTGGCTCTCAAAGGCTATAGGGTGACCTCCCTGCATCAACACTGCGCCAATCCCCTCTCCTGATGCATCACGCTCCAAAACAAATGGTTGCGAAAAGTCCGGCAATACAAGCACTGGGCAGCTGCTCATAGCCTCCTTGAGCTTGTCAAAGGCTCGTTGCGCTGTATCCGACCAACTGAATGCCCCCTTCCTCGTCAGATTTGTCAGGGGTGTAGCAAGCTGAGAAACTCTTGATGAACTTCCGGTAGTAAGTACAAATGCCAATGAATCCTCGAAGTTCTGTCACGTTTCTTGGCTCGGACCAATCTCTGATGGCCCTGATCTTCTCCTCGTGGACTCTCACTCCGTCCACCCCTATGATGTGTCCCAAGTACAACATTTCTGTCAACCCAAACTCACACTTGGAGAGCTTGGCATAGAACTGCTGCTCCTCCAAAATGCGCAACACTATCTCAATGTGCTGGAGATGCTCCTCCCAAGTCCTACTGTAAATGAGAATATTATCAAAGAACACCAACACAAACTTCCTTAAGTGACTGCGGAAGATGTGATTCATGCAGGACTGGAATGTAGCTGGGGCGTTGGTTAGCCTGAAGGGCATCACCAAAAACTCGAAGTGCCCATAGTGACACCTGAAGGTGGTTTTGGGAATGTCCTGCTCCCTCATGCGAATCTGATGGTACCCAGATCTCAAATCAATCTTTAAAAAGAACCGTGCTCCTCTCAACTCATCCATCAACTCATCGATCCTGGGTATGGGGTACCTGTTCTTTAGGGTCTTCTTGTTTTGGGCCCTGTAGTCAATGCACATCTTCAATGTGTTGTCTTTCTTCTTCACCAACACCACGGAAGAAGCAAAAGGACTCGTGCTCAACCGAATGTGCCCAAGATCCAGCAACTCCTGAATGGCCCGCTCAATCTCATCCCGATAGGCCTTGGGATGCCTATAGGGGGTAGTAATCACTGCCTGTATGCCCTGCTCAAGCTCAATGGTGTGCTCAAACCCTTGGTCCAGTAGCTGTCCTGGTGGAATCTCCCCAAACACTGTGGCATACTGGTCAAGGATGGACTGTATCTCTGGGTGCACCGTCTGCCCTGTAGTCCCTGGCTCTGATGCACGCAGCTCCACTGCCCACTCTACGTCTCCCTTCTGGAAGACTGCCTCGATCAGATGAGCCGAAATAGTCTGAGGCGGATATTTGTGCTGTCCCCGTATCTTCTGATGCCTCCCTGTCTTCTCATCATCCCACTCCATCTCTAGGGCCTTCCAATCGGTCGTGACCTTCCCTAGAGTGATAAGCCACTGAACACCCAGTATCAGGTTGGTGTCCGGAATATTGACCACGAAAAAGTGGCCAGTCAGTGTGTAGGTGCCCATCATCACTGATAACTCTGGGACATAACGAGCACACACCATGGTCTGATCTCCTGGGACCAAAACTGAAAAGCCATTAAATCTCTCTGTCTGTATACCTCTTCGCTCAACCATCTGTGCATCAATGAAGTTGTGGGTTGCCCCACTGTCAACCAAAACTGATACTCGTTGGACACATATTGTCCCCCGTACGCGCAGCGTCAAATACTTGGGAACTTCTCGCAATGCTGCAAGGGCCCCTCCGGTAGGTGCAAAAGTTGCACCACTTGTTGCTGGTGGTGGAGGTGGCAAAGGATCCTGCGCGGCATGACTATCTCTTGTCTCCACATCATCCTCCTCATCCTCTTCCCCGCTACTCTCGGAGAAGACCTTAATAAAATGTGCTTTGCTAGCAGCACATCTATGTCCCAGTGCCCACGGCTCCTGACAGGTAAAGCACAAACGCTTCTTCTTCAGCTCCCTCCTGGCATCATCATCAATCTGTGCTCATCCTGGATTCCCCTTTGGAGGTGGAATCCTCACATCCTTCCCCTTAGGCTGGAAAGCCTGTCTCTGGGGGTAAGGTGTTCGGGTCCTAGGTAAGGCATCCTGTAAGTCCCGGGTCCTGCTAATAGCATCCTGGAGTGTGGCTGGTCTAGTGGATCTGACTAGACCCCGAAGTGGCTCTGCTAACTCCTCAACAAACATGTAGATCCTCCGTGCCGTGGATAGTTTTGGCACCATCACTGAAACCCTCAAGAAGTCTGCAATTTTGGTCTTTGGGTTCCCGGTCTGTTTGAGCCTCGTCAGCTCAACAAAGTGCTGTTCCGGATCCCTCCGGTCAAACCTCTCTATCAGTCTCCTGGTGAACTCGGCATATGTCGTCACTGTGGAGTGTCCGAGTGTAACCAACCCATGGAACCACCAGTCCTGGGCCTCACCATCCAAATGTAATGTCGCCACCTTGATGGCCTCTGTCTCCGACATTTGGTTAAGCTGGAAATAGATGTCTAGCTTCTCCACCCAAGACTTTGCCAAACTGTTTGATGAGCCATCAAACGTAGGCAAGTGGAATCTATTAGCTGTGCGGTGGGTGTCTCCATCATGATAATGCCGGTACCCTCTGTGATGGTCACGGGGTCTACTATCCCGCTGGAGCTGAACAAAGTCTCTGAATGAGAGAGCATCCCTAAACTCCTGCCCATAGGCCTAGTACTCTACAAAATAATCTCCCATATGACCGAGCTCTGCCTCCTGTTGGGCTCCGGCCCCCTTGTCTGCTCCTAGGAAAGTGGGCATGGTAAAGCGTGTAGGGGCATGTGAGGCCATCTGCTGAGTAGTATCACGCTGGGTGGCACCTTGCTCTGGCAAATGGTGGGATGTACCTGATCCCTCACCAACCTGAAAAACCCATGGGTTCTCACGCTGTCTAGCCTCCACCGATGTGAATCTCTGCCCCATCACCTTGATCTGTTTCGACAGATCCTGCACTGATTTGAGGAGCATGTCCGCAAATCTCTTCCCGTCGTCATCTGCCATCGAATCCTCCTACTCTGCGTCCACCACAGGCTCCTCCTGTTCTGTGTTCACCACAAGCTCCTCCTATTCAGTGTCCACCACCCGAACACAGTCTCCCTCTCTGTAGGTGTTCTCCAACCTACGCTCAATATCTTTGTATTTCCTACCTTTGTAACAGATGTAGGGCTTCTCCCTCGGTGTCATAGACTGCTAGCTCCACAGGCTGAGCCAAATCTATGCTCTAATACCACTGTAATATCCCTTATCAGGGGTATCCCTCAAACACAAGCAAACTCCAACCAAAGATGGATTGGGAGGGCATTTACCAGATATGTTGCCTTTGAAAAGAGGACAAGATCTGGAGGCTACCTGGCCCTTTCCAGACTCTGTCTAAGAGTATAGGAGAAAAACACACAAGTGGTATAGTAGCCGGGGAGCTCAAAGAGATAAAAATAACAGTAGTGCAACATGTAATAATGTATACAATGAATTAAGCAGATACTCAAGAAATGCAGAGAGAAATGCTAAGCCATTTTATTATACTGAGTAATGGAAAGAGTACAAAAGGTGATCAGAAAGATAGCTCCTCGACTTGCACAAGGCAAGTGAAGAAATACACTCAAAATGGTAAGGAAATGGCCTCTCTTTAAACTGCGGCCAAACTGCTGGAGAACTGCTGTACTGTTGCTATTGCTGGAATCAAGTGATGATTTGGGGTTGTTCCCCTCTTCAGAAAATGTTGAAACTATGGAATCAGCCTCTGCTCAAGAAACCCAGAAAAGCCTAGAAAGCTTTTCTAAAATAGCTGACCCCCGAAAATCACCCCCTTGAGGATCTACGCTATCCCTCAAGGCTCTGCATTTCCCCTGAAGAGAATCCTCCAAAACTCTACCCGAGACTGTGCCAAAATCCTCCAATATGCAAGGGCTGATCCCTTGCTCAGTCTCCAAGCTCAAATCCTCCACATAAACCCAATCTGGAGCTCCTACCAAAAGAGACTGCGTCCTTCCCTCTCAAGACTAAAGAGACTGCGTCCTTCCCTCTCAAGACTGCGCAGTCATCAAAATGCTCAGACCCTCTTCAACTCTAGAGATCGCTCCTACTGCAATATACTAATGAAACTACCTTGCCCGAGCAGGCACTCGAAGTACCCGGGGGCTAAGGGTGAGATCTCCGAACGGAGACACTCAATGCACTAAATAGTGTTGTAGACAGGCTAAATAGCCAGCGTGCTCTAAGTCGAAGTGACTAGCTCAAATGCAACATAATCTAATATCCAAAATGCGGAGGCTCCTCTCTCCTTTATAGCGTTGGCCTCTCTCAAAACCCAAAGGCCCACCTCCTTCAACGTAACCTCTCTCTTGTCACGTGCTCCTTTCCATCTGCGCAGTCCCTCCAAGTGTCTACGTGGGCCCCCTTCTCTACGTGGTCCTTTGGCCCCCCTTGGCTCCCCTTTTAAGTTACAACGTTGTGCTACTAGGGAGTGACTTTATTCAAAAGTGAGTTTTGTCCTCCTTTCCTCACTTTTTTATTTATAAATAACTATAGAAGGCAAAATTGAGCAAAATTGAATATTCCAATTAGCCATGGCTAATTAGGAATATTACATAATTCGTGTCTATGGAGACATCTATACGCAGACATTAAAGACCTTATACGCAGGAGACATATATACACGCAGGCAATGAAGATACATATATATATATATACACACAGGCAGTGGAAATATATATATATATATGCTGATAATGGAGATACATATACGCAATAATGGCAATATGTATACACAACAATAGAGATATTTACACGTTGTAATAGGACAGTTACATGCTGTAATGAAGTCACCTTCTACGCAGTCATGGAGACAAGTCTTATACACAGGCAAAGGAGACACTTCGCACGCAAAGGAGACGTATTAGGTGTAGTCATATTCAGTAGGATAAGGACGCAACTATGATCTATGAATTGGGTCAATACATGAAGGCTTAGTTGCAACTTGCAGCAAAGGCATGAAACAGCAGTCAAGCAAAGTCACAATCAAATGGAGTCACAATCAAGGTCATGGAACCGTAGTAAGTTATATTGCTGTCTTGCTATGACTCTATGATGAGATAAGGATTCGATGAGGAAAACCTTGGCACATGTATCATCAACGTATTCTTGTGGCAAGAGGATCTATGAAATACTACAACAACATTAAAATGAGATCATGGGCAACATGATGGTAAACGAGATCATGAGCAACATAATGATGCATGGTGATATGAGCATGGGCAGCATGATGATAAACGAGATCATGAGCAACATAATGATGCATGATGATATGAGCATGGGCAACATGATGATAAATGAAATCATAGGCAGCATAATGATGAAGCAGATCACGAGCATGGGTAGCTTGATGATGAATAAAACCATGGAAGATGCAACATGATGAGCAGCATGAAGATGAGAGCAGCTCATTCATCAAGGTTCAACACATGTGACAGTACAACAAGGTGTCACACGGTAATGTGCAACAAATGAATGAGAGGCAGCACTATGATAGGTGAAGGAGTCACTTTAGAGAATCAGTTGAAGCAATATGTCTTCAAGTGATCTCTGCAGATATCAAAAGTCAAAGTGTTGACTTCTATTGTAAATGTACTATCTCTCTCACTTTCTCTGCTGAACTTTAAAGAACATAAAAGAAGAATTGATCAAGGATTTCCCCACATTGTGGGGTTTGTCCCTGGCTTGCGCCACATCTTGTGTCCTCTTGTCTTGGCTTATCTTCTGCGATTTATGTTTATGTTCTATCTGCAGTTTACTTTAATGCTGATGTGATTGTTAATCTGGAAAATATATTCAGCTAAATATGAAAATTGAAATAAAATGCTCTAAGCATAGAACATACCAAAAACTCAACATGGTATCAAAGCTTAGGTGAAGACAATTCCCAAGAAAGAGTGAAAGAGCAATCACCGAAGACAGTTGGGATAGGACAAAAGGATCAATGGGATCATCATCTGGGTGAAGTCAAAGCATAAATATTATCAGAATGACGAAGCGGAAGTTTCTGATGGCCTACCTAAAGATCAAAGGAATGACAAGTAACGCGGGTCATCAAGGACACGGTCGACTCTTTAGAGAAAGCAAGGAACCCAAGGTATGAAGAATCAAATGTTGTTTCTGATAAGATAAAGAAGTGTTATCTTATATTGGCCCTCTCCTTCAAATTCTTTGGGAATTTGGCTTATTGATTGTAGTGCTTCAAGGCACTTCATCGGATAGATGGGTACACTCTCTAATTTGGTAGAGATGGAAACAATCATGGGATTATACTTGGAGCCGATGCCACCTTTCCCAGAAAGGATGTTGGGAATGTTATCCCTCAACTGAATGGTCATAACTCAATTCATTTACAAAATCTCTTTTATGTATCTGATCGCAAGAAGAACTTGGTGTCCATTTTAGTGATGGAAGTCTAAGGTTACGAGGTGGCACTCATCGATGAAAAGCAGGTCCACAGGCTTGGAACAACCCAAGGAGTTTGAGATTGATGATTAGGAATCTCACGTATGCAGGTGGAAGAAAGCCCTCTATGGCTTGAAGCAAAACACCCCAGGCGTAGTATGAGAGGATTGATAGTTGTCGGATGAAGCTAAGATTCACTAGGAGTGAAACCGATCCAAACCATTACCCGAAGGTTGTGGATGATAGACCTCTCATTCGGCACCTATGTCTGACAGGTGTAGACCCTCTCATTTGTAGAAGACAGAGGGAGTTGGATTCCGAATGTGGAAAGATAAATTGCAAGCCTGTGACTACCTCGAGGATCTTAACTTTCAGAAGTTATATGGTAGTAATGTCGGACCAGATTTGGGAAATGCCTCTGAGTTTCATAAACTCATTTGCGTTGATGTTCTTGGTGAACCTCCCTCCGGACATATGTTTTGCATGATGAGCTCATATTTGGTTGAGCTTCACTGGATTGGTACCTAGAATCTTCTGAGATATCTTCAGGGCACAATCTCTCATGGATTGAGATACATTGCCAGAAATATGAAACCACATGATTATTCGAATGCTGAGTGGGCAGGCAGTGTGGAGGATCACTAGAGCACTTCTCAGTGTTGGTTCTCCTTGGGATCTGCTTTGATATCCTGGATGAGCAGGAAGCAGAAGTCGGTGGCTTGGAGCACCGTCGAGGCAGAGTATATTGCTGCTAGCATGGCCACCTGTGAGGGAGTCTGGTTACGAAAGCTCTTCAGTGAGTTGTTTGGATACCACTATGATCCTGTGTGATAACTAGAGTGGGATTTGTTTATCAGAGAGTCCCGTATTTCATGATCACTCCAAGCATATTGATATCAAGTACCACTATATTCGAGATATGGTGCAGTGGGGAGCTATAAGGCTCCAACATATCAGTACAGATGAACAGGTCACCGACATTTTGACAAAGCCCCTAGGAAAGGTCAAATTCCTGACTTTCCGAGAACGACTTGGTGTCATTCAGAGACCCTCTAACAAGGGTCAAGTATGATGTACTGAGCTCTGGGAGCTCCGGGGGGGCGCAGGGTACTTCTTGGAGCGACATATGACCATAGGGTGACTCACCATCCCCTGGTGGTGTACGTGTATAGGGTAAAAGAATCAAAACTTTCCTTGTGACACCCTATGCGACTATGTAGCAAGATGATTAGTTCTCCTGTGAGGTCTGGATGATGTGTTCTCCATGACGACTATGTAGCAGGATGATTAGTTCTCCTGTGAGGTCTGGATGATGTGTTCTCCATGACGACTATGTAGCAGGATGATTAGTTCTCCTGTGAGGCCTAGATGATGTGTTCTCCATGGCAATTGCGGAACAGGATGATTCACTCTCCCGTGGGCTAGAATGATTAGTTCTTCGTGGCATCCACTGGACAGGATGATTCGATCTCCTGTGGACAGGATGATTAGTTCTCCTGTTAAGGCATCCTACCCATGCAGTCTGGGACTCATGGGAAGTACCTCTCATCTAATCAATGAGCAGGGAAATGAGGATAGGGACCGTAGTAGTATCGATGGACGCATCGCTGTATCTACCGTACTCCCTATGCTAGGATGACCTTCGTTAATCTGGGATCAATGATATTGGTCTAGGACCAGTTGTAGGAGTTGTACCCACTATGACGCTGACTTCGGGTCGGTTGATACTGGTCTGGGACCAGTGGTACATACTCTAAGATTGACTTCAGGTCAGTGGAGGACTGGTCTGGGACCAGTAAGAGTGGTACATACTATGACGCTGACTTCGGGTCGGTTGAGACTGATCTGGGACCAGTGGTACACACTCTGAGACTGATGATACTGGTCTGGGACCAGTGGTAAGAGTGGTACCCACTATGACGCTGACTTTGGGTTGGTTGAAATTTGTCTGGGACTAGTGGTACGCACTTTGAGACTGACTCCAGGTCAGTGGAGAATGGTATGAGACATTCTCGATCAATTCTTCTTCTTCATGGCTCAGTAGAGTAGAGCAGAGCTGAGCTAAGCAGAGCAGAGCTGAGTAGAGCTCAACAGAGTAGAGCTGAGTAGAGCTCAGCAGAGTAGAGCTGAGCAGAGCGGAGCTGAGCTGAGCAGAGTGGAGCTGAGCAGAGCTGAGCTGAGCCGAGCTGAGTTGAGCAAAGCTGAGCAAAGCAGAGCAGTGCAGGGCACTGATGGCAAAGATAGTACAATCAGATATATGGTTCAACGGATGGAGTTTTCCCTAGTTGAGAGGGAGTGTTAAAATTGGCAACTAGGTCCAAACTCCATGTGGGTCATCTTATTTATGGCATCTGATATTTTTATTGGATCCCTCTCATCGAGAGGTGTAGGATTGATCTAAAGATCATCCAATTCCGATAAGTATTTACGAAGTTATGAATTTATTTATGTTATAAAACAAATTGTCAAGTCGACCAACATCTTATGTAGGCTCGGAAGCCCAATAGTCATGTCTATTCATCATCTACGTTTTAGTATAAATAGGAGAGGACTTGAAGTCATTTGAAATACATACTTCATGTGATCTCCTCTCCACGTCTTGGGTTTTTGGTGAAGGAGAGACACTAATGAAGAATGCCCTAGCTGCAGATGAAGCCCTAGTTACAGTCAACATGATGCCCTAATTCGTGTCTATGGAGACATCTATACGCAGACATAAAAGACCTTATACGCGGGATATATATATATATATATATATATATATATATATATATACACGCAGGCAATGGAAATATATATGCTGGTAATGGAGATACATATACGCAGTAATGGCAATATGTATACACAGCAATAGAGACATTTACACGCTGTAATATAGATACTTAGCAGCAGTAAGAGAAGATATTTACACGTTGTAATAGGACATTTACACGCTGTAATGAAGTCACCTTCTACGCAGTCATGGAGACAAGTCTTATACACAGGCAAAGGAGACGTATTAGGTGCTGTCATATTCAGTAGGATAAGGACGCAACTATGATCTATGAATTGGGTCAATACATGAAGGCTTAGCCGCAACAAAGGCAAGAAACAACAATCACGCAAAGTCACAATCAAATGGAGTCACAGACAAGGTCATGGAACCATAGTAAGTTATATCACTGTCTTGCTATGACTCTATGATGAGATAATGATTCGATGAGGAAAACCTTAGCACATGTATCATCAACATATTCCTATGGCAAGAGGATCTATGAAATACTGCAGCAGCATTAAAATGAGATCATGGGCAGCATGATGATAAACGAGATCATGAGCAGCACAATGATGCATGATGATATGATCATGGGCAGCATGATGATAAACGAGATCATGAGCAGTATAATGATGCATGATGATATGAGCATGGGCAACATGATGATAAATGAGATCATAGGCAGCATAATGATGAATGAGATCATGGGCATGGGCAACTTGATGATGAATAAAACCATGGAAGATGTAGCATGATGAGCAGCATGAAGATGAGAGCAACTCAGTGATCAAGGTTCAACACATGTGACAGTACAGCAAGGTGTCACACGGTAATGTGCAGCAAATGAACGAGAGGCAACATTATGATAGGTGAAGGAGTCACCTTAGAGAATCAGTTGAAGCAATATGTCTTCAACTGATCTCTGCAGATATCAAAAGTCAAAGTGTTGACTTCTATTGTAAATGTACTATCTCTCTCACTTTCTCTACTGAACTTGAAGAACATAAAAGAAGAATTGATCAAGGGTTTCCCCACATTGTGGGGGTTGTCCTTCACTTGCGCCACATCTTGTGTCCTCTTGTCTTGGCTTGTCTTCTGCGATTTATGTTTATGTTCTATCTACAATTTAATTTAATGCTGATGTGATTGTTAATCTAGAAAAGATATGGAGCTAAATATGAACATTGAAATAAAATGCTCTAAGCATAGAACATACCAAAAACTCAACAACCTCTTAGTATGAGACATATGTCTTGGCTGAAACCTTGGATAAACCTTCCGGGAGCTCCTCAGCTCCAATCAGCCCCAAAAACCCCAGTGTCAGCCTCTCTCTGCTCAGTGATAACCCTGCGTCACCCTGAATAGGCCTGCGTTAGCCTCAGGAGGCCTTGCGTTAGCCTTCTGGCCCTCTGTGTCATCTACATTGGCCTCTCTGAAGCACTGCGCAACTCCTCGCTGCCTCTGCCTGGCCCTGCGTGAGCCCTGGCTGCTACGACGTCACTCTCTCAGGATTCTGCGCTGATCTCCCGGCACTATCTCTACCTCTCTGTCTCTCTGTACTCACTGCCCCTCAACTGCAACTCTGATCACTGATTCTATTTCTCTTAGCAAACTTTGCTCTAGAGAATAGAATGACTGATTATCTGGTTTGTCCTCCAAGTGACCCTCAAGCCTCCTCTTATACTTTTCTCATTGACATATCAACGACCGAGATTAAATCCCTAATCGAGGGCTAAGATTAGATCAGGATTGATCCATGTCTTTTGGACCATTCTAACATAATTTTATATTAATCCACATTAATATTTTAATTTCCCTAAGTTTAGACTTAGGGACTTCATTAAAAATATTAATTATTTTAATATCTTCTAAATTGTTTAAAATCTGCCCAATCCTTTTCTGGGTATTGGAGATCTCATGTGCCCCAATCTCTCGACCAAATTTTGTGGCTAGAGCACATCCGATGCTACCACAAATCAACACTCCCTCTTAGCGAGGATTGTGCTCTAGCAATACTCCTCACTGAGTATTGCTTTGATCATCCGGCATTGGTCCCCGTGCTGATGCTAGGCCTGTTTCCTTCCATCCTCTGCATTGTTGTATCCTGTACTGTTGCCCATGGTTCTACCATGACCACTGCTGCATCTATACGACAACTACCTCTGCATCTATGTTGTTGCCCATGGCTCTGCCACTACCGCTGTTGCATCTGCACTGCATCTCCTCTCATCATGCTACACTGCAACTCAGTTACTGAGAATTAAGTAACTGATCTCCCAACTCTGACCTCTCTGTTGGGCTAGAGACCCTCTTGATGCTGAAGCTCCCTCTGCCGCTGACAAGTACTCCCTCTCTGACCTCTGCGCTGCTGCAACAACTCCCTGCATCTTGCACTGTCGCACACCTCTCTGTGCCATCTTGCACTTGTACAACACTCCTGTGCCTCTCGCACTGCTGTAGCCTGCTAGCCTCACGCTGTCTCGGGACTTCTGTGTTGTTGCTCTCTCTGCTGCTCCATCCGCATCCATCTCTACCCACATCAGCCAATCCTGCTACTCCTCTTCGGGCCTCCCGTAGCATGGTCTAATCTAAGAGGTTGGGTACCTCGAGGATCCTGCCCCTCGTTGCTTTTAGTCCATATGACTACAGCTCGATGTCTCCCCACTTCCGCTCAAGTGGTGCATGTGCATTCATGACACATAGAATGAACAGGATCCTGGCCTTCCAGATGACAAACTTGGATGCTTCATCCAACCTGTCCTGACCCCTCAGCCCATTCATGGCCATCACTCTGCTCTTCTTGTTGACTCCTCCGAGTCTCTCTACTTCCCGCCTGGAAGTTCTCTGTTCGACTCCTGCTTAGTCTACTTCGCACTTGGAAGTTCTCTGTTCGACTCCTGCTGAGCATACTTCCCGTCTGGAAGTTCTCTGTTCGACTCTCGCTGAGTCTTTCTACTTCCATCAGGAATTTCTCGTTTCGACTCCTGATAAGTCTCTGTAATTCCCGTCTGGAAGTTCTCGATGTCTTTTCGTCTCGATTTCCCTCCTGATAATCCTTCTGCCGATGTTGAGATGCCCCCTACTCTGATCAACTGTGCAACTGCAGCACTGATTCAGATTTCTTGGCTAGAAACTTGCGGTAGCAACTCCCTCCTCCTTAGCCTTGCCCTATCAGGTATTGTTTTGACTACAATACCCCTCCAGCTCCACTCTGCAACTTTCCCACAGCTTACTAAACCCCAGCAACCTGAAGGTGAGAGCTCCTAGGCTCTATGTAATCCTCGCACCAGCAACCTGAAGGTGAGAGCTCCTAGGCTCTATGTAATCCTGGCACCAGCAACTTAGCCTCCTTAGCCAACTACGCCACAGCCCTCTGGCCCTTTGCGTGGCTCTGCGTGAGCCTCCCTTTTCCTCCCTTGGCCTCTACGTTGCCTCTTCCTGGCTCACCCTTGATGATGCAGGCACTGCGTCACCCATCCCTTGTTGCTGCTCTGCTAGGAAAACCTTCTATCACTTGGGACAACTGTTTTTTGCTACTATTGCTCCGCTCAGTTGATGTTCTCAGTTCTCCTGTGATCTGCTACCATGCTCTGATACCATGTTGAAGTTTCTAAGTCTACCAATTTTAAATTGGCAACTAGGGCCAAACTCCATGTGAGTCAGCTTATTTATGGCAGCTGATAATTTTATTGGATCCCTCTCGTCGAGAGGTGTAGGATTGATCCAAAGAACATCCGATTCCGATAAGTATTTATGGAGATATGAATTTATTTTGTTTATGTAATTATTATCAAGCCGACGAGCAACGGCTTAGAAGCCCAAAAGACATGGCTATTCATCACCTACGTTTTAGCATAAATTGAAGAGGACTTGAGGTCATTTGGGGTATGCACATTCTTCATGTGCTCTCCTCTCCACGTCTTGGGTTTTTGGAGAAGGAGAGACACTAATGAAGGATGCCCTAATGAAGAACGTTGCCATAACAACGCAGGATTTGGCAGCGTGGTTTAAGGATCTATATGCAGTCGTGAAGGAATAAAATACATTGCTCATCAAAGACCTAGCCGCAGTCAATAACCATATCACGCAGGCCCTAGATCTGGCAGCGTAGTTTAAGAGATACGTGGATATATATATACGCAGTCATTCTGGCAGCGCAGTGGAGACATATATGTACGCATAAACAGAAGTCATAATCCCGCAGACATTGAAGACATCCACGCAGTTCCTATACGTTGAGCAGGCAATCTATACGCTAGAATGAAGGACCTTATCCACGCAGTCCATACGCTGTAATGAAGGCTATGGTAACCTTATCCACGCAGTCCATACGCTGTAATGAAGGCTATATATATGCATAGTATGGTAACCTTATCCACGCAGATTATACGCTGGAATGAAGGACCTTATCCACGCAGTCCATACGTTGTCATAAAGGCAATATATACGCGCAGCATGATAACATTATACACTGTCCATGGAAACCTTTATACAAAGTTAATGAAGCCGCAGTAAAAACCTATGTGCAGTCACGGAGACAGTCATACGAACTCGGATACTTCTGATGTTTTGAAGAGTAGTTACAAGATAAATGTCGAAACTCTGTCCACTATAATAATCATACCGTTAAGGGAATGAAGTAGCATTGGAGCCGCAGTCAAGGTTGTCAAAGCCGCAGTCATGTTAATGAAGCCGCAATAAGGGTAACGATGAAGCTGCAGTCATAGAAATGAAGCCGCAGTAAGGACAATGAAGCTGCAGTCAAAGGAAATGAATCCACATTTCTATATGGGATAAATCTAGGGTTATGTTGTGTCCTCGAATATAAGGAGCAGAAAAATCTAGGTCAGCCTCCTCTCGGCATACCTATAATAAAAATGATGCCCTCAGATGGATATAAAAGATAAGTCAGTGTGTGATCTACTACTGCCTTCACTATGACTGTGTGATCTACTACTGCCTTCACTATGACATACCTGTAGCAGCCTCAACAAGATGTATTGCAGAGCCATGGAAGAAGTTTCCATCATAACAAAGATTCTTGACATACACAAAGAAAGAGACTATACCATCACAACATGAAGCAGTCTCATCATACTTCAAGGAACAATGATAATGATCATAGTCTAGATCATGACTGAAATTGATCATACATAGATGTGATCTCATAGTCTCAGAAGAACTCAGTGCAGCATGATGCGTGGGCAGCGTGAAGCATAATGATGTGTGAGCAGCATGAAGCAACATGGACATGGTTAGCATGAGATCATGGAAATGAAGGGCAGCATGATGATGGATAAGATCATGGACATGAGCAACGTAATATGGTGCAGTATGAGTGGTACAACAAGAGGACCAGATGCAGCACGATGATAGGTATCAGTTGAAGCAGAATGTCTTCAACTGATCTCATTGTTATAGAAGATGATCTATGCTTAGATCTAGACAAGTCAAAGTGTTGACTTCTGTTGTAATTGTACTCTCTCTCTCTCTCTCTTTCTCTGCTGAACTTTGAAGATAAAGGAAGATTTGATCAAAGGGTTTCCCCACACATTGTGGGGTTTGTCCCTGGCTTGTGCCATATCTTGTGTCCTCTTGTCTTGGCTTGTCTTCTGCATATTATATTTATGTTCTATCTGCAGTTTATCGTAATGCTGATGTGATTGCTAACTGTGAAAATTTAAATAAATTGCTCTAGCATAGAACATACCAAAAAATAACAACCATTTAGAAACCCTTCATGCACTTTATTGATTTATTCCTACCTACTTGTTTTGTTATTTAACAAGTTGTTTACAATGTAAATACTGAAAATAAACACTACTGCATGCTCAACATATTACAAATCGTCAACTGAAGGAAGCAGAAATAAACACACAAAATGACATCATTATTTTTGGACCAATGTCCCCGGAAAAACCTAATGCAGGAAAACCGGTGCAACTATTTGAGGGTTTTCTTATTAAGCAATTTCAGAGTACAATATGGGTGCCAAATCCGGCTTACCCAACAGAGAATACCCTTGGCAATAGTACCTCTCAGTCTGAGACAAATGTCTCGGCTAAAACCCCAGATAAACCTTCTGGCAGCTCCTTAGCTCTAATTTGCCCCAGAAACCCCAGCGTCAACCTCTCTGGACTACGTCAGCCTCTCTGCCCAGCGCTGGCCCTGCGTCACCCTGAATAGGCCTACGTTAGCCTCAGGAGGCCCTGCGTCAGCCTTTTGGCCCTTTGCGTCAGCGACGCTGGCCTCTCTGAAGCACTGCGCAGCTCCTGGCTGCCTTTGCGTGGCCCGATGTGAGCCCTGGCTGCTACTACGTCACTCTCTCTGGATTCTGCGCTGATCTCCCGGCACTATCTCTACCTCTCTGTCTCATTGTACTCACTACCCCTCAGCTGCAACTTCGATCACTGATTCTATCTCTCTTAGCAAACCATTCTCTAGAGAATAGAATGACTGATTATCTAGTTTGTCCTCCAAGTGACCCTCAAGCCTCCTCTTATACTTTTCTCATTGACATATCAACGACCGAAATTAAATCCCTAATCGATGGCTAAGATTAGATCAGGCTTGATCCATGTCTTTTGGACCATTCTAACACAATTTTATATTAATCTACATTAATATTTTAATTCCCCTAAGTTTAGACTTAGAGACTCCATTAAAAATATTAATTATTTTAATATCTCCTTAACTGTTTAGAATCTGCCCAAACCCTTTCTGGGTATTGGAGATCTCATGTGCCCCAACCTCTCCACCAAATTTCGTGGCTAGAGCACATCCGATGCTACCACAAATCAACAGCACCTCTAGAGAAGAGGTGGGGTGACATTGAGCTATAGTCAGGAGGACTACAGGAGATGAGGGGTAGGATCCTTGAGGTAACCAAACTCTTGGATCATATCTGGCTATGGGGGCCCCAAGAAAGACAATAGTAGGATGACGGATGTCAATAGAGACAAGATGTGGATGGAGCGGTAAAACAGTGCTAGAGTGTAGGGATCTGTAGTAGCGCAGTGAGGGTTGCAACAATGCGAGAGGCACAGGGGAGTTTGCATCCGTGAAGGAAGGCACAAAGGTGGTTGCAACAATGCGAGAGGCACAAACTTGTTGCAGCAATGTAGAGGTGGCAGAGAGAGCACAGGATAGTAGCAGAGAGAGGTTCAGCATCAGGAGGGCTTCTAGCCTAACAAGGATGTTAGTAGTTGGGTAGATCAGTTACCAACGTCTCAGTAACTGAGTTGCAGTGCATCAGTAGCAGTGGTAGTGCTATGGGCAGCACAATGCAACATGATGAGAGAGGGCTACAGTGCAGATGAAGTGTTGGGAGAAAGGACTAGCAACAACACAAATGCAGAGGGAGCTGCAGTACAGATGTAGCAGTGGCAGTGGCAGAGCCATGGGCAGCAGTACAGGAGGCAGCAGTGCAGAGGATGTTGGGCAGCAGGCCAAGCATCAACATAGGTACCAGTGCCGAATGATCAGAGTGATGTTCAGTGGTGGAGCATTACTAGAGCACATTCCTCGCTAAGAGGGAGTGTTGATTTGGGGTATCATCGGATGTGCTCTAGCCATGAAAATTGGTGAAGAGGCTAAAGCACATGAGATCTCCAAGACCCAGAAATGGTTTGGGGGAATTCCACTCGATTAGAGAGATATTAAAATAATTAGTATTTTTAATAGAGCTCATATATCTAAACTTAAGAAAATTAAAATATTAATGGGTATTAATATAAAACTGGGTGAGAATGTTCTAAATGACATAGATCAAACCAAATCATTAGAGATTTAATCTCAGCCGTTGAAGACTCAACAGGAAAAGTATAAGAGGTGGCTTGAGGGTCAGTTGGAGATACACCAAGTTTGATCAATCAGTTCAATTTTATGGAGTGGGGTTTTCTAAGAGAAATCGAACCAATGATTAGAGTTGCAGCAAGGGGCAGTGAGTGCATAGCAGAGAGGCAAAGATAGTGCTGAAGGATCAGGGCTGAGGCAAAGAAGGCCATGCAGAGCCAGCAGGAGCTATGCAGAGGGCCACAGGGATTGCGCAGAGGCTACTAGGGCTTGCGTGAGTAACACAAAGGGCCAAAGAGCCTGTGCAAAGCATCAGAAGGCTGACGCAGAGGGCTCTAGGCTGATGTAAAGGCCAGGAGGGCTGATGCAGAGCCTCAGAAAGGCGTTGGAGAGTTTTTCGTGGAGCAGACTTGCCGAATATTTGCTTCCAAAGAGTGGTATTACTGCCAGATTGATTTCTCTGTCGGGTGAGCTAGTTTGTCACCCAGTTGTACTCAAGAAAGTTGCTTAATAATAAAACCCTCAGAAATGCTGCACCGATTTTCCCAAGTTGGGTTTTTCTGGGGATGATTGTTCAAAAATAAGGGTGTCCCTTGTGTGTTTGTCTATTTCTTTCAGTTGATGATCTGTAGATGGTTGAGACTGTACTTGTGTTTATTTTAGTATTTATGTAGTTAAATAATTTGTTATGTAATTAAAAAAGTAGGTGAAATAAACCAGATAGTGTAGGAAGAATTTCTAAAATTTGAATGCTAGGGCAGGTTGTAGCTTGTACAAGGTGTTGGAGCGTCCGTCCATTAGTAGTTGGTAAACAAGGTGTTGGAGCATATGTTACGTTGGAACCAGAAGAATAGGGCATTGTAGCCAATGTTATCAGAACTGAGTTGGTGATCGAACCGAAACACCTTGTGGACCAGGAACTAGTTGGAACCGGACTAGAACCGGTAAAAAATCGGGGAAAATGTTGAAATTTGGTACCAGAGGACAGGTGGTTCCCTAAGGCTTTGATCTTTGGCCTAGGGAAAAGTGTCCAAAAGAATTTAATTTTTCTCCTAAAGTGACTATAATTTTTATAAAGTCAAATCTAATTTAAAAGTGATTTTAAGTGATAAAGTTACTAAAGTCTAATTTTAAAGTGACTTTAATATAGTCAATGTAAAATTAGAAAGAAAAAGTGACTTTGGAAATAAATGACTAAGTGGGTCTTTATTAAAGTGGGGTGAATTAAAAAATAGAAAGTGAGATTTAAATGAGCATTTAATCTCAGCCCTAGATTTCAATCTATTTCAGCCATTGGATTTAGGGATTACCCAAAAGTCACTTAGGGTTAGATAAGGGAGGAAAAGGAGGAAAATGTCATTCATTCTTTCATGAGCAGATTGAGAGAGAGAGAGCAAGAGAGCAAGGGAGATTTCTGGACAGGGAGGAGAAGGAGGCAGCAGCTTGGCACATATTCCAAGGCAACATTTTGGCAAATCCGTACAATTGAGTGAGCACACAGTGAAGGGCAGATATTGGGCACGATTTTCTAGAAATCCGTACAGAAAGTGCACAGAAATCGAGGAGCAGAAATCCGTACAGCAAGTGGCTGTACCTTAGCATGCAAATCGAAGAAATCCGTACAGTTGGATTGTTGGTTTTTTCTGCACGCAAATCGAGGAAATCCGTACAACGTATTTAATGGCAGCTTGCATGCTTTTCTAGGAGGTCGTACAACATTTATTGCTGTTGGCAAGTTTTCTAGTTGGCTGTGAGGCACGGAAAATGAGATAAGTTGTAAAATTTTCTTGTTGATTTTTGCTGAATATTTTCTCTCACTGTAAAAGGCATTTTCCAGAAATAAGAAGAAGCTTTCAAACTGGTTTTCCCCAAGAGTTGTAGGGGTTTTTTCCAGGGTCACATTGACCAAAAATCACTGTGTTTAAATGTGTTGAATGGTTGTTTGTATGTGCTGATTTTTATTTCTGCATTTTCTAGCATTCTGTAATTTTTCTAGAATTTGTGTTTTCAGCAAAATTTATTTTTCAGTTGTTGAATATATGGATATGGAAAAGGGCATTTAACTACTTTGGAGAAATAAGGTGAAACTGAAAACCGGGGTGGGAAATGAGAAATTTTTACATGGTATCAGAGCTTGGGTGTTGAAGTGCAGTTTGGGACAACAAGGGGGAAAATTACAGCCTGCTGATTTTTCACTCAGAAAATTCCAGCAAGCTGATTTTTCACAAACAATAGTTTTATCTTTACTATAGTAGTGCTATTTTTCAGTTTTAGGACAGCAAGATGTCATTGGGATTGAGGGTGGAGGATAGGTTGGATGGGCATAGCAATTACAACGTTTGGAAGGAGAGAATGCAGAGTATCTTTGAGGAGGCAGAAGTCTGGGACATCATGGTGCATACCAGACAGAACCCTGTTGTTGTGCCTATTGATGCTACTCAGTTGGTTGCTTATAATAGAAAGAACAACAAGGGTAAGACACTGATTCTAGACGGAGTCAAAGACCATTGCATTCCTCATGTGAGAGGAAAGAGAAATGCCCATGAGATGTGGACAACATTGTCCAATCTCTACCAGAGTACCAATGAGAACCAGAAAATGGTCTTGAAGGAGAAGCTGAAGACCATTAAGATGGGGAATGATAGTGCAGTTGGATATCTCACAAAGATTACTAATGTGAGAGATGAGTTGGTAGCAGTTGGAGAGGTCATTCCACCCACTGAGTTGGTGCGGATTGCAGTGAATGGCCTCCCCCGTTCATGGATGAACTTTGCTGATGGGGTTTGTGCACGTGAGACCCTTCCCACATGGGAGAGGTTTTGGGATGATTGCATTCAGACAGAGATCAGGAAAGGTCAGCTTGGGGCAGCCAAGCCAGTTGAGTAGGATGAGGATGTAGCACTGTTGGCAGGAGGCAAGAAAGGCAAAGGGAAGAAGCAGGCTTCCACAAGCAATGGTGGGGGCAAAGGCAAAGGTAAAGGTAAACAGGATAACGCACAGAAGGACTATTCCAAGGTGAAGTGTTGGAATTGTCAAAAGATGGGACACTATGCAGTTGTGTGTCCGGAGAAGAAGAAGAAGGGGAAGAACCAGAGCATGGCAGCTTCAGCAGAGGTTGAGGACTTTGCAGATCGTTTTGACCGGGAGTTTGCGTTCATTGCGTGTAAGTCCTCTAGTGCAAGATCACCTGCCACACAGGTTCAGAGGGAGCATGCTTTTCCCTTGATTAGCGGAGCATCTTCGTGTATCTAGTATGTGGACAGTGGGGCTTCACGTCACCTGACAAGAGTCTGTGAGTACTTCTCAGAGCTTTCAGAGAGTGGCATTGATATAGAGGTAGTACTCGGTGATGACAGAGTTGTTAGAGCAGTCGGGGTGGGGACACTGACATTTCAGAGGGAGTCCAAACCTCCCTAAAGGTGACAGATGTTCTTTATGTGCCAGGGATGAGGAAGAACCTCATATCCGTCTCAGCTTTGGAGAACAGAGGATATGAGGTACTGTTCAGGGGAGGACAGGTGTTGATGTATCCCAGGGGCACTCCAGCTGATTCAGCTAGAGTGATAGGTGTACACCATGCAAAGGTGTATAAGTTTGCATTCCAACCCCTTTTGGCATTGAGCAATAGTACCGACAGCAGAGCTAGCAGTTCTGAGCTGTGTGAGATTTGGCACCGCAGGATGGGGCATATGTATCATGGAGCCTTGAGGACCTTACGGGAGATCACTACGAGTGTGCCAGATTTCAGCGCTGATCACTTTGATACTTGCAGAGGATGTGCGATGGGCAAGTTTGCCAAATCCCCTTTTCCCAGCAGTGACAACAGAGCGACTGGGATACTTGATTTGATTCATTCCGATGTGAGCGGTCGGATGTCTCATGTTTCCTTGAGTGGATATGAGTACTATGTTTTATTCATTGATGATCACTCCAGGAGAACCTGGATTTATTTCTTGAAGACCAAGAGTGAGGTCTTCAAGCAGTTTCAGGAGTTTAGAGCTCTTGTGGAGACACAGACAGGTTGGAAGATCAAGTCCCTGAGGTCGGACAATGGGGGAGAGTACACCCTTGGAGAGTTTGTTGACTATTGTGCGGAAGCAGGCATTAGGAGGGAGTTCACTGTTCCTTACAACCCCCAGCAGAACAGGGTTGCGGAGAGGAAGAACAGATCCATCGTAGGGGCTACCAAAGCCATGTTACATGATCAGGGGTTGCCATTGTTCTTGTGGGCAGAGGCCTGCAACACAATTGTTTATTTGCAGAACAGGAGTCTGCATTGTGCCTTGGGGAACACGACTCTGGAGGAGGCTTTTTCTAGGAAGAAGCCTAATATTGGTCATTTTCATATCTTTGGATGCATTACATACTCCTACATACCCAAGGAGAAGAGGACCAAACTAGAGCCCACCATAGAGAAGGGTATCTTTGTGGGCTACAGTGAGACCTCAAAGGCCTTTCGATTTACATTCCTGCACAGAGGAAAGTTGTTGTCAGGCGGGATGTGAAATTCAAAGACATGGCCTTTAGGAGATCACGGGAGTTAGAGTATCTGGATCAGCTAGACCCTCAGCAGCAGTTGAGTCAGTCGCAGGGATCCAGTGGGCAGGGATTAGGAGGATCTGGAGGTACATCTATGAGGATGTCAGGTCTGTCAGTGAGCAGTGGCTCGCCGAGCCAGAGGGGTGGTGCTCCGGGCAGCATGAAGAGCAGTTCACTAGGGAGTCCACTGATGGACAGTTCACACGGTACCTCAGCTTTCCTGGTTCAGGTGCAAGCAGGAGGACAACAGACAGAGAGTCAGGAGTTCAGGCTCCTGATGATGATGAGGAGGAGGAGTTTCATTCTCCAACGGGAGAAGTATGCTCAGGGAAGAGGAAGCCCAAGTGGCTTCAGGACACCTTGAGAGATGCCACATTTGTTGCTGAGCCTAAGAGGCCGATCAGAGAGAGTAGACCACCTGAGAGGTTTTGTAGCTATATGGCAATGGCTACCAGCATCCTTGACTCTGAGCCTTCTAGCTATGAGGAGGCAGCTAGCCAGTAGGTCTGGAGAGAGGCCATGCAGGAGTATTCTTCTATCATGAAGAATGATGTTTGGGAGGTGGTGCCGAGGCCTGAGGGAGAATCCGTGGTTACTTCCAGATGGCTTTACAAGGTAAAGCATGCTGCAGATGGTAGCATTGAGAAATTCAAAGTGAGGTTTGTGGCTAGAGGGTTCTCCCAGGTAGAGGGAGTTGATTATGAGTAGACCTTCGCTCCCGTGGCTCGATATACTTCGATCCGCTCCATTATATCGATAGCAGCAGAGATGGGTTGGAAGATCCACCAGATGGATGTGAAGATTGCATTTCTCAATGACTTCATACAGGAGGAGGTGTACATTGAGCAGCCACAGGGCTTTGAGGTTTATGGGAAGGAGTCCCATGTGTACAGACTGAAGAAGGCCCTTTATGGCCTGAAGCAAGCTTCTAGAGCTTGGTACTCCAGGATAGATACATACTTGCAGGGGATGGGTTTCACAAAGAGTGAGGCATATCTGAACCTTTACTATATTGTGATAGGTGAGGAGCCTCTCATTCTGGTGTTGTATGTGGATGACTTGGTCATTATAGGTGCAGAGAGACTCATAAAGCACTGCAAGAGAGATCTTGCGGCGGAGTTTGAGATGAAGGACATCGGCTTGATGCATTACTTTTTGGGTTTGGAGGTGTGGCAAGAGGAGGGGCATTTCTTCCTGGGGCAGGGGAAGTATATTGTAGACATCCTTGGCAGATTCCACATGGAGGATTGTAAACCCATGTCGACACCGATGATCACCAACTAGAAGAAGCTTCATGCTTCAGATTCCGAGTTGGTGGATCCCACATTGTACAGGCAGCTGATTGGTTCCTTGATGTATTTGGTCAACATTAGACCTGATATTTGTTTTGTAGTCAACACGATGAATTAGTTTATGTGTGAGCCTAGGAAGGTTCACTGGGTGGCTGCAAAACACATTTTGCGGTACTTGCAGGGGACAGTGGATTATGGTCTGGACTACAGGCAGGGGACAGTGGATTATGGTCTGGACTACAGGCAGGGGGATGGAGTGAGATTGGCAGGTTATACTGATACTGATTGGGCGGGTTGTGCTTCTGATAGGAAGAGCACTTCAGGGTGCTGTTTTGGGTTGGGTTCGGCAATAGTGTCATGGTTCAGCCGGAAGCAGCAGTCAGTAGCATTGAGTTCAGCGGAAGCAGAGTATATGGCAGCCAGTCTAGCTAGTTGTGAGGCCATCTGGCTTCGCAAGATGTTGTTTGGCTTATTTGGTCAGCCGTTGAGACCTTCAGTGATTTACTGTGATAATCAGAGTTGCATTAAACTCACGGAGAATCCAGTATTTCATGACAGGTCAAAGCATATCGGGATCAAATATCATTTCATCAGAGACTGTGTTCAGAAGGGCGTTGTGAAGCTTGAGTATATTCCCACTGATGAGCAGGTTGCAGATATTCTTACCAAAGCCTTACCACGGGGCAAGCATGACTACTTCAGAGACAATATGGGTGTGGTGAGGAACACCTTCCTCGGTAAGAGGGAGTTGAAATTTGGTACCGGAGGACAGGTGGTTCCATAAGGCTTTGATCTTTGGCCTAGGGAAAAGTGTCCAAAAGAATTTAATTTTTCTCCTAAAGTGACTTTATAATTTTTATAAAGTCAAATCTAATTTAAAAGTGACTTTAAGTGATAAAGTTACTAAAGTCTAATTTTAAAGTGACTTTAATAAATGCAATGTAAAATTAGAAAGAAAAAGTGACTTTGGAAATAAATGACTAAGTGGGTCTTTATTAAAGTCGGGTGAATTAAAAAATAGATAGTGAAATTTAAATGAGCATTTAATCTCAGCCTTAGATCTCAATCTATTTCAGCCATTGGATTTAGGGATTACCCAAAAGTCACTTAGGGTTAGATTAAGGGAGGAAAAGGAGGAAAAGGTCATTCATTCTTTCATGAGTAGATTGAGAGAGAGAGAGAAAGAGAGCAATGGAGATTTCTGGACAGGGAGGAGAAGGAGGCAGCAACTTGGCACATATTCCAAGGCAGCATTTTAGCAAATTCGTACAGCTGAGTAAGCACACAGTGAAGGGCAGATATTGGGCACGATTTTCTAGAAATCCGTACAGCAAGTGCACAAAAATCGAGGAGCAGAAATCCGTACAGCAAGTGGCTGTACCTTGGCACGCAAATTGAGGAAATCTGTACAGCTGGATTACTGGTTTTTTCTACACGCAAATCGAGGAAATCCATATAGCGTATTTAATGGCAGCTTGCACGCTTTTCTAGGAGACCGTACATCATTTATTGTTGTTGGCAAGTTTTCCAGTTCGCTGTGAGGCACGGAAAACGAGATAAGTTGTAAAATTTGCTCGCTGATTTTTGCTGAATATTTTCTCTCACTGTAAAAGGCATTTTCTAGAAATAAGAAGAAGCTTTCGAACTGGTTTTCCCCAAGAGTTGTAGGGGGTTTTTCCGGGGTCACCTTGACCAAAAATCACTGTGTTTAAATGTGTTGAATGGCTGTTTGTATGTGCTGATTTTTATTTCTGCATTTTCCAGCATTCTGTAATTTTTCCAGAATTTGTGTTTTCAGCAAAATTTATTTTTTAGTTGTTGAATGTATGGATATGGGAAAGGGCATTTAACTACTTTGGAGAAATAAGGTGAAACTGAAAACCGGGGTGGGAAATGAGAAATTTTTACAGAAAAAAAAAAACCACGGTTTATCAAAAACACCTAAAATATTCTTGTTTTAAAGAAAAACATTTATAGTCATGTACATCCATATAAATCCAAACCATTTATACACAAATATGCAAAAGTTCTCATTTACATAGCATGTAAGGGTGCACATAACCAAAATAGCATCGAGTGCAATCCATCTCTGAACCGAAAATACATCAACAAATAGGCTCTAGATGACCTCTAGCGTCCAAAAAAAATCATGCTACAACAAACACCTACATATCATCAAAATAATTGCCTATATTGGGGTCTTCGTCATCAATATAACCATTTAGACATTAAAATAAGATAGAAAAAACATAGCATATCATGTTAAGATTTTGTTTGAGTGATGGGTACATTTTTAGTAGTCATGATAGAGGAGTTCGACAACCAATGCCATTAACATCAAAGTACATAGAGGGCTTGGTACTCTTTATTAAATATTTGTTTCATACCTTCGTTCATGACAAAATCTAATGGAAACATTGCAACCCCCCAATCCTGAAATCCTGAAGAACTTTTAAGTCTACTGGATTGAGTGAAACATAATATTCTACTCTCTCCATATGAAATCCAATGAGGTTGGAACCACTCTCAAACATCCTAGTCATTTCATGGTAATGTTAAAAATTTAAGTAAAAGGATGAAAATGAAAGATAAAGGAGAATTTTCATTTACATCCTTTTACTTTCAGAATTTAACATTACCATGAATTGCATAACAATACTAGGGCCATAGGCTTGAATTTTAGTCTAGCCTAGGGGAGAATTAGAAGTGGGCCCCAACTAGAAAAATAAAATAAAGGCATTTTTTTTATGCTGGCCTACATAGGTACAAACTACACGGCGCTGGTCATGAACCGGAAATAAAAAAAAGGCATTTTTTTACACTAACCTCCATAGGTACAAACTACACGGAACTAGTCTTGAACTGGCTGATACGTTAACAAAACTGGCCACCTCAGTACTGAATCAGGGAGGTCCAATTCGGACCGGTTTTGGGCCAAAAACGGTCGGATCCACTGGTTCCAACGGTTCAGTCCGGTTCTGATAACACTGGTTGGAGCGTCCCTCCGGTTGTAACTAGTAAATAGGACATATGATGTTGATTTTTAATGTACTTTGGGCAAGTGGTTTCCCATGGGTTAGTCTACCTAGGGAAAAGTGTCCAAAATAATTATTTTTCTAAGTGTGACTTTATAAAGTGAAAGTGACTTTATAAGTGGTAAAGTCAATGTTAAATTATAAAGTGAAAAGTGTCTTTAGACATAAAGTACAATGTGGGTACTTTATTTAATGGGTGAGTAAAAAAATAGAAAGTGAGAATTAAATGCACATTTATTCGCATCACTTGATCTAAATGAATCTGAGCCATTAGATCTTAGGGTTGCCCAAAAGTCATTTAGGGAAACAAAAGGGGGAAAAAAAGAGAGACTGCATTCATTCTTCATGAGCAGATTGGAGAAAGGAGGCTGAGAGTTGGAGAAAAGTTTTGAAGGAGAAATTTGTTGCAGCAAACTGAAGGAGTGATTTCTGGGCAAAGCTGGGCATGGAAATTAAGGCATAGAAGACAACAAAAGGTACAGTACGAACAACATTGAATGTTGTGAGCTGCACGTTGTTCAAGAGAAGTTTTTGAAAAAAAATTGAAAAAAGTTGTACAGTGCGTATAGCAGTACGGAAATCCCTATAGTTTGTATGGAGTCCATACAGTACAGTCTGTATAGTCGTATTTGTACAGTACATATTTTCAGTGTCAGGGGGCACAAAAATTGAGGCAAAGTGGGCATGGTTTTCAAGGAGTTTTGGGCTGAAAATGTATTTTTCTTGAACTTGAAAGATAAATAAATTTTAAGAGCTCTCTAGCAAATTTTCCCTAGTCAAAATTCAAGGGGTTTGCTTAGGTCGAAGTTGACAAAAAATCTGTGAATTTTTATGTGTGTTGCTGGTTTGGTTATGTCCATATTTATTTTTAGCATGTGTTGATAGTCCCATGTGTTTTAATCTGAAAATTTCATTTCCAGAATTCTATATGTTGAATGTATGCTTATGGGAAAGGGCATTTAACTGAATGAGAGTGATAAGGTGAAATTCTAACCGGGTTGGGATTGCAGGAAACTTTTTTTATTCATAAAATTTCAACATGGTATCAAAGCTACAAGCTGAAAATTACAGTTTTGAACAACAGACAGTAGTTTGGGACAACAAACAGTGGTTTGGACAGCAAACTGAATTTTTGGACAATGCACTCAGTTTGGACAACAAATTGATATTTTGGGACAGCAAGGTGAAATTTCACACAGACTGAATTTTTGGGATAGCAAGGTGTGCTGGAAAGTTCATTTCTCCATTTTCTTGGTTTTGTAAATTTTGGACAGCAGTCATGGCCATGTTCTTAAGGATAGAGGACAGACTGGATGGGATATCCAACTATGCCATTTGGAAGGATAGAATTCAGACAACGTTTGGGGAGGCAATAGTTTGGGACATAGTGCGGCAAGTGGTTGTACCTCCTACTGCTACAGATGAACTCGTTGAATTCACAAAAAATAATGCAAAGACAAAAAGGATTTTGATGTCTGAAGGATCATGTGGTTCCTTAGGTGAGAGACCTGAGGAACCACATATGCATATCAGATGTGGACAACTCTAACCACTTTCTATCAGAGTACTAATGAGAGCAGGAAGATGGTACTCAAGGAACAATTGAAGAATATTAGGATGACAAAGTCTGAAAGTGTAGTTCATTATCTTGGCAGGGTCAAATAGGTAAGTGATGATTTGACTGTTATTGGTGAGGCAGTTGCACCCACAACGTTAGTCAGGATAGTTGTAGCGGGACTTCCTAAGTCTTGGGAGGTCTTTGGACATGCTGTTACCTCGAGGGAGAATCTTCCCAATTGGGACAGATTCTAGGATGATTGTGTGCAACATGAGATACGAAAGACTGGTAGTGGTGGGGTGAAGATAGCAGATGAGGAGGATGTAGCCTTGACAGCTAGGGGGAAGAACAAAGGGAAGTCCAAGAAAGGGGCCTCATCAGATGGGGCTAAGGGAAAGGAGAAGAAGAAGAAGAAAGATACGGATATATCCAAAGTCAAATGTTGGGCATGTCAGAAGATGGGACACTATGCCGCTACATGTCCTGAGAGGAAGAACAAGGGGAAGGAGGGTACTGCAGCTTCAACAAAGGTGGAGCAATTTGCTTCACAGTTTGACCAGGACTTTGCATTGATTACTTCCACATTTAGTAGGAGTACATCATCCGATGTGTGGTACATAGACAACGGGGCTTCCTGCCATATGACAGGTGCACTGGAGTTCTTTTCAGAGCTTGCAAAGAGGGCACTTGATATTGATATTGTACTAGGAGATGACCACACTGTGAGAGCTGTTGGAGAGGGGGTCTTTGCCTCCTTTGAAGGTCATGGATGTTTTGTATGTTCTAGGGATGACGAACAATTTGATTTCAGTGTTTGCTATGGAGGAGAAGGGGTTTGATGCCACTTTCTCAGGAGGGAAGATATTGATGCATCCCAGGGGAGCTTCCATCACTTCGGCCAAAGTGATTGGAGTTCGCTCTTGGAAACTATACATGTTCAATTTTTAGTTGGTGGGAGCATTGGTGGGTAGCACTCACACTAGTACCACCAGCAGTAGAGACTTGTCCGAGTTATGGCATTGGAGGATGGCACATATGCATCATGGAGCTTTGAGAGTACTGAGGGAGATCACTACTGGAGTTCCTGATTTCAGTGTCGAGAATTATGAGGTCTGCAGAGGGTGTGCTTTGGGAAAGTACACCAAGTTCCCATTCCCAACAAGCGATAACAGATCTACAGGTATACTAGACTTGATTCATACTGATGTTAGTGGCCATATGTCTCGTGTCTTTGGGTGGTCACTGGTTATGGGTATTATGTTAATATTCATTGATGACTACTCTAGGAGGACTTGGATATATTTCCTGAAGACCAAGGGTGAGGTCTTCAGTCGCTTTAAAGATTTCAAAGCTCTTGTGGAAAAAGTAGATAGGTAGAAGATTCAGGTCTTGAGGTTAGAAAATGGTGGTGAGTACACTGATGGTGGGTTTTCTGACTTCTATTCATATGAGGGCATTAGGAGAGAGTTCACGGTTCCTTACAACCCCCAACAGAATGGGGTGTCTGAAAGGAAGAACAGAGCTATTGTTGGGGCTGTTAGAGAGATGATTCATGATTAGGGGTTGCCTTTGTTTTTGTGGGATGAGGCATGCAATAATGTTGTTTATCTTCAGAACAGGAGTCCTCACAGAGTATTGGGGAATATGACTTCGGAGGAGGATTTCACTGGAGAGAAGCCTCATGTGGCACATCTTCATATCTTTGGATGTCTCACATATTCTTATATCCCCAAGGAGCAGAGGATGAAGATGGAAACCATGGCAAAGAAGGGTATCTTTATGGGTTACAACGAGACTTCAAAGGCCTATCGAATCTTCATTCCTTCTAAACGGAGAGCGGTGATTAGGAGGGATGTGAAGTTCGAGGAGGAGAGGGCCTATCGGAGATCACGGGAGTATGATGAGAGAGAGTTAGAGACTTCTCCTCAGTTAGGAGGTCAGGTACAGGGAGTAGGACCTCAGGGTTTTAGATCGACTGGTACAGGAGGTACTTTAGTGCCAGTGACATTTGGGGCACCAATGGCGAGTTCATCAAGCACTTCTTTAGGGAGTCCACTGGTATAGAGTTCACATGGCACTTTAGCTGACACAGGCACAGGTGCCAATACAGGTTCTTCGAGGAAAGTGCTGGTATAGGCACATCAGGGTCAGTTGGCAGACCTTCAGGTTCACCAGACTGGGGGGCAGAGGATGAGGTTCCCTCTGGGGAAGCTTCTTCAGGGAAGAGGAGGCCCAAGTGGCTTTAAGACACCTTCAAGGAAGCGAAGTCCGTTGGTCCTCCGAAGAGGGTGAACAGGGAGAGTGTGCCACCTAAGCGGTTTTGTAGTTATGTAGCCAAGGCTACCAACATTGTTGACTGTGAGGCTACTTTCTATGAGAAGGCTGCCAGCGAGGAGGTATGGAGAGAGGCTATGGTGGAGGAGTATGCCTCTATGATTAAGAACAATGTCTGGGAAGTGGTGCCTAGGCCTGAGGGCAAGTCAGTTGTGACTTCCAGGGGGCTCTACAAGATCAATTATGCTGTGGATGGCAGCATTGAGAAGTTCAAAGCGAGGTTTGTGGCTAGAGGGTTCTCACAGATAGAGGGAGTTGGCTATGATGAGACCTTCACTCCCGTAGCTCCATACACTTCTATCTGGTCCCTTATTTTTTTGCTGTAGAAATGGGTTGGCAGATCCATTAGATGGATGTGAAGACCCCATTTCTGAACGGAGTTATAGAGGAGGAGGTGTATGTTGAGTTGCCACAGGGCTTTGAGGTACTTGGGCGGGAGACCCATGTATGCCGATTGAGGCGAGCACTCTATGGACTTAAGCAAGCTCCGAGAGCTTGGCATTCGAGGATTGATACTTGCAGCAGATGGGTTTCATGAAGAGTGATGCAGATCCAAACCTATACTACATTGTTGTAGGGGATGATCTGCTCATTCTTGTGTTGTATGTTGATGACTTGTTTATTACTGAGGCAGAGAGACTGATTAGTGGTTGCAAGGAGGATTTTGCTATGGAGTTCGAGATGAAGGACATTGGGCTGAAGCATTACTTTTTGGGGCTTGAGGTGTGGCAGGAGGAGGGGCATATCTTTTTGGGGCAGGGGCAGTATGTTGTGGATGTGTTGAGCGGATTTCACATGGCAGACTGTAGACCCATGTCTACATCTATGATCACCAACTAGAAGAAGCTTCATGCTTCATATTCTAGTTTGGTGGATCCCACATTTTATAGGCAGCTTATTGGGTCCTTGATGTATCTGGTCAACACTAGGCTAGATATATGCTTTGTAGTGAACACACTTAGCCAATCCATGGTTGAGCCCAGGAAGGTGCACTAGGTAGCTGCAAAGCACATTCTTCGCTACGTGCAGGGTACTGTTGATTATGGTCTGGACTATAGGCAGGGAGATGGAGTGAGGTTGGCAGGTTACACAGATTCAGGTTGGGCAAGTTGTGCTTCTGACAGAAAAATCACTTCAGGGTGTTGGTTCAGATTGGGTTCGACAGTTGTGTCGTGGTTTAGTCGAAAGAAAAAGTCAGTTGCTTTGATCTCTTCTAAGGCTGAGTATATGGTTGCTAGCCAGGCTAGTTGTGAGGCCATTTAGCTTCACAAGTTGTTGTATGGCCTATTTGATCAGGAGTTGAGACCAACGGTTATTCACTGTGATAATCAAAGTTGCATTAAACTCACGGAGAATCCAGTGTTTCATGACAGGTCAAAACACATTGACATCAGATATCATTTCATCAGGGACTATGTTCAGAAGGGGGCAGTGAAGTTGGAGTATATATCAACAGATGAGTAGGTGGCCGATGTTCTCATGAAGTCCTTGCCAAGAGGCAAGTATGTCCATTTCAGGGACAAATGGGTGTGGTGAGAAACACTTTCCTGTAAGAGGGAGTGTTGATTTTTAATGTACCTTGGACAAGTGGTTTCCAATGGGTTAGTCTCTACCTAGGGAAAAGTGTCCAAAATAATTCTTTTCCCAAGTGTGACTTTATAAAGTGAAAGTGACTTGATAAGTGGTAAAGTCAATGTTAAATTATAAAGTGAAAAGTGGCTTTAGACATAAAGTACGATGTGGGTAATTTATTTAATGGGTTAGTTAAAAAATAGAAAGTGAGAATTAAATGCACATTTATTCTCATCCCTTGATCTAAATGAATCTGAGCCATTAGATATTGGGGTTACCCAAAAGTCATTTAGGGAAACAAAAGGGGGAAAAGAAAAGAGAGATTACATTCATTCTTCACGAGCAGATTGGAGAAAGGAGGCTGAGTGCTGGAGAAAAGTTTTGAAGGAGAAATTTGTTGCAGCAAGCTAAAGGAGTGATTTCTGGGCAAAGCTGAGCATGGAAATCAAAGCATAGAAAACAACAGAAGGTACTGTACGAACAACATTGAATGTTGTGAGCTGCATGTTGTTCGAGAGAATTTTTTGAAAGAAAAGTGAAAAAAATTCGTACAACAGTACGGAAATTTGTACAGTCCATACATTTGTATCCGTACAGTACATATTTTCAGCTTCAAGTGGGCAGGGAAATTGAGGCAAAGTGGGCATAGTTTTCAAGGAGTTTTGGGCTGAAGAGATAAGTTGTATTTTGATGTTTTGTTTTGTCTACAAATGTATTTTTCCTGAACTTGTAAGATAAATAAATTTGAAGAGCTGTCTAACAGGTTTTCCCCAGGGAAGATTGAAGGGGTTTTGCCTGAGTCTAAGTTGACCAAAGTGGGCATAGTTTTCAAGGAGTTTTGGGCTGAAGAGATAAGTTGTATTTTGATGTTTTGTTTTGTCTACAAATGTATTTTTCCTGAACTTGAAAGATAAATAAATTTGAAGAGCTCTCTAACAAGTTTTCCCCAGGGAAGATTGAAGGGGTTTTGCCTGAGTCTAAGTTGACCAAAAATCTGTGTATTTTTATGTGTGTCGCTGGTCTGGTTATGTCCATATTTATTTTCAGCATGTGTTGACAGTCCCATGTGTTTTAATCTGAAAAAATTCATTTCCAGAATTCTATATGGTGAATGTATGTTTATGGGAAAGGGCATTTAACTCAATGGGAGTAATAAGGTGAAATTAAAACCGGTTTGGGATTGCAGGAAACTTTTTTTTAGTCATCAAATTTCAACATAGAAGCATCCTACAAGTTGGACCTTGTAAATCATGGGGTTGGAGCCTCCTTCAGTTGGAGCTGAAAACTTGATATAAATCTTTTAAAGACAAATATTAAGAAGCGTTCGGTGGTTTTTGTCCCAGAGGGGTTTCCACCTAAAATCTTGGTGTCTACTATCTCTATTGTTATGCATTATTGAATAGTGTTGATGAATGTTTATGTTTATCTAATGCTAATAACAATTAATGCTCCGTGAAAGATAAAAATATACTAATTGATAAGAAACACTAATTCACCCTCCTGTCAGTATTTCCAACAATTTGTTATTTCAAAAGTAAATAAGATAGAAATCCAGTAACGTAGTTCTCAATTAGTCTAAACCCATTCTCAGATTGTATAAATAGACCTTTGAGGCTCTCATTTAGGGAATGGCATCTGGGAAAGTTTAGAGAGGGTCATAAGAATCCTTAAAGTATTGAGTCTGTAATTCTTAGAAAGCATATGGTCTTACCTTGCCTGTCAAGGATCTTGGTGATCAAAAGTTGATGAGATACTAAATAGTCCACTTGATCAACATCTATAAAATCAGATTGGTGTGTGCTCATCACAAGCTTAAAGCCTTAACGTAATTCCCAGATGAAATTCATGACCGAAAGAAGCTTCATAAGTTTATAGGAAGCTTGAATTATATAAGAAAGTTTTATGAAAATGAAGCTAAAGATGTCCATTGTTTGCAACAAAGATTAAAGAAGAATGTTAAATGGACTGATGCTACCTGTTGACTTTTCAAGACTTTTTAATCTGATAATTACTTTACCATGATTCTATATCAATTCTTCTTATAGCACATTCATCATTAAGTGATTACACAAGAAAATCTTCACAGTAAACAATAATGACAACAGGATCATGAAGAGACATCTAAAAACGAGACACAAATTTTTACCCTAGGAAACCCTCTTCTAGGGAAAAACACAACAACCTTTCTTAGAGAAATTACTCAATTCAACAAGAGATACAATCTGATCTTTCTAGTCAATATAAAATCAAACAGACCAACAGCAAAACCCAGGTCAAACCTAGTCAAACTACGAAATTTTGACCTCCTTAAATTTCGACCTCCTGAACTTTCAGCCTCTTGAGATTTCGACCTCCTAAACATTCCTTAGAAAGTTTGGTCTACTGCCCAACAAAATGCCTAGAAAGACTGCGACCGCTTTCCACACATGTGAGGTCAAAGAGAGTCAAAACTGCGATAAGATTGCTTGGTCAATGCTTGAGTTGTGTGGTCAAACTTTGCACTGTTCTTCTTCTCCTTCCTTTGCATAGATGGACAAAAGACATTATATGTGTGATCCAAATTGGTGCTCAATGGAGGAAGACGAGTGGTGTATATAGTAGACTAAAGTGCCCCGATGGGCACATCCCTTGGGCTGGGTCGACTTAAGCAATTGGAGCCGAATTGAATTTTTTGAGGCAATTTAAATTCAAAATTATTCTTTTATATTTCTTTTATGGGCCGACTTGGAGTAGTTGGGAATACCGACCGCAACTATCCCAAAAGTCAAAACTCCCTCTTAGCTAGGGAGGCACTCTCTTTGACTTCAAATGATCTCTTCTTAAAATATTTCTCTATTCCAAGAAAATGTTGAATGAACTAGCTATGGTGTTGAATCCATCCAGCGCATGTTCTATACCAGAACCACGTGGAAAGCATCCCACATCAACATCATGCAAAGGAATCTAGTGACCCACTAGACATTTACCCTTGGCAAAGGATCTAGTCACTCACCCACTAGACATTTCCCCTTTGCAAAGGATCTAGTCACTCACAAGCCAATTACCCATTGGTTGGTTAGGCACCCCTTGACATAAGACTAGTTCTTGTTTCACTAATCCACCAAGTTGTCACTTGGAATTGGGCACTCCATGACACATGGTGAAACCTTGGGCCCATATACCATTCCCACATGTTGTCACATACTATTTGAATGGAAAATCGATTTCCCGATGCTATAGGAACTCACTCAACCCACTAGCAAAATAACCATTAGCAATATTGTTAGGTAACCTTGATCGGGAGAGCACTCTAGGTCTTAATGCTCATTGGGCCAATCTCCCTAGCCACATTACACGGCCCCCTGTCATTACCCATGACTTGTCATATTTTAACCTAGGGAGAATCTCCACTCCTTGATGCTACAACATCAACACTCCCTTTAACCAAGTGAAGCATCCTCAACCACCCAAGCTTGTCCCTGAAGTATACAAACTTCATCCCCGGATAGAGGTTTTGTGAGAATGTTAACAATCTTGTTTGTTTGTAGAAATGCATTGGAGCTTCACTGCTCCCATCTGTACCATATCCCAATATTTGATCTCATTGTGCTTTGACTTGCAATCATGGTCGTCTCCAACATTTGACCAAGCAATCATGTGAATACTTTATGAAGCCACATTGCTTAACAACTTGCCAAATTAGCTGCAATAGCCTCTGCAGTCCTAAGTGCGACAAATGTCCTCTTCTTTCCCAAGCAGAATCCAAACTGAATCATCACCCTAATGTGCTCTTCTTGCCTTAAAACACTCTTTGTGCAATTTGAATTAGTATATCCATGCAGCTATACTTCATCATTTTAGACATGTACCATGTTGGTACCTCAACATATGTTATCACTCGAGTCAAACATAAAGTAACTGGTTTTATGGATCCATCAACACCACTACTGAAGTAGATCCTGCTACAACAATCCTGGTTACTTCCTTTGCCACTTAGCTTCTTCATATTAGTTACCATGGGAGTGGCCATAGACTCGCTGTCCATCATCCCAAATCTATGAAGGATCATGATAATAGGCTTCCTTTGACCAAGGAAGATCTCATCCGACTCCTGCCACCCTTCTAGTTCCAATAAGTAATGTACCCAATCAAGATCCTTCATCTCGAACTCAGAGGTCAACTCCCTTGAACACTAAAGCATGGTTTTCTGTGGTAATCCTTGTTGAGAAATATAGGGGGGCAATAAGTGTAGGTTGTGAAAATTTCGAAACCTGGAATCCTACTGTAGCAACTGATAATATTTCTTCAATTTGTTAAATTAATTAATCAGACTATTTGCAGTTTCCTACGACAAATATTGAAATATATACGTTGCAACCTTCACAAAAAAATACTATGGAAATTAAATGTTGGAAATTAGAGAAATTCTAGCACACATAAAAATATTGACATAGTTATTTTTGGACAATTGTCCTCGGAAAAACCCAACTTGGGAAAACGGTGCAGCACACGAGGGTTTCTTTATTAATTCTTCAACAGAAATTCAAGTACAAGAATTTGAACATCAGAACAGTGGAAAAATACTGAGAGAAATTTAGTGACAATTTTCTCACTCTCCACAGTAACTCCCTGACCCCGAGATGAACCCTTTGTCCATACGTTGGGTTTCTACGTCACCCTCTGTGCAGCAAATGTGCAGAGCTCTAGTGGACTGCGTCGCTCCTCCTATCTCTTTCAGAACTCGTCCTACACTTCCTAGATCACTGCTGATACCCTCTCTCTCTCTCCCCTGCAACTCACTCTTTGGCTCTATCTCCTCTGCTAAACTTCAACCACTGAGAAAATTGATCTGCCTGGGCAACTGAGTAGCTGCTAGTGTGTGTTTTCCAAGCCCCATCGAGTTTCTTCTTATAATCTTTCGTTGAGACATCAACGACCAAGATTAAAACATAATTGATGGCTAAGATTAACTAGAACTTGATCCATGTCTTCTTCTAGAAGATGCGCAGCTCCCTCCCCGCCCACCTCCATGGCCCAACAGGCCCGTGGTGGCAAGGGGTCGATTCCTGCTACGCTTGCCCTTTTTTTTTTGTAATTTTAATTTTTTTAAATGGTTTGTATTATAATGTTTTATTTTAATTTAATTTATTTTTTGTACATATTTTTTTTAAATGGTTTTTCTTTTAATGTTTAATTTTTTTTGTTATTTTATTTTATTTATTTATTTTTTAATGCTTTATTTTAATTTTGTTTATTTTTTTTAATTTTTTAAAATTTATTTTGTTTTTATTTTATTTTATTTTTTAACTAAAAAAATTGTTTGTTTGTTTGTTTGTTTTCGTTAAGTTTTATTTTTTTTCTTAAATTATGTGTATTTTTGAAATATTTTCTCATTTTTTAATATTTTTTGTTTAAATTTTAAAAGTTAATTTTGTCTTTTCTTTTACATTTTATAATTTTTTTGTCTTTTTTTTATTATATATTTTATATATTTGATTTTTCTTGTAATGTTTTTTATTTTTATTTTTATGTGTTATTATTTAAAAAAAATTGTGTTTTTTTATTGTTTTTATTTTTTCAATATTTGCATTTTTTTTCTTTCTTCTTCTTCTTCTTTCTTTCTTTTTTTTTGTTTTTTGTTTTTATCTTTTTTCTGTCGGGTCCATGTCGATGCTCGTTTAGCTTTCCGATCCCCATTATGTGCAATTTGGTAGTTGATTTTAAAATTTTCGTTGTAATAAATCAAGTCTGTATCCACAATGTGTCAATTTCATAGTTGGTCTCTAAGTTTTCATTACAATGGGTCCAATTCACCTATAGTGCATGTTAATTTGATGGTTGATTTTAAAATTTTTGTTGCAATGTATCAAGTTGTTTTAGGCTAAGATTTTAAAATTGTGATAAATTTAACATTTAAAAAATAAATTACTCTTGGTATAATAACTCTTTCATTTAGGTGTTCATTTTTAAAGGTTTTTTAGTCATAAAATTTTTCCATAATGTCATGTTTGAAATATTTTGAAAACTTAAAATTTTTTTGTAGTCATAATCTTTGGTTTTAATTCCATGGTTGAAAAATTGTCAAGATTTTAATGTTTTTCTAAGTCATGATATTTTATCTTTAATGCTATGGTTGAAAACAGTTATAAGTATTTTTTCTTTAGCACCATGCCTGAAAATTGTTGGAATTTTAAGGTTTTTCAAAGACGTGATATTTTAAATTTTATGTCATGCCTAAAAATCTTGGAATTTTAAGGCTTTTCAAAGACGTGATATTTTATCTTTAATGTCATGCTTGAAAATCGTTGGAAATTTAAAGATTTTCAGAGTCATGATATTTTATTTTTAACGTAATTATTAAAAAATGTTGAAAATTAACCCTGAAGAAAACAAACGTTATTCCAACATCAACACTTTTCTTTTTCAAAGTGTTTTTTGCACACAAAAATTTGGTTTTTACTGCCATTTTTAAAAAATGTTAAAAATGTACCTCGAAAAAATAAATGTTATTCCAACATCCACACTTTTCGTTTTCAACCTATTTTTTCATGTTTTTTGGGGTTTTTGGGCTACCCCTTTTGAGGTAATAGTTCTCGTTTGATTGGTAACTATGTTTTCTTTCCTCTGAAGACCCCTTTTGGCGTTTTCTTTCCCATGCTTTATAAAGTGTTCTGTTTTGAATGTACGCCACTGTGTTGCATGCCTTTTCCCATAAAAGTCTAGACAAATCTTGGTCATACATCATAGCCTTTTGTAGCCCCAATTATTGTTCTGTTCCTTCGCTCCGCTACTCCATTCTGCTGAGGATTGTATGGAGTTGTCCATTCTCTTTTAATGCCTTCCTTTGCACAGAAGTCTGTGAAGTCTTTATCTGTGTATTCTACACTATATCTGAATGTAGCACCTTGATATTTTTCCCTGTCGCTTTCTCTACGAGAGCCTTAAACTCTTTGAATAGATCAGAGACCTCATTCTGGTCTTTAAGAAATAGATCTAGGTCTTCCTGGAATAATCATCAATAAAGGTGACGAAATATTCACCACTGCTAAGAGCTCTAGTGGACATAGGACCACAAATATCTCAGTGTGTCAATCCCAGCACGTCATTTTCTCTGTTGTCACTTCTAGGAAATGATGCCTTTGCGTACTTCCCAAGTACACATCCTCTACACACATCATCGTGCTCTTTGTTGAGAATTGGAAATCCTATTACAGTTTCTCTGAGCATCGTAAGTGCTCCATGGTGTAAATGTTCCATCCTCCTGCACCATAGTTCGTTCAGCTCCTTTCCACTGCTATTATCACCGCCTATCAGTGCCATTGGAGAATCGAGCTGCACCCTGTATAATCTGTTGCTCCGAACTCCAATCTGTGTCACATTCTTCCAGCTAGAGTGTTTGACATACACTTTCTTCCCCATGAAGTGTACATTGTACCCCTTGTCCTGCAACTGGGACACTGAAATTAGATTCATACCCAATCCTGGCACATGCAGTATATTAGTAGCATTGGTGCTAGTTCCAGTTTTCGTCTGAAATTCTAGGTTCCTCTTGCTACCTAAGTACATTTAGTTCTATTATCCATAGTGATTTGGAAGTCCATATGCTCCTCCTGATAGCTAGAAAATGTTAAGTTATGGTATGTTCTATGCTTATAACCAGTGTTGATAATATCGGTATCGGGAAAATATCGGCGAGGGTCCGGAAAATATCTTATCGGAAATATCGGCGAAAATATCGGCAAAATATCGGCAAATATCGGCAAGCATAAAAAATGCATAATATATTCATTTTTTTTCAGATTTCTAAACATATAAAGCAATAACAACATGAACTAAACACATTGGCACATAAATATGAAGAAAACACTGATATATATGATGTCAAATAGAAATGATACATCAAACTTCAAAGGCGATACCAAATCCTGCTGATCCCTGATAGTGATAAATTGATAATTGTCCAATCAAGGACTCAAACAAAAATTAAAATAGCATCACACATCCTGTTGATCCCTGATAGTGATAATTGTCCAATCAAGGACTCAAACAAAACAACATCACATATATAAAACTTTAAAAGTATTTCATCATCATGAGTTATAAACTTATATGTAGCAAAAGTTGCAAAACAAATAAAACTAGCAGCTATCTATCTGAGACCATTGGCCTCTCCCTAGCAGCTTTCTTTCTGTCTTGTTCAGCAATTGCTTCACGAGCTTTTTGTATAACCTCTGCACTAGAAACCATACAAGGCATGACATCTGCATCATATGCAGAGAGTTTAGCCAGATGGTATTTCAATCGTGTAATCCCTCCTGACATCTTGGTCCCACACAAGTTGCATGATATATATGCTTGATTTGCCCCACCAACAGCCTCCCCATACTCCCAAAATGGGTCCAAAGCTTTTGGCATATTTGACATTTGTAGACTTGTAGTGAACTAATTCAAACCTAGGGCACAAAAAAAACAAAAAATTGGCATTAAATGAGTATAACTATACAGTGCCCAGCAAACACTCAAGAAACTATTTTAATTTTTAAAGCAACATCTTCATGTTCAGAATTTAAACAACAAAAGCAAGCATAAAAAATGCATAATATATTCATTTTTTTCAGATTTTTAAACATATAAAGCAATAACAACATGAAATAAACACATTGGCACATAAATATGAAGAAAACACTGATATATATGATGTCAAATAGAAATGATATATCAAAGGCGATACCAAATCGTGCTAATCCCTGATAATTGTCCATTCAAGGACTCAAATGTGGAGAACCAATACAAAATAACATCACATATAATAATAAAAGTATCTCATCATCATGAGTTACATGTAGCATAACAAATAAAACTAGAAGCTATCTATCTACTGAGTACTGCCCTCTCCCCCTTTTACGGGAAAACATGATGGGTTGTTTGTCAGGCCTGCCCCTAGTAGTAGAAGGCCCTGACACTGCCTCTGCACCTAATGTCAAATAATGAGTGATAGGCATGGAGCTATGCTCTCCTATATCTATAGCAGATGGTGTTGATGCTGATGCTCCCGCAGTGTCCTCCTCCAGCTCCTCCTCTAAGTGCTGCTGCTCCTCTGACTCCGAGTCCTCCTCTTGCTGCCCCTGCTCTAATGGATCATCTGCCACTGGCTCCTCCGGTTCCAACCATGAAGGTGACTCCTCCAATATGGGCTCCTGAGACTCCACCCTCCACGGAGACAATACATCAATATTGTCTAAGGAAATGGCATCTGGATCCACTGGTGATTCTATTTGCCTCACTCGAAGTCGGATGTTGTAATGCACATACACCAAATCGTTGAGGCGTGCGAACTCCAACCTGTAAGAGTGTCAAAAAAAGTAATGAGTCTTGACTCTTGACTCTTGACACTTGAAGGTCATAAATTAAAAATTAAAAATTACAATAAGTGTAATTGCTCGACTGAAGGCTTGAGTTCAAAGTTATACCTGTTGCGCTTTTTGGCGTGTATTTTCTCAAATACACTCCAATTGCGCTCACACCCTGAAGAGCTACATGTTTGACTCAAGATTCGTATAGCCAAATTTTGCAAATTTGGTACCCTTGCACCATAGCTTCGCCACCAAAGATCTACAACAAAATAATGAAATAAAAAATTCAAAAACTTAAAAGTTAAAAGTTAAAACATAATTAAATTCAAATTTCTAATTTCTAATGAGTGATGACTTGTCACTTACGTGGCATGAAGAGGGCCCTTCCCTTAATGGCATCATCAAAGCCAAATAGGCCAACACAATCCTGATAACTATGTATCTCGCGCATGATTTTGCAACGAAGCTCAGAATCAGGTACCATCCTCTCAATACAGGAATGGAGCCCTTCCATCACCTCGCCATCAAAACGAAAATTGCATTTGTATGCAAATGCAGGGTTGAGGAAGAGTGCTGCTGCATGAATGGGTCGATGAAGCATCCCTGTCCACCGATTATCGATCACATCCCATAACATCATCTGCCTATTAAGGCCAGCAGAACCCTTGTCTGCATAATAGGAACGAATGGCCTCCTTGGCCCTATCCATGCCCTCATACAAATAAGGCATTGCAGGCTTCTCTCCATCCACCAATCTAAGAACCTTTACTATAGGTTCGCTAACTGCACATGCTTCTTGTACTCCACGCCAAAATGTCTCAGAGTACACCATTTTTTCAATGGCTCTCCCATCAGGTCTCCTGCTGTATCTACAACCACGCCAATCATCAGACACAAACATTTGCTTCAACTCGAACTGACATCGAAGCAAAGACTGGAGAGTAATAAAGGTTGTGGCAAAACGTGTGATGGCAGGACGCCGCAACTCCTTGTTTTTAGTGTACCTCCTCATAAGGCTAAGAACAAAAGCATGGTTATAAATAAACTTGGGGATGCTCCTAGCCATATCAAGTGCCTCCTTGATGAAGGAGAGTTTCCCCATATCCTCAAGCAACAAATCAAGACAATGCGCTGCACATGGAGTCCAGAACAATGTGGGATGCCTCTCCATAAGCATTCTGCCGGCAGACACATAATTAGCTGCATTGTCTGTTACGACTTGCACCACATTCTGCACACCAATCTCCTGAATGAACCCATCTAACAACTCACATATCGTTGCTGCATCTTTGATATGTTCTGATGCATCCAACGATTTAATAAACATGCTACCTTTAGGACAATGTACCAAGAAATTTAGAAGGGTCCTACCCTTCCTATCTGTCCAACCATCAGACATCACTGTGCATCCAGTGACTTCCCATGTCCGTTTCAACTCCGCCAATCTAGAGTTGATGTTCTCTTTTTCTGCTTGAAGAATTGGCCCCCGCAACTCCTCATATGTGGCACTTTTGTACCCTGGGCCCACAACAGCAATAGCATCACACATTGGTTGCCAAAATGGATTGGTTTTTGTGATGCTGAGAGGTAAGTCGCTCCAATAAATACACCTCCCCATGACTCTATCTGCTTCTTCCTTCTCCTTTTTTTTATAAAGCGATTTTATGCCAGGTTGTGCTCCAGCTCCTGTTCGTGGAACAAAAAATGATGACCTCGCATTCACACTAGCAGTAGCGCTAGCATGTGATGGTGTGCCAGTTGTGGAGCCCCTCCCACTAGGGCCAGTAGGGCCACTACCCTGAACATCAAAATCAGGAGAAGATATCCCAAAAGATCTACCTGCACGTTCAGCTTTGTTTCTTTCCGCCTCTTCCTTCTTTCTGTCCTTTTCTTCAATTGCCTCAAGAGCTTTTCGTATAAGCTCCGGACTAGAAACTTTACAAATGCCAACATCATGTCCAGGGAGTCTAGCAAGATGGTATTTCAGTCGTGTAACCCCACCTGTCATCTTGTCCCCACACAATTTGCATGAAAGATATGCACGATTTGTCCCACCATCAGGGATCCCATACTCCCAAAATGGGTCCAAGTTTTTTGGCATATTTGTATTTTTGTATTGCTGTTAGCCGCTAACTCAAAAGGAAACCTACAGCACCAAAAAAAATTTGGAATTAGTAACTTAATAACTTATTAAGTAATATATAACCCTTGTTTTTTTAATATATAAATTTATAAAATTCTGAAGAAAAGCTCTGACAGCAATCAAAAAGCTCTAGGTTCAAATCCCTCCTCCATAAATCCAGGGTTAAGACAATCTGTGCCAGCACATACAAACACAAACACACACGTATGGGCTCTACCCAAAGCTCACTGGATAACATTGGCTTCCTCTAGTACTTATAAAGTTATAAGTTATGACCCCAGGAGGTCATGCTGTCACTGGAGGTCTGGTTAGCTGGCTGCTGTATTGTAATTTGTCAACCAGTCAAATTGATGTACTCCTTTTACCTCTATAACGGAAGGTGGAAGATGATGCAAACTTCAAAGCAAACCATGAATGCATTGCTGCAAATACATTATCAGTTGCCAGAAGTTAATACAGTCAGGATCATTTGAATTTTGAACAACAATAGAAATTTGATCTCTCTGTACTCATGAACAATAAACGAAGAGCTGCATATAAATTTACTGATAGGCTGCTACAGTGACCACCACTAGGCTACAGTCTCTATGTGAAACTCTGTTGCTTGGAGGAATCTGATTTGAATTACATCTTGAATTTGCACTATAATTGGTTCAAGGAAGGATTCGGGCTTGATGATGACATAGATAGGCTTCCACTCTTTAAGTCATGACGGTGGTCTGTGGCTGCTTGAGAATAGACTGACTCACTGAGTGACTTGGGCTGCGTCAATTTCAGAGATTTGTGCCTTTTCGATACTTCATTACAGTGATATTATTTACAGAATGCATGCAGGTATATTCCGAAGTGTTTTGGAGTGGTCTTCAATACAGCTGTAACAATTTGGGAATGTCTTTTAATGTAATCATCGCTAACAATAAATATGAGGGAGAAAAGTTCATGTCTCAAAGACCCTTTATGGACCTCATAGCAAATAGAAAGTAGTTTCACTGCATTTTCCTAAAGCTAAACTGCATTTTGCTCATGTCTAGAGGCCAATAATGCAATGTCACTCAGCTTTTTCAAAAGACTGTGCATAAACTGTGATAATTTTTGCCTTAAAAATGATGCATATTACGGTAAAAAACTGGTGTCACTTCACTCTGCATTATACTGTGGCATTTCTTATAATTTGTTTATCAACACAAGCAATGAACTTCATATATCAAAAGCTATTCATGCTATATATCTATAAGCTGTTCACATTCATTTATACACAAACATATGAATATGGAACCATGCTATACACAGTCCATATAACGCACAACACTACCACGCAATCCATACAAATTTACAATGCATTATGTATATATGTTGGGCATTGTGTATATAGTTATACGCTGGGCATTCATATAATAATAATATACCACGCAGTCATACACAATGATGAGATCATACGTGGTATGGAACACAGTGTTGAAATTATGGTCAAATATTAAACCCTCCGCAGCCAAAGTATTAAGTTTTAACGGTTGGGGAATACGTATTACGCTGCACGCATACCTGGAATTTGGAAAGTTGTAAAGTTTAAACACATAAACTGGAACCCTCCGCAGCCAAAACCCTCCGCAGCCACCGTTCGAACTTCGCAGCGTCTCCAGGCTCCAGCTCTAACGAAAACTCGAAACAGAAATGGTTCATTTACGGCCAAACCCCAATTTATAAATGCTGCCGGCGATTTTTAGGGTCGTCGCGCGATATTTGTAAAAAAATCGCCGAGATTTCGGATATATCGCGAGAAATTCAAAACTAGAAAAAATCGCGAGAAATTACAGCCGAAATTTCGTTTTGGTAAAAATCTCGCGATATTTACGATTTTCGCCGAAATATCGGCGATATTTTCAACACTGCTTATAACAGTTTACTTCTTTTTCTTATTATATTCCACAAATTATCAATCACATGTATATAAAGTAAAGTGCAGATAGAACATTAAACGATTGACAGAAAACAAGCCAAGACAAGAGACACAAGATGTGGCGGCTAGCCAGGGACAAACCCCACAATGTGTGGGGAAACCCTTCGATCAAATCTTCTTTTATCTGCAATAATTCAGCAGAGAGAAATAGTACAATAAATCTGATTTATATCAGCAGTAGCAAACCCTAGATCAACAACATTAGCATTAGTGGCTTCATCATCAAACTAGGGCAGACGATATCTCACAAACCGACTGTCGGATTGACTTCATTCCACCACCAAAAGTTGTGGCTTCCAGAGAAGGTTCAGATGAACCTACAACGCAGTTCAGATGAGGAGATCTTCTAGGCCATGTAGGTCAATCTTTACTTCTGCAGTTGTAGCTTCAGTGTCAGCAGTTTCCGGCTTCAAACTAGGGCAGTCGATATCTTGCAAACCGTTCATCGAATTGACTTCATTCCACCACCAAAAGTTGCAGCTTTCAAAGGAGGTTCAGATGAACCTACAGCGCAGTTCCAAAGAGGAGATCTTCTAGGCCACGCAGGTCAATCTTTACTTATGCAGTTGCAGCTTCAGTTTCAGCAGTTTCCGGCTTCAAACTAAGACAGTCGATATCTTGCAAAACAGAGAGAGATTTTTCGGCGAAAATCACATGGAAAATCATTTGTCGACGCGTTTCGAACCAACAAGTGTGGTTCATCATCAGGACAAGTTGATTTTCCTGACGATGAACCACACTTGTTGGTTCGAAACGCGTCGACAAATGATTTTCCATGTGATTTTCGCCGAAAAATCTCTCTCTAATTTGATATGGATCACAGAAGCCTGAACTCTATTATTTTGCAAACCGTTCGTCGGATTGACTTCATTCCACCACCAAAAGTTGCGGCTTTCAGAGGAGGTTCAGATGAACCTACAACGCAGTTCCAAAGAGGATATCTTCTAGGCCACGCAGGTCAATCTTTACTTCTGCAGTTGCAGCTTCAAGTTCAACAGCGTCCGGCTTCACATGTGTGAGAGAGAGACCCATGTCAGCGCAGTAGAGAAGAGACTCATTTCTGCGCAGTAGAGAGAGAGAGATGTGATGAGAAGTGTGAGTTCAAATGAGGAAAAGTCCTCTTATATTTATACACAACGTTGGTGGGTGAATAGATGCGACTGTTGGGCTTCTGAGCCTACATGAGTTGTAGGTCGGCTTGATAATAATTCCATAATCAAAATAAATTCATATCTCCATGAATACTTATCGGAATCAGATGATCTTTATATCAATCCTACACCTCTCGACGAGAGGAATCTAATAAAAATATTATCAGCCATGAATAAGATGACCCACATGAAGTTTTGCCCTGGTTGCCAATTTTAATAGAGAAATATTCTCTAACTCCTATTATATGCGCTGAAGCTCCACTATAAATATCCCCGATAGCAGATGATGCTAAACGTGATAAGCACGTGAACTCATCCTCCAACCTGGAAGATAATTCTGAGGCTTCTTGACAGTTGATTATGACCATGATTTCCTATGTTGTTTCTCCTCTCTTTCCTGATGTCATTTTGTACCAGCAAACTACTGCAAAATAACTGCGTCCTAGCTGAAGATATGCTCAGCAAGGAAAATACTGCTGCTCCCTCTGCCTCTAGTAATCTTTGATTTGGAAATTTTATTCTCTGTTGACTCTCTCAAAGAAATAAACTTTGCTAAAAAAAATTGACCCTCCTGGCCAAGGGACTGCACTGCCTCTGAGGGTTTTGAACTGTTGCCTACGCAGAGTTTTGGAATTCCTCTTCCTTCTGCAGCTAAGCTCTCTGGCTTTTATCTGTGCTCTGATACCATGTGAAAATTTCGAAACCTAGAACCCTATTGCAGCGACTAATAATATTTCTTCTATTTGTTAAATTAATTAATCAAACTATTTGCAGTTTCCTACAACAAATATTGAAATATATACGATGCAGCCTTCACAAAACAATACTGTGGAAAATAAATGTTGGAAAATTAGAGAAATTTTAGCACACATAAAAAATTGACAGTTATTTTTGGACAATTGTCCCTGGAAAAACCCAACTTGGGAAAACTGGTGCAACAGATAAGGGTTTCTTTATTAATTCTTCAACATAAATTCAAGTACAAGAATTTAGACATTAGAACAGAGGAAAAATACTGAGAGAAATTTAGTGACAAATTTCTCACTCTCCACAACGACTCCTTGACCCTGAGATGAACCCTCTGTCCATACGCTGGGTTTCTGCGTCACCCTATGTGCAACAACTACGCAAAGCTCTAGTGGACTATGTCTCTCCTCCTTCTTTCTCTTCCAGAACTCGTTCTGCACTTCCTGGATCACTGCTGATACCCTCTCTCTCTCCCCTGCATCTCACCCTCTAGCTCTATCTCCTCTGCTGAACTTCAACCATTAAGAAAATCACCTGCCTGGGCAACTGAGTCGCTGCTAGTGTATGTTCTCCCAAGCCCCATCGAGTTTCTTCTTATAATCTCTCGTTGAGGCATCAACAACCAAGATTAAAACATAATCGATGACAAAGATTAACTAGAACTCGATCCATGTCTTCTTCTAGAAGATTTTCACCATGATTTAGTTAGTACCCTTTAATTAATCAGATTTTCTAAATTTAGACTTCCGAACCATTAAAAAATATTAATTATTTTAATTAAGTCGTCTCTAGGTGGAATTTCTAGAAATGATTTATGGGTTTTGGAAAATACATGTATTCTAGACTCTCCACCAAATTTCGTGGTTAGAACACATCCGATGCCACAAAAATTAACATAGGTGAATTCTCTTACTTTGATCACTGCTTGTGATGTATTTTTACTTTACTTTATTAACTTCTTCCTTCCTTTATTATTGTTAGTGTTCTATATCATCAAACAACTACCAAATCATAAAGAACAATGAGGCAATAGGACATAAGATATAGGCGACCAACTAGGGCCAAAACCTCTCCAACTGAGAGGAAAACCCACCAGAATCCTTCTCTTCTTTATAGAACTTCAATTGACAAATTCCAAGACCTATGACACTTGACCAAGACCCTCCAAAACCAAGTCATCCATCCTTCTTGATTAGCTTTCTGTACACAACTTCCAGCAATAAACTTCGACCTTCTAGTTGTTGATTTTTGGTAGCATTAGATGTGCTCTTAGATTCAAAATTTGTAGGAAGGCTAGGACACATGTATTCCACAATACCCATAAATTGTTTTGGGAAATTCCACCCGGAGATAGTTTTATTAAAATAATTAATTATTTCTAATGAATGCCTAAGTCTAAACTTAGGAAATTAAAATAGGTAAAGGGTATTAATCAAATTGAGGGTGAAAGGTCGTTGATTACTCAACTGGAGGATTATAAGGACTTCAATGGGCATTTGGAAGACACACTAGGTGGACACTCAGTTACCCAAGTAAGAATGATTTTCTCACTGGTCGAAGTTTGACAAGAGGAAATCGAATCAGAGGGAGAGTTGCAGGTGAGGAGGAGAGAGGGAATCAACATCAGTCGAGAGTGCAGGAGCAAAAAGAAGACGTAGAGCAGACGAGGGACAGTGCAGAGGCAGTGACGTTGGTACCAGTGTGGAAAAAGTCGAGAAAAAATCAGTTGGTTGGCCGATTAAATCAGCCGATTTTTTGCCGATTTTTTCCGAGTTGAAAAAGTCGGGATTAAATCGAAAAAGTCAGGATTAAATCAGGACTTTTTCCAAAAAATCGTGAATGAGGTAGTTTCTTTAACGATTTTTTATTTTTATTTTTTAAAAAAATCGGGATTTTATTGAAAAAGTCGGGATTTTTTTAAAAATGAATATTTTTGTATTTTTTAATTTTGCCGACTTTTTCAAAAAAACTCCCGACTTTAACGAATTTTTCAACTTCTGGACCCTTGCCGATTTAATCTCGACTTCGACATTTTCAACATTGGTTGGTATTGCATAGTCCTTATGCAGAAGCTGACGCAGTGAGACATAGAGAGGGCAGCAGGTCCTCTCCAGAGTCAGAATCTCATTGAGAAGCATGAGAATATTGTTTGTAAAATTTCTCACAGAAATTCCTCTTCTATTCTGCTGGTTGTATCTTTTACATGAGATTTTTGTTGAAGATCAATAAAGAAACCCTCATCTGTTGCACCGGTTTTCCCGCATTGGGTTTTTCCGGGGGAAAATTGTCCAAAAGCAACCGTGTCATTGTGATTATACTTGTGCTAGTATTTTTCTTTGCATTTACTTTCCAAAGTATTTTAATTGTGAAGGTTGCAGTAGAATTTATTTCGATACGTGTTGTAGAAACACTGTGAATAACTTATTTCTAAATTAATAAGTAGAAGAAATAATTATAGTCATTGTTGTTGGATTTCTATTCAGAAATTTTCACACCAGCAACTTCTCCATGAACTTCGACTCTAGCAACAATTTTTGCAACTTCGACCTAGCAGCTTCAACAATCTTCGACCTAGCAGCTTCACAGCTTTGATCTAGAGGAAACTTTATAGCTTCGACCTTGCAGCTTCACATCTTCAACCTTGCAGCTTCATAGCTTCAATGTAGCTTCTGAATTTCGTCTAGTCGAGAAACTGCAGAAACCCTATTGAAAGAGAGAGAGAGAGAGAGAGAGACCCAAAAACTTCGATCTTGATTTTTTTCTTCTTCTTCTTCGTCCTTTTCCAACTTCTATCTTGAGGAGATTGAACTTGCTTGAGTGAGTGTATAAATGAGGTTGAATTCCTTCTTATTTATAGGCTTGAGAGGGGTACAAATTGCTATCTTGAGGCCAACTTGTCCCTTCATGTAGGTCAACTTGATCTTTGTGCCATGACGAGATCTTGGAGGGTCTTTTGACTCTATTTTGACTCAATAAATTTTTCTTTACAATATCTAACATGCCCATATGGTGTTTCAATACTTGATAATGACTCAATTGACTTTATGACAAACCTAAAAGCACTCAATGGGTGCTTGACCTAAAAATAAATTTTCCTTGAGCATGAAACCCATGCCTCAAGAACACAAATAGTAAATTTTTCATTAAATACATAAAATTATGATTACATATGCCATTATGAGGACCGAACCTAGTTACATATTTCAACACTCCCTCTTAACTAGGGAGGTATTCATAATCCATACAAGGTACTTGGACGTTCTCAATCTGAAGAATTCTCATAAGAAGGGTCGGATTAGTAACCCATTTGTATAACATCATGTCATCCAACATTGTCACATAGCAAGGCCTTGACTAATAGCTCTATCTCTCCACAAGATTAGATCACAATGCTAGTGAGACCAATGATTTATAAACACCCTCATCATTGTCTCTCTCAGAACATACCCCACCTGGGTTCTCTCTGAGTGTGTTCCACGAAGACTATTCTTATCTTGGATTCCTAGTCCTCGATGAATATCGGTCTTTTACGATTACTCTTATCTTGGATGCCCTACCACATCCTCAAAGAGTATCGAATGCCAGATGCTTACCCAATCCTCCATTCTTTCTTCCCAAGTGAAGACAAGAATGATGTGTCTACCTCTCCCTCTCAACTAGGGAGGATATACCCATTCCAATGAAGGAATGCACCCATTCCTATAAAAGGAATGTACCCAAGCTCCCTCTTAACCAGGGACTTGACCAAGCCTCCCCTTAACCAGGGACTTGCTTCCAACAACTTTCTAGGTGGAGATCATGGGACAACTAGTTGCTTGTAGGACTCCCTCTTTCGATGTCATGAATTTCTTCTTTGTTATGGAGCCTACATCTTTTGGGACTTCTTCGTAGGGCATTGACCATCCATCACTTTCATTCATGAATCATGTCAGTCATGTCATCCTTTCTTTCATCGGAAAGTTATTCATATCTGGCTTTCCTTCATACAACTACCTTATCCACATCATGTTTTCTTCAGGATATTATCATCCCACCACATGAGTATCAGTTGTAGATTACATCTACAACTCTTCCTTTGGTAGCCCTGCATTAGCCCATCCAGATATTGTTCAAAAATAAAAAATGAACATCAAATTACCTTTGTGATGATCTTGCATCATGACATTTTCTTGTTGTATCATCATCTTGTATTTATATTGGCACATCTCCAAAAAGATATTAAATGTCAAGGGTCATCTTCCTTAACAGACTTATTTGGAGTCTACATACCTGTTCCATGGAGATGTCACAGTCAATTCTTCTAGTTATCTAATGTTGATTTCCTTTCTTCACATATTGCTTCTCAGGAACTTCCATTCATAGTTCCTTCATTTTTATCAACCACCTCATATTCCATGTGAGGACTTATTATGTTGATTTCATCTAGTCAATATGTGAACCATGCCTTTATGCATCCTTCCAAAGGAGGAGATCCCTTTCTCTTGATCATGCTCATGAGGTGGAGCATTTATCCATGCTATCTGCAACTATATGACATGACTCAATTTTATCAAATACAAGCATACATACCTCATCTCTTCCTTTTGGTCATCTAGACTTCCTTCAACAACTTTCTTGATTGAAAGAACTTCAATCACCTTGACTCGCTTCACTTCTTTTGAGATCATACTATCATTCCATGAATCCCATACAAGGTGGAATTCTCAGCGAGACACTTGCTTCTTCCAGTAGGTGAACCTTCCGATGAAGATTCCAACGAAGGATCTTGATCATCCTCATCCTGCAAATGCTCCTTTTTGAATGATGTATGATGAGCTCTATACTAGATGACTTTCTTTTTCCCATAAGTACTACTTATGCTTCTAATGAGGTTACCAAGAGCTACATCCTTCTATAGGTGACAACCATAGACTTCTATTTCAACTATCTTTCATGCTTCTTTATGATGATGTCACGAGCTCTTGCTTTCAATTGTATGCTTCTATGATGCCATCTCCTAACATGATGCATCTTATAGTGATTCCTACCATGATAGTTATACTTTACAACATAAAACTTGAAACAAAAACTTGAAAAGAACTAGGTGAGGAAGACTATCTCAATCATAGTAGAGATCTTTTACTTCCTCCTTGGATTTCTTCTTTTCAGCTTCTTCCACTTCTTCAATGATATGGGCTTCTTCCCTTCCTCTTTTGTTGTTGTCCTTCTTGAGCTTTGGACAATCTCTCTTGTAGTACCCATATTCATGACAATCATAGCATTGAACCTTCGACATGTTCTTCTTCTTTTTCTAAGGACCAAACTTCCCTTTTCTTCTAGACATGGCAGCAAATGCTTGAGCTTGCTTATTTGATCCTACATTGATTTTTGCCTTCATCCTGGTTTCTTTGGTTTTGCACAATGACCATAGTTCATTGAATGGAGTAGCTTCATTTTCCCCATATATGCTTGATGTGAAGTTGCCCCATTCCTATGGTAGTGCATTGAGTACTATGGTACTCATTTCCTTGTCAGACATTATTTCTCCCAACTCTTGGAGTTGGTCTCTTATTTCTGACACCCTCATAAAGTATGAGGTTATTCCTTCTTCTTTTGATATCTTCATCTTGTAGAGCTTGAGCTTCTTCTTTTGGCGGTTCAACAATTAAACCCTTAACATGACCAATGACTTCATTTTCTATGAGGATCAAATCTATCCTCTTCTTCCATGCAAGAAAGTTTGACAACCCAACCAATTTGTTGCTCTCCTTGCAATATGAAGTCATTTTGACATATTCAAATATAGATATAAAAATACTTACTTGTCAAGTGAAGATACTCCTAGATGATGAAATCTTCAACTTGATGCCTTCTTGATTTTGATGATGATGTAGATAATAGAAGATGTATTCTTGGTGAAGATGTCTTTCTTCAAAGGGAGACCACATTGATTCCTTGATGATGATGACAACACTTTTCCTGCTTTTCTTCCTCCAAGACAACGTTAGTTAAACTTGTTTCATAACCTCAAATTTCAACACTTCCTCAAAATTTCGGCTTGTTGTAGTAGTTCTACAATTTCGACCTTTTCTGCAATAACCCTAGTTCACACGTGTGGCTAGAAGATGGACAAATTTTCCTCCTTTCTACTTTGCTTGACTTGACTTCTTTTTCTTGTTATTTCAGCTTGCAAAGGAGACCTTTCTTGGCATAGAACTTGATCCTTGATGGTGGCTGCAATTCGATACTTGTTGCTGCAAAAGGATGTCTTAATACTTCACACATGTGGAGAATATAGCCCAGAAAAACAAACCCAAAAGTGCTTCGCTCTTCCTTCCTCGTGATAATGATTGTAGAATGTGTGAGTTTCCCAAGAACACTTCAAGTGTGGAACCCTTCTTTGGATGAGCTAGGGTTTTGAGGTCTTCTTTGATGCTCCTAATTATTCCTTTTCAATATGATGAGAGGGTCAATCCTTTTTGATGATTGATTCTCTTGTTGTTTCCAAGATGATCTCTTTATACTTCGGCCCTAGAGTATCCTTCTTCATGTTGCCCTTCCTTGATGTAGTCACCTTAGCTCTAATACCATGTTGAGAAATCTAGGGGGCAACAAGTGTAGGTGATTTCTCTTACTTTGATAAATGCTTGTGATGTATTTTTACTTTACTTGATTAACTTCTTCTTTCCTTTATTATTATTAGTGTTCTATGTCGTCAAACAAAGACCGATTCATAAAGAACAATGAGACAATAGGACACAAGATATAGGTGATCAATCAAGGCCAAAACCTCTCCAAATGAGAGGAAAACCCACCAGAATCCTTCTCTTCTTTATAGAAATCCAATTGACGAATTCCAAGACCTATAAACCTTCACCAAGACCCTCCAAGACCAAGTCATCCTTCCTTCTTGATGATCTTTTCTTACATAGCTTCCAACAACAAACTTTGACCCTATCAACAATTTTTGCAACTTCTACCTAGCAGCTTCAACAATCTTCGACCTAGCAGCTTCACAGCTTCGATCTCGAGGCAGCTTCACAACGTCGACCTCACAGCTTCACAACTTTGACCTTGCAGCTTCAAAATTCTGTCTATCCCAGAAACTGTAGAAACCCTAATGAAAGAGAGAGAGAGAGACCCAAAAACTTTGATCTTGATCTTCTTCTTCTTCTTCTTCGTCCTTTTCCAACTTCTATCTTGAGGAGATCAAACTTGCTTGAGTGAGTGTATAAATGAGGTCGAATTCCTTCTTATGTATAGGCTTGAGAGGGGTATGAATTGCTATCTTGAGGCCGACTTGATCTTTGTGCCATGATGAGGTCTTGGAGGGTCTTTTGACTCTATTTTGACTCAATAAATTTTTCTTTACAATATGTAACATGCCCAATTGGGTCTTCAATACATGAAAATGACTCAATTGACTTTATTACAAATCTAGAAGCACTCAATGGGTGCTTGACCTAAAAATAAGTTTCCCTTGAGCATCAAACCCATGCCTCAAGAACACAAATAATAAATTTATTTTTCTCTTTTCATTAAATGCGTAAAGTCACGATTACATATGGAATTATGAACACTGAACCTAGTTACATATTTCAACAATCTCGACAACTCCCTTTATCATGAAAGCAAATTCTTCTACCATTTTTGCTTCCTCTGCCATGTGATTCCTTCTCCCGTTAGAAAGAAGTCATATAATAACAAGATCAACCAAGACTCGTCAAATATCCATCCATTCGAGAATACCACGCTTGAGGTCTATACAAGCCTCAATAGAAGCAACAAAAATAATAGTTCTAGCAAAAGTGTACCTGATAACTGGAGCAAATGTCTCTTCATAGTCCTCTCCTCTTCCTGGGGGAATCCTCGTTTTGTACTTTTCTATGTTGCCATCTACTGCATACTTCATCTTGTAGATCCTCTTGGAAGTCACTGCCAACTTCTCTCTAACACAATTTTATCCATCATGGCATCTGTCGAACTTGTTGGCCTACCTGCTCCCTCCAAACTAGGAGCTCTTCTGGACATCAGGCATGAGGTCAATAAAATTTCTCCCTCTGAAACACAAATTACCGATCTTGGGGGAATCCTCTTGCCACAAACCTTGCTTTGTTCTTCCAATGCTTCCATATGCTACCAGAGCCTTAGCAGCCTTCACAATGTACATGCAACCCTCATTAGGAGGTCTTGAAAGAAATGTTTACAACCCAACAAAAGAAACAAAGACGAGGTTAACTAATAGTAAAATAATAATAATTAAGGAAAAGAGATATAATGTACTTATCTCTTGAGGATTGTAGGGATTTGTCAACTCCCTCTTGATCCTATCTTTCTTGCAAAAATGAAATTCATCAACAAACTCATCATCCTCATCCTCATAATCAGCATGCTGCTTTCCTTTCCTTCCTTGCATGAACTAGGGTTTCTTCTTTCAATGGAAACATTGATCTAGGTCTAGATCTAGGGTTTTATCCATAAACCCTAGGGCTTTCTCATCCAAGCCTTCAAATCCTATGACTTTCCAATACAAAATTTGTCATGTGCTCATTGGAATTTGTTGCCTTATATGTGAAGAACCCTTTGTCCTTTGATTCAATTTGTAACATCAAGGACCAAGCAATGGAACCCTAGCACCAACAACATAACTTAGCCAATACAATTAAATGACAGAGCCACAACAGTGCATTACAAGGCATCTTCTGCATGCTTGAAAAGAACCCTTACTCAGTCATACAAGATATTTCCATAGTAGTACAAGGTGTATGGCATCAATATTCTAAAGGCTTAGATCTCAACAACTTCAAAAACAACATTTTTCTTTTGAACACATATCTTGCAATATAGTGCAACCAAAAGGAAATATCCCTACACAAGTTCATATCACACTTCAAGATGCCAAACGTTCTTGGCACAAGTGTATGGAACACACTTGGTCTATCCCCCTTAGCAAACCTTATCTTGCCTTTACGCCTTATCAAAATTTGAACTATAATCCAAATTCAAACTATGATGATGCTATAGATCAATTGGTGTACATCGGTCAGTGTGGAAAAAGTCTGCAAAAAATCGGGATTAAATCCTAAAATTGCGATTTTTTCAACAAAACGATTTAATCCTCCAATTTTTTGTAGACTTTTTCATAAACGAAAAAATCACAATTTATTCATTATATGCCCGATTTTATCAGGAGTCGACTAAAAAAGTTGGCCATCTCTGCTGAATGTGGGATATGACAGTGGTGTTTAAGGGCTATCATATAGTGATTTGATAAGCAAAATTACTATGAGTTGCCACTACTGTTAGAGCTGTTATACAATGAATTTGACGAGACAAATTTGCTGTGAGGAGGCTGAACAATAAGGGTTTTGGACAACTAGTATTCAGTGTCTTGGAAGGGCCAAACCATTGTGAGTTGATGATATATTTTGATGCTGATTGTATAGTGATTTGGTGGTCAAATCCACTTGAGAAGTAGATCTGGTTAGGGTTGAGTATATTGTGTATTTTGGAGTAGCAAATACTCAATGAGCAATTGATGGCAAATGAGGCAAAGGACCTGCCAGGTGTCAAGGACAAAAAATGCAGAATGGGTTGATCTAGATGGGCTACTTCAACAAGTAAGCTATATGTTTGTTCTTTTCTATTTTTCATTGGTTAGATTGCAGATCTGATGTTGCAGACTACAATACCTAATGGATTATGGATACTCTAGATATTAAAAAAAATTGAATATTTTTGTGTTTTTTTAATTTTGCCGACTTTTTCAAAAAACTCTCGACTTTAACGAGTTTTTCAACTTTTGGGCCCTTGTCAATTTGATCCCGACTTCGACTTTTTCCACATTGGTACATCCATTGGTTGTGAGGCAGTGACCTCACAACATCTTCCTACAGTGCACAAGCACCTGAACAACAATATGCAAAAGACTGATATTCAAGGCATACCTTTTAGGTCTTTTAGGGTTTACAAACCTTGAGATACTCTGTGTAAATTCGACAAAATTTGTCATGTGCAAATTGTCTTGCTAGAGTCATGGAATGAAGGATTTGATATGGAATGTCATCATATCATCTTGAGTCTTTAACCACTTATGAAAACTCATTACTAGAAACCTTCCTTAACCCCCTTTGGCCTTGAGTATCTTTCAATCTCTATAAGGTATGAGCAACACTTTGATTTTGTTTCTTGCCAAACAAACTTCATCTCCAATCAAGCCTAAATCAAGGATGTTCCATCTCTTGCAAATTTTTAGTTCTTGTCTTGTCGGCCTTCCTTAGTGCCGAGGTATCTCAGACTTGTTTCTAAGCTTTTGAGAAAAGGGTTCATACTTTAGCTTATCCTCACATTATCCTTCAACTTTCTCACAACTTGGTTTAAGTCTTTTGACAAACACTGCTTCCTGCTTCAAGTCTTCAATAAAATATTGCTTCAGAGCATTTAGACAAGTCCAAAAGGTTTGGTTCAAAAATAAGCATCAAAGTTTGCTCTGAAGATGTGCACCATAATGTTTGTTTCAGGCTTCTTGTATCCTAGTTTTTGAAGTTGTAATAAACTCATCCTTAAACTCGTCTTAAGTCATCCGAAATATAAGGTTTGTCTGACCCCTTGAGACATGGGAGGGCTAACACCATCCTCACAACCCTCAACGTTGGATCAAAATTAGGCCATTCTATCACCAGGAGATCCATGAGACCCATTTTGTGCCCCAAACACAAAATTGGGTTCCATAGGATGATTTGCATGGAGATTTAGGGGTGAACTCCTAGATCATGATTTTTGGATCCCTCTATACTCACTTTGGCACTAGAGGAGCCCAACACATGCCCTAGAAGGGCCTAGGCATGCATGACGTCCACATTTCGGCCTCTTTGTGGGTTAATTGTTATATTTTTACATTGGCTATGAGGTTGGCTTGTAGCCTCACCTAGTATTTGCCCATTATTTTATTACTTGAGTGCATTTTAGGCTAAAATAGGCTTTAGTTATTCACATATATATTTGATATCACTCATTTGTGATCAATCATCGTCAAATTTTTGAATTTCAGACTCTTAAAGAATTCACACTTGCTTCTTGTGGGTGATTTTGGAGATACTTGGATGCATTTTGATGTATGGAAGCTGATTTTGACATTCTTTGGAGCTATTTCTTAGTCTAATGGATGGATATACTACATGTTATCTTGTAAGTGCCTATTGTTGAAGATTATTATTTTGAATTGTCTAATGTATGGAATTATTGCTTCTAGATTATGCTTGTTTGTGCCCTAATTTGTTGAAAATAAATTCTAAAGGCTATCTAGTTGAGTATTGCATATGTTACTCATTGTATAACATGTAATGAATGTTCCTAGTGGAGTACTTCTTGTTATTCTCCATAAAAATCCATTATTCCATTAAGTGGGTAATTGTTGAAATTTTGATAGCTAGGGCATCAAATTTCGACCTCCTTGGAAGGGAATTAGGCTTATCTTGCACATCCTTGACTCCATATCCCCATAGGACAAGGCACTGGTCAACCTTAAATTTTCTCCATAATTTTCTCTTCTCAAATTTGGTCCTTTTAAGGCTAGGGCAAAAATCTAGGGCTTGGAGCAAAATTTTAGGAAAGAGGCTTTTTGGTGATTTGAGAGCCTAAACATCAAGAGATAGGTTTAGGCTACCTAAACTATCCATTTGGTGGGCATCAACTCAAATTTCATCCATAAAATCTCTTGCCCTAGGTGTTGCTCTAAGAGGGAAACCCTACTTTCTTCTTACTCAATTTGGGGACTTCTTTAAGGGTTTCATGAGCCTTGAATAGTTGATTATCATCACAAGAAACCCTTTCCCTTGGGCCTTGACCTTGTGAATATCTATTACCTTTGAAAAACCTCAAAACCCTAGGTCTTGAGCCTTACTTTTCTATTTCTTTTCTTTGAGAACGGTTTGCTTCCTTGAAGCCTTAAACCATTAGTGAGCGGCGAGCCTTTCTCTTGAATGAGTTCTTGCTTGAACACATTGCGCTTTATACCTAGCATACCTATTTTAAGTGATCTCCCTCCTATCCCCATTAGTGAAATTCTGTAAAGATCAGGGGGTTTTGGTTGAGGTGACATTGGGCCTCTATGCCATTGTTAACACTTTGTCTAGCTTTTCCCTCTCCAAGGCTCACTAGATTTTGTGGTAACATGCACAACTTTGTGCTTGAAGGATTCATGTAACCAGAGTTGGTGACTAATAAAGAAGATCATTGATATTGGATTTTTCCTCTACACATAATGGGATTTTACCACTATATATCCTAGTGCTCTTGTCTATTTTGTTCTATGATTCTATCTCTGGATTTTCTTTACGGTGCATGATCACAAGAAACACGATGATTATTGATAACTGTATTTTTTTTTCTAACAAATATTAAACATTATATGTTCTAGTTGAGCAAGCTATTTTGTTGTGTTAGGTCAACGGGCAAGGATGCAGAAATAGGAAGCAATGATGGCTCTTTTGATGATTCTTCAGTGACTTTCAAGTTGATTGCACACAATTGTGAGTAAACTAATCCTTATCTAGTAGATTTGGCACACGTTTTGTGATATTTCTTTTGTAAGAAAGGCTTAGTTTTCTTAGCTTCTAAAAGTCTATAGAACCTTTTCATATTTTGTTTTGTTTAAGACTATATTCCAAACACACAAGGAAAAGAGATGTCACAATTAAAAATTTCATAGCAGAAATAGATTAAAGAGAGTTTATATATGTTGAAGGTTTTCAAACTGAATTGTCTCATTTCTTTATGGCATTGCAAATATTTATTATACAAAAACCTGACAAATTTAGCGACTGAAGTCAAAAATAGATGTTCATCCTTTTATAAATGTATCTGAAAATAAATCAATTTATCCAAAATAATTTTTCCTTACATAAGGAACACTAAAATAATCTAGTTCCAAAAGGTTATTAAAAATTGAGAAAGTAAACTTTTAGTTATCATTTGTAGGACCTTGTCCCAAGTGTTGAGTTTTCAAGTGCAATAGAGACAAGCACTAGTTTATGAAATATTAATAATTACTTCAAATGATATAGATCTTTTAACAATTTTTGTTTATCATTAAGCAATTTTAGGCAACACCTAGGGCAAGAGATTTTATGGATGAAATTTGAGTGGATGCCCACCAAATTGATAGGTAGGTAGCCTAGACCTATCTCTTGATGTTTAGGCTCTCAAATCACCAAAAAAACTTCTCTATAAAATTTTGCTCCAAACCCTAGTTTCTCTCCCTAGCCTTAAAAGGACCAAATTTAAGGAGAAATGTATGGAGGAAATTTTGAAATGATCACCAAAGACTTGGACTATTGTTTGTCCTTTGGGCATGTTGTCGCCCAAATTGTACAAGAAAAGATGTGACAATGCTCAAGGCGGACATTGTCACTCTGATCCTTGCCCTCCCGGTTCTCGCTGTCTCCCTACAACAAGCTATGGGGGGTAGTCCCTATGAAATGTGAAGATGTAAGATTCGTCGACAACCAACAAATCTGGGAGACACAACTGCATGGTGTAGCAACTTGGTTGAATTAGCAAGTTGAATGATTTGATTAGATTTATTATGAAGATCAATGCCTTAAATGGAGTCAACTATTTGCTTAAGATAGATTTTTACCAAGTTACCGGATGAACGGTTGTTGCTTAAGGATGCTATACTATTCTAAATGAGATGCAAATCCTACAATCTATGTGCGATGCAAAATATTGGATTATTTTAAGTTATATGTCTGTTACTGTTCAAACTAGCAGGGGTCCTAGGAGGGGATCCTATGGAGCAACTATTAGGTCAAGGGGAAAGAATGGAGCAATAGCTCACTGTCACCTCAGCTAAAGCTCCATGCTCTTTATAGACTTTAACTGATGGGAGGAGACCCGGTATAAGGGGAATCACAGTGATGAATAGATAAATGATTGGATAAAGAGTGATTCCTAAAGCCTATTCACAAGAGAGGCTCAAATAAATGGCTTACTTGCTTGAGAAGGTGATGGGCTCTTTAGGAAGGGCTAAGAGGACTCTTGGGCCTAGGTTTGGAGGATATCTCTTGATAATAAGTTTCCTAGACCTAAGAATCCTTGTGGAGGAGTGGCTTCTATGTGATTCTTGTGAATTTTGAGTTATAAAGTTGTGGGATTGCAAAGAGCCCAAGTGGACCTAAGCTAGGTCAAGGGTATGGAGTTGATCAACAATTGAGGGGCTTGACCTGACTAGGGAGGAGAATAGGATAAAAAGACTATTTTTCTTTGAAACACAAATGCAATGACCCAAGTGAGGACACTAACCCAAACTCAGCCCAGGGAAAGAAATGGTCTCACTGTTAGAGCTTTCTATATCTAGGGATTTCATTGTCGGATTTGCCTCAAATTTGGAAGACATCTTGAGAAAACCCCAACGCAGTAGTGGACCGAAATTCAAGGTGTTTGGATGGATACAACAAATTTCACTTGATGCCCTAGGTGACCCTCTAGGGTTAGGCCTAGAATTTGGAAAAGTGAAGTAAAGAGGGGTACATTTGACCACCAAAGGGATACAAGGATCAATGCCTTATTGCTTTGGCTTAATGGAGTCAAGATGCACATAGATCGAGAATTTTCATGAGCTAAGGAGCCCTCAATGATCTTTGCTAGCCTCTCCAAGGGCAACAATTAGGTCAATACGGATTTACACTTCAAATTTGCGAAGAAGACAGTTTCGAGGTTTTCAGCCTAAGAGTTGCCTCTAGGAACATTCACCAAATCCCTCAAAGATCAATGCATGTATATAATCACTTATTCAAGGTCTCAAAAGAATTTCGCATTACATTAACCCATACAAGAACAATGATAACAAACTACATGCATTTGACAACTAAGGTAACAAGAATAACATCAAAATTTTGACTTACATGAGAGAGAAATTTTATCCATTTATCAATTTTGCATCAGAATGAAGCTCCAAAGACAATAATGAAAATCCATACATCATAGTGCATCAAGAAAGCTCCAAAAATTTAGTCTCAGCAAAAAGTGTGAAAATCTCTCAAGAGATACTAATCTAATCCAAGTGATGATGAGAGAAATGAATCACCTCTCATCTAATTATACAAGTCCAAAGGACATTCGATTTTCCTAAGTAGCCTAATAATGCCCCTAATAATAAAATAATGTAAAATAATGATATGACTTGGTGACAAGCCCACCAAGATAGCTCAATATTACAATGAAAAGCCTCTCAAGTGGGCAAAATAATGAACATGATGAGTCGTTAAGCCATTGAAGAGACCTAATGGAGTCCAAATGTGTCAAACTTAGAGAACAGGCTCCAAAACATAGTGGACAAGGAGTTGGCCCCTTGTTTTCCAAGTATGTCACCTATGGTGCTCCCAAGTTGGTGTGGGGGCACAATGATATCGCCATCGGTCCCCAAGTGGATCGATAATGCATGTAAATCATATGTAAGCATTGGGATGATGACATGAGCCCTCCCTTTGTCTCCTGTAGTGAGACACATCCTCATCTGGACCTTGGAACATCTGCCAAGTATGTGGTGCAAGTGTGGAGGCAGCTGGGCATGGTGAACCAGGTGTATCATCCTCATCCAAAAGGTGGAACACAAGCAATCACTAAATGGTGTTGGGGATCCATGAAGTGCTATCTGCTATGGCTCTCTACGCTCACCCTAGAAGTGCCAATGTGGCAGTGGAGTAATCTTCAAAAGACTTGGAAGATGTAAACATCCATCGTAGGACAAGTAGTAATTGTATATAAGAATTGTTGAATGTATAAAAGATGTGTGAAATGATTACAATGAGGGCCCACTTATATACCTAGGCGAGTGCCCTTTCATAAATGCTCATGTCTCTAAGACATGCTTCTTCATTACTAACTAACTAACTATTAGTTAATTTATTATTATTATTATTATTATATTTTATATTTACATTTATTATTTTTATATGAATTATATTCATAACATTTCCCCTTTCTTCAAAAATCGTTGTTCTCAAAGCTTACTGATGAAAGGGACGAATCTCTTTTCTCGTTTCAAATATCTTCTTGTCTCAAAACTTCCATCTTCGTTGATACAAGACGATATGATCCTTTGAGTTACAAACAAAATTGTCGGACCGAGAATGGATCTGACCATCCTAAATTAATATTTTGTGGAACTTTCCGATGACCGGAAATTTGTAGTGAATTGTTATCATAAGATTGGATTCTGCAAACTTCAGTATTCCTAGGAACATAAATTTGTTGTTTATGTTTTGAGTGATATAGATTTGCAGATTGATTGAGGTGTCTATTCTTGTGATTCAGATGTAGATAAGGAGTAATTCTTGTTTGACCTTCCTTTAACATGTGTGTGGCAATTTCCATATTTACTTTAGGTACTGATGTAATTGAGTTGGTTATAGAATCTTCACTTGAAATTTATGGTGTTTGAACTGCAACTTCTGAGTACATCTTCACTTCAGTAGGTTTATCCGCTTCTTGAGTTATGATATTGACTGGATCGATATTTATTCCTTTATCTTCAACTTGGGCTATTACATTTGACGACTTCGACACTTCCTTCGTGAGAAATTCTTCTAATTTGTTTTTTAATGATTTCTTATCATCCCTAAGATTTAATTTGAGTGAGTATACTTTGATTATGATTTTTGAGATGTATTAGTCTCGATTTTCTGGTTCATCGATTTTATGTTTAAGTTTCTCATCCCTTAAATCTTTGATTTGTTCTAATAACCTTTGATTAAGGGTTTTTAAGTGCAATTTTCTTCTTCCTTCTTCGATATATTCTCATTGAATTTCTTCTTAGAATTTTCATTTTCTTGCTTTAATTTTTGCTTTTTAACCTTGGACTTCTTGATATGTTCAAGTAATTTTTTATCATGGTCCCTTAAGCGCAAAATTTCCTCGTCTTTTTCTTTTGACTTATGGTAAAATATGTCTTCGAGATCTTTATATTTCTTTTCCGAAGCATTGTTTCTCTGTTCAAGCTCTGCGAATTCTTCCTCTAATCTTTATTTGTGTCTGAGCATTGTTTTGATGCTCTTCAATACTAAATAATCTTCCATCTTGGACAATGTAAATTGCACTTTTTTTTTAATATATGTAATATGTATATCCAATTTTGTTTAGACAAAATGGACATTTAGTCCAAAATAACAATTGCTGTGTGGAACTCGTCTTCCCTTCTTTCTTTGCTTGATATTTTTATGTTAATGATAGCTAGTCCTTTGAATATCTATTTTTTTTCTCTCTCTCTCTCTCTCTCTCTCTATATATATATATATATACATATATATATATTTTGCCCGTAGATCGTCTTTCCTCCTTTTTTTTAATTATTATTATTATTTTTATAGACCTCTCTCTTTAATTCAAATTGGCCTTTTATAAGGTTTCTTTTAATTTTTTTTGACATATAATAATAATGCTTTTATTTTTAGTTTAATATATGTATAATAATAATTTTTCTTGGTTGTCACGATAAACTTTATTTCCTTGATGAGTAAGCCCACTTAATACAATAGTCACACGTTTTCATATAGTAAAGTCACGACCAAGGTTACCTAAGAGCAGGAGCGGGAGTGACATTTTCAGAAGCTCCTAGTTTGAAAGCAATTCCAGGAGCGTTTTATATATATATATATATATATATTTCTATTTTTTTATATTTTGATTCATATATGTCAACAAAAACATGTAGAATGATGAATTAGATATAAAAAAGCATAAAAAAACATAGATTGAACCATATAACAACAATCATCTAGAAGTTATAATCTTCATCAACCACGTCCACAAGTTAGTAACATACAACATATTCAGTCTCATGGTTCATCAATCTTAAAGTTTCAAGCTTTCAAAATTTAATATATAACATTTATCATCATTGATCACCAAAGTTGTACTTGTAAGCTAAGTGTAACAATTACAACAAATAATATCTAACATGAAATGAAATGAAACAACTTTCAACTTTCATGAAGCATCATATTCATAACTCATTACTAATGAATTATAATTGCCAACTTCAAACTTCAAACTTAAATTGTCATATATTGTTTACAAAAAATATCATAATAAATATGAAAGAGTCAATAGTTATAAAAACTACTAGAAACTAGAAAAGACAAGTAAATCTATTATTTATTGCTAATGCTTGGGCTTCTTGCCGCCACAAGAAATGTCTAATTTTTTATTCTTGTTGGAAAATCAGGATCTTTGTCATTAATATCACCCTTTAAGCATTAATATCCATAGGTATCTTTGTCACTACCTCTAGATTTGTATAGGGATCTTTGTCATTAATATCACCCTCTAAGCATTAACATAAGATGGAAAAAGCATAGCATGTCGAGTCAAGATTTTGTTTGAGTGATGTGTACATTTTTAGGAGGGTCCTGATAGAGGAGTTCGACAACCAATGTCACTAACATCAAGGTACATAGAGGGATTGATGTTCTTGATTAAATATGAGTTCCATACCCTAATACATGACAAAATCCAATGGAAACATTGCAATCCCCCCAATCCTGAAATCTTGAAAAACTGATAAGTTTGCTGGATTTTGAATGAAATCTAAAATTCTACTTTCTCCATATGAAATCCAATGAGGTCGGAACCACCATCAAACATCCAGAGTCATTTCATGGTAATGTTAAAAATTTAAGTAAAAGGATGAAAATGAAGATTAAGGAGAATGTCACTTTTACTTTAAGAATTTAACATTACCATGAATCGCATATCAATACTAGGGCCATAAGCTTGATCATTAGGCTGCCCCACTCAAAACTTATTTGTTTCTTTGAAAAAAAATTGCATTTGGAATATTATTGCAATTTTTTTTGTTGCAAAAAAGACTAAACGCTCCCGAAAAACCAAGGAGCGTTTTTTTTTTTGCCGGGAGCGTGCTCCCGAAATCACTCCCTCTTCGGGAGCGCGAATTGGGAGCGAGGGCGTGAGGGGGGGGGAGGGCTCCCCCAACCCTGGTCACGACGATTGTCTTACTGTTTGATTTCAAAAGTCGTCCAATTTTTGTGGTGACAACAAGGGATATGTGTTGGAAAACATATGTGGTTGGTCGATTGCGGGCATTGGTAGCGGATTAGGCAGCTGGAGAGGTAATTCGTCATTGTGGTCACCAAAAAGGGATAGATAGGGACCAAATGTGTACAAATGATGGTGTGGTTTTCGAAGTGTGGTGACTAAGCAATGAATAGAACATTTTGATGTCGCGATGCTCCACCGAGTGGCTCGGTTGATAGTGGAGACAAAGGCACAATTGGTAAGCAGTTGAATTGGTAGAAGTCGATCACTGTAGATGGTGGCGAGACTCTTACGACGGTGGCAGCTGTGGCCGCGTACGACTATGGTTGCATATGGCTGCGGTCGCTTATGGCTATCGGTTGATGGCAGTGCCTCGATGCTGGATTACAACGGCGTGGTCAAGCTATGGGCGACAGATGTACTGCTGTAGTGGCAATAGAATGTCGTTGTCAGGTAAACACTTTTTTTTTGTTATATGGTTTTATTTTTATTTATTTAATTTTATTCTTTTTAATACATTTTTTTATAATATTTTGTTTTTTTTAAACCTCTTTTTCCCTTTTTTAATAATTTCTTCTTTTTTCCATTTTTTTTGAATTTTTTTATAATTTTTTTATTTTGTTTTTAAATGTATTTGTTTTTTTTCTTATATTTATTTATTTATTATTACTATTTTTTAATTATTTTTCCTTTTATGGCCAAGGGCCAATGGCGAAAATGGAGAAACTCCAACTTGTGTAGCGAAACGCTTGATCACAACGACAATTACGTTGATGAAGATTTTAATGGCCAATGTCCGAGATCGTAGAACATGGCTCCGATACCAATGTAACGAACAAAGTTCGTATATGCAACGGAGTAATCTTCAAATGACTTGGAAGATGTAAACATCCATTGTAGGACAAGTAGTAATTGTATATAAGAATTGTTGAATGTATAAAAAATGTGTGAAATGATTACAATGAGGGCTCGCTTATATACCTAGGCAGGTGCCCTTTCATAAATGGTCATGTCTCCAAGACATGTCTCTTCATTACTAACTAACTATTAGTTAATTAACTATTAATTATTATTATTATATTTTATATTTACATGTATTATGTTTATATGAACTATATTCATAACAGAGGGCTTGGACCCCATATAGGGAGACCAAACCTCAAATGGAGACCTACTAGCAATCCTCCATAAGATCCAATGCGTCCAATTGCACTCCAATACAAGAAATCATTAGAACAATCAAATAAAAGAGCTTACATAATACAAATCATGGAATCAACAGGGCGCTTATATACCTAGGCAGGTGCCCTTTCATAAATGGTCATGTCTCCAAGACATGTCTCTTCATTACTAACTAACTATTAGTTAATTAACTATTAATTATTATTATTATATTTTATATTTACATGTATTATGTTTATATGAACTATATTCATAACAGAGGGCTTGGACCCCATATAGGGAGACCAAACCTCAAATGGAGACCTACTAGCAATCCTCCATAAGATCCAATGCGTCCAATTGCACTCCAATACAAGAAATCATTAGAATAATCAAATAAAAGAGCTTACATAATACAAATCATGGAATCAACAGGGCACTTTATGGTGGCATGGCCTTCCATAGTGGGCTTTGGCATGTACAAGTGTCTCCAAGCTTAATAAGGGGGTTAACCAAGGATGCTATTAGGTGGTTTTAGCCTTTAAAGGGGGTGACATATCCATGGTATATCCATCAGGTGGTAGGTGGTAGGTGGCAAGTGTTATAGTGATGGAACAAAGTGGGGATCAGGGGAATGCACCCTGCCACATGTCATGGTACAAGGGTAGCTATGATGAGGGAAGTCCACACTTGGGTATATGAGTGTAGGAAGGAGAAAATCGTGGTACATGAGTTACCCCGACCTTTGTTTTTCTACCCTTTTTCATATGCCTTTTTCCTTTGATTGATTCTTCTTCATAACTACTTGGGTCTCCAGGGGATGAGAGCATGATGTGTGGAATATAGCAGTAGGTACCCCCTTTTTATGTGGAGCAGCTCATTGCCTACCAGGGGTTGGGACAATCACGGATTCTTTAATGTGGAGGGGGCTCATCTAGGGCCCATAGGAACTAGGGTGATGGCCATGAATAAGGGGTAGAGCTCATGTTTGACTTTTGCCCACGTGCTAAATTTGTATGTCCCGACCATCTTTTGCCATCTTTTGCATTTTGTAGTACATTTCCTATTGAGAGTGGCCAAATTATGCTTTTTCTTTTCTTTTTAGCTGCATCAACATGCAGGGCATCGTCCAATCCCGACCCAAGGTGTGGACAAAGGGAGGGGGAGGCTAACCCTCTATGGACTGTGGACCCAACAGACACATCTGGACTTGGATGGAAAGAATTACGAATCGGGTTAAAATGAGCGGAAGAGAGTGATGTATATGGTGTAAGGAAGTGGGACCATGCAACCCAAATCAAGATTTCCCATATAGTGCCAACCCTAAAGGAGATCCCATGGGATTAGGATACAAGGGTAATCACCAAATCGAGTGGAGTTAACAAGAGTATAGACGTAGCCCACTCTTTCCACTGAATTCCCCCACCAATCCATGCCCAAAAGTGTCCATGAAAATTAAGGAAAATTACTCAACTATACTAATGAAAAGTCGTACCTTCAATGTCAGGAGGCCTACCTTCAAACATACAATCATAATAGATGGGTGAGGGACCATATGGCTGGCTCAGGTGGCAGAGATAATAGCATATCGAGCTATCTAGTGGTTGCAAGGGGCTGCTGGCTGAGGACCATCTAGGAGAATTTTTTTCTCCTATGCATATTACCCACAAGTGGTGGGTAACAACGCTTATGCTAAGTGTATCCTCCCTCTTAATTGTTTTGAAGCTAGTCTTTAGAGTAGGTTGTGAGAGAGAAGCCAAGGGGAAGCAGGCAAAGGCTTGGTCAACAATACCTCCCCGTAGGTTCTAACTACCTGATGCCTCTAGCACTGCAGAGAATGTGGCTATGACGATTGCAGAGTCACCGTGTTAAACACTAAAGAGGTGCTAGGCTCCTCAAGCTAGGTGAGAAAGGTGGACCTATGTCTCTATCAACCAAGCTTATGCTTGGAGGTTAATTAATTAGTGCAAGAGACTACTCCTACGATGCAAATGCAAGATATGAGTGTTCTTAAGGTGAGATTATCAAAGTTCCTTAAGTACTTAGTTATGATGGTCTTCAATTATGAAAAATAGGGTACTCAAAAAAAGTAAGTGCTCTCAACTTAATGATGCCAGAAAATGTTGCCAATAGACAATTGCTTAAGTGTTAAACAATACAAGATCAAATCCTCGATAAACCACCAACAAGACAATTAAATACACAAGAGAGAAAATTAGATGTCTTAATTATGATTAAGATAACACCCACAAGAGATATCCAATTTAACAATAAGAAATGAATCCATTTATCCAATGGCAATGAGAAAATGAGAGGATTAATCCACAATGTCAATTAGCTTGCTAAACACTTATCAACTTGATTAGAACACTTATGTGTGTGAATGCAAGAGTGCAAATAGATGATGATTATGCAAAAATGCAGTATGGATCAACCAATAATCATATGGTTCCAATGATAATAAAATCACCCAATTATCCAATCAAACACTTAATCCAAGTTTCACAAGGTATGAGAAACAAAAACTAAGTGAGATTCGATGACTTTTAACCACTTTTATCACCACTGCAAAATTTATATCAGATCTTTATGCAGTAAATATCAGAACTTAAATTATTATGACAACCTTAAAAAATTGATCAAATATGTATAGAGATATAAGCCCAATGATTGTAAGTGACAATATAATGACAAAATATGATTTCAAATGAATTATTATGGTACTATTGTGAAGTTTAATCACTGTTGTAGGTATTTTTATGTGGCTGTAGCAAACATATCAGATCTGAAGATTACCCAACAATCCACAAAAACCCACTTCTATGCACTCAAATTCAACTTTAGATTAATTATAAATGCCTTAGGTGATCAATTAGTAAATTTAGGCTTATTTAGAGTATGTTTAGGCCTTTGAATATGCTGCTGTCATAAAATACTTCAGAATTCAATTTTAGGGCAGTGATGAAACAAGAGGGTTAGAGAGCAAACCAAGAGGCCTTGTAGATGGCTAATGGAGTTCCCAATGGACTTGGCTACCTGCAATCACCAAGTTAGCTCTAATATCGCTGCAAAATCACAATGATAGATAAAAAAATCAAACAAATGACTGAATAATGACTAGGGCAAGGAATAGAAGGATAGAAATCCCTAGAACTAGGGCTAGAAGAGGCACAAGACAAGGGCAGAGGCCAAAGAAAGGCTGAGTTGAGGGGAAAAAGGGAAAATAAGGCCATGACTAGGGAAAATAAGCCCTCTCAGGCTGACATCAAGCCCAATAGGGTTGATAAAGGGCAAGAGAAGCCCCCTTAAGGGTTGCAGCTAGGGTTTCAAGGGAGTCTGAGAGCTCCTAAGGGGAGGTTAGGCCCATGACTAGGCAGGAAAGAGGGGGTAGAGGCCTCTAAAAGGCTAGACGACAACCCTAAAGGGAGGTTGAGGCACCAAGAAGCTTGCGGCTAGGGTTTACAAGGCCAGAATGGCCCGTGACTCACCCAAATGAGGAGAAAAGGTTGACGCAGAGAGAAAAGAAGGCACGACTAGGCTAGAGAAGGCCTCAAAAAAATTCTGAGCCCTGCAAATGCCAAAATCCATCTCAAATCACTGCAAAAATGCTCGACGTTGGACTTGGAGGATGAACGGAGGCTAGATCTTTCCCTCCTAGGCCTATAGATATGTCTCAAAACCCCAACAAAAGTCTCTTGATCAGCTTGAAGTTCACCTGCACAAATGAATTAAAAATGCCAAAACCCCAAATATATATACAAAATTTCAAAACCCCAAAAGTATAAAACCACAAGTGATACAAAACAAATGGGTTAGAAATAATTTACAAATATACAATATTCAAAAATTTGAAATTTTTTGGAGAAATAATTTTTTTTTGATAAATAACAATGGATGAGTATATTTTTGAAAAATATATATTGGCCAAACCCTCCTAAAAAAGTAAATATCATGGAGAAATATTAGAGCCCAAACAGATTCAACTCTTCCCCACAGTCTCTGAACTTGGAGTCCAAGGGCTAGCATACCTATAAATCTCTATTATATTCTCAAGAAAATTGTTAGATCATATAGTGCATCAGATCACCTAAGAGTCCTAGTGTTATATCGAGTCTTTCTAAAAGTGCATCAGATCACCCGATTCCCTACTGCAGTAACTGATTAAATTTCTCCTACTTGTTAATTTCTGAATAAGTTCTTTAGAGTACAGTAAACATCGAAATAAAATCTACTACAACCTTCACAACATAAAATACTGCAGAAACAAAATACTATGCACGAAAGAGATAAACACACACAGATACACTGTTGCTTTTGGACAAATGTCCCTAGAAAAACCCAACTTAGGAAAACCGGTGCAATAGTTGACGGTTTTAATTATTATGCAGAAGTTTTTGAGTACAAATCTTCAAATTCCCAAATTGGTCATCTGATACAGAGAATAAATTGGCAAAGACGTAGTGAGAAATATTCTCACACTGTCACTAGCGATCCGAATTTTATTTGGGCTCTGGATGGATAGCCCCACGCTGCCTCTGCGCAGTCTTTGCATCACAGCGTCTAGGCACTACATCACCCTTCTCCTCTAACCTTCTGCTGACTGGAAATCGATCCTCTGACCCTCCAGATTCACACCCCGACTTCTGCTTTGGAATTCGACTTTCCCAGCTGAATTATGGGCTCCCTTTGAAGCATTGTGCTGCCTTTGCATGGCATTGCATTGCCTTCTCTACCTTGCACTCTCCGGAACTGAAAAAATCGCCTCCGGTCTACTATCCCTGCCCCTCACTGCAAGAAAATCACTCGATCTCTCTCCAGTAACTCAGCGTTGCTACTCTTGAGAAATTCGATCTCTCGATCTCACTCTCTCGGTGTGTTGTCCAAGTGCTCATCACTCTCCTTATAATCTCTCGTTGGAGCACCAACGGCCAAGATTAAAACATAATCAACGACTAAGATTAAGTGGGAGTTGATCTTCATCTTTATCTAGAAGATCCACACCAGATTTAATTAATACCCTTTAATTAATCACATTTCCTAAGTTTAGACTTAGGAATACATTAAAACTGATTAATTATTTTAATTAAACCATCTCTAGGTGGATTTTTCCCAAACGATTTCTAGGTCTTGGAGAATGCATGTGTCTAAGTCTCTCTACAAAATTTTGAGGCTTCAGCACATCTGATGCTATAAGAAATAAACACTACCTCTTAGTGAGGAATGTGCTTTAATGCTGCAACCCACTGAAGCATCACTCTGTCTCTGCAACACCTCCTGTTGCGCTGTTGATGTATGGCCCCACTGCCCACCAACTATTGCACAACTTTGAATGCTGCATTCGTGCTGCTGCTGGCCTTGCTGAACTGCCACCAACACTGCATCTGCACTGCAACCCTCTCCAATTGTCATTGCTGCAACTGCAACCAGTGCAACGGAAAAGCATCCAAAATACTAAACCAACTGTGGTCAATATGATGCATCTGTCGTCCGACTTCTGGTTGCTGCTAGCCTCTGCGCTGTCACTAAAGTGTTGATCTCTGGTAGCATCAGATGTGCTCAAAGTCTCAAAATTTGCAGGGAGGCTTAGACACATGCATTCTCCAATACTTAGAAATTGTTTTGGGAAATTCCAACATGAGACAGTTTTATTAAAGTAATTAATTATTTTTAATGGGTGCCTAAGTTTAAACTTAAGAAATTAAAATAATTAAAGAGTATTAATCTAACTGTGGGTGAAACTTCTAGAAGAAGACGAAGTGATTTGAGCCATTGATTAGAATCTAATCTAGGTCGTTGGTTCTCAATTGGAGAATTATAAGAATGACATCGATGGGCACTTGGAGAGCACATCGAGTAGAGATCAGAGGATCAAATTTTTGAAGCAGAGCAGGTATTGAAGAAACTTCTGATCTTTTGCAGTGAGGGTGTTGACCACTACGTGTCAACTACCCATAGCAGTACACCCCTTTTTCGCAAAAGGGATAGCGCTTGAGCGACGTGTCCGTGCCATTCGACTGTCATCATCAGCCCGATCATGTTATGTTGTAAACCCAGTCTGCATGTGTAAATTGTAAATAATCTTAGCAGATCTGAGTCATGTATGTAAATTGCCTAGGCAAACCTAATTTTCTAGTGATAATCTATGTTTCAGAAGGTTTTTTGTCTCACCGATCCATGATGATCCATGATCGGCAGAGTTTTCCTTTAGCCTAACCCCAAAGCCAAAATGGATTTTGTCATTAGAATCTTAGGGGAATCCTAGTGTGCTTCGAGTCTATGTAAAATTATTTTGGAAATAATTCTAACTATTTGGTTAGGTTATTACAAATTGTTTGATCTGCTAGATTATATTTGTGTCGCAGAACTGGGTGGTCTGTGAGGGTCTATGTCAAATCCCAACCTTTCTCCCTCCACGCAAACTTCTCCCAACATTTTTCCTCTCTGCTCTTGCGTACCCATCACGCAGCTCCTGTTCGCTGCCCAAATCTGCTCGATCCCTTCCCCATTTCGCTGCTACCACCACCTGAATCTTCCTCTCCCAACGCTGCGTCCTTCTCCAAGCTGCCACTTTCAACTGCATCCTCACATCTTCCTTCCATTCCACGCCAAAAACTTGCAACAAACTCTGCCATCGAACTCATTTTCCATTTCCAATCCTCTCATGTCCCTCAGCCACTTGCGTTCCCTTCTCCCAAACCTCACACGTTGTCCACAATTCCTCACATCTGCAAACAAAAACATAGAACCCATTACTCCTACGTTTATGTCATTCTAGCGTTAAACTCTCCTCGAATCTTGTTGTCAACCCTGCGTGCTGCTATCCCTTCTGCCGTCGAACTCACTAGGCCCGCACACGTTGAAACACAACAACAAAAATTCGATTTTTTTTGGTAAGTTGTATGATCTGAGGTTAGTGTATTAGCGTTCCATAGGTTTAGCGTAGGTATTTTGGTTATGATATATGCATATGTTATTTTAGTTTTAGGCTAGATTAAATATTTTGTTTAATTTAGATTTCAGTCTATAAAAAACATTAAAAATAATAATAATAATAAAAAGAAATTCGATTTTTTGTATATTCGATGCTATTAGGTGTTAGTTCTTTTCAGCTTAGCTTTTTAGTTTTAAGTTTTGTTTAGTTTTATATTTCTTTAAATTTAGATTTAATTTTTAAAGTTTGATTTTAAAATAATATCAAAAAATCATAAAAAATAAAAATTGAAAAAGGCATAAAGATTTTTTTTTTAGTTTTCTTTTATTTAGTTTTAGAATTAAATTTTAGATTTAGATTAGTTTAATATTTGATTTTTTAAAGTTAGTTTTTAGTTTTAGTTTATTTTCTTTTTCATTTAGTTTAGTTTAGTGTTAATAATTTTAGGTTTCATTTACTTTAATTTTTGCTTAGTTTAGTTTTGTTTTATTTAAAAATATATATATTTGAAAAAGACTAATTGAAAATTCATTTTTGGTGTCTTTCGTGGTTCCACTTTTCTATAGTTAAATGCACTTAAATGTTTATTTACAAGTTAGCAATATGAAAGTGGTAATTGATTAGCATTTAAATTGCATGGTTGTTTAAAGCATTCAATCTTTAGAAATTTAATTGTTGGATCATTATTAAGGCGTTGTGCGTTTATTGAATAGCTTATATCGCTTGGGATATTCGATGATAAATGATTGTTTTACAAGGTTCATATTTCTGCAACATTTAATAAATAATCATTTAATCATTAACTCCATAAGGCACGGGTACATTAATTCATAAAATCAATCAAGTACTGGTATTGCCTTGTTGTGTCTTCCAACCCAACTGGTCCACAGTTGTTCTTCCTTTATCCCATAGGGTCTATCCCCCTTAGCCTCGGGAGACGGCTTAAACGGAGGGATCGGGGATCAAGGTGACAGCCCTCGGTTGAGCGTTGTCACGCTGCCCAGACAATCTGTGTTGCCTCACCACAATGTGAGCTGCCTCTCCACAGTTTGATCCACCTGTGTATTCTTCTTCCTGCGCAGTCATATCCCTTACCCTGCCCGCATCCAGACTCCTTGCTCCTTTATGCCGCCGGATTCCCTTACGGCTGCACACGTTGAAATCACAACAACAAAAATAAAAACAAAATTCGATTTTTTTTGGTAAGTCGTATGAGTAGAGGTTTAGCGTAGGTGGTATTTTAGGTTTTAGTTTTAGTTTTAGTTTCATGTTTTTGTTTATTTTGATATAATAAAGAAACGAAAAGTAAAGTTTAGTTTGTTTTTTTTATTAGATTTTCATTTTGTTATATATTTAGATTTTGATTTTGGTCCTAGATTAGCTTAGGGTTTGATTTTAGAATTAGACATTTTTTAGTTTAGTTTTGTTTTATAAAAATATATAAAAAATTAAAATTTTTGAAAAAGACTAATTAAAAATTGACAATTCATTTTAATGTCTTTTTCTTTTTGTTGTGGGATTAATATTTGTCAATTTCTATAGTTAAATGCACTTAAATGTTCATCTAGAGATTAATTGTTCGAAACTGGTTAGCATTTAAATTGTATGGTTGTTTAAAACATTCAATCTTTATAAATTTAATTGCTGGAACATTGTTAAGGCATTGTGCATTTATTGATTATCTCGCATTTGGCAAAATTAATCTTTGCTTGGGTTATTTGATGATAAATGATTGTTTTACAAGGTTCATATTTCTGCAATAATCATTTAATCATTAACTCCATAAGGCACTGGTACATTAATTTCCAAAATCAATCAGGTGCTAAATTGCCTTGTTGTGTCTCCCAACCCAACTTGTCCACAGTTGGTCTTCCTTTATCCAATAGGGTCTACCCCCCTTAGCCTCGGGAGACAGCTTAAACGAAGAGATCGGGGATCAGGGTGACAGCCCCTGGTCTGAGCGTTGTTGCGTTGCCCAAACAATCTGTGCGACAACAGAGGGCAAGTATAGTTCCGGTTGGAGATTACTCCTGATCCGGGAATACTCAACAGAAAAGGCCTCTAGAAATCTATCAAGTCCCGACGTACGGGATCACGAAAAAGCAAGTGGATATCGGGGAGGGCTTCCTCTTCGAGAAAGATTAAATTCTTACTAGAATGTAATTTGTTTAACCGAGCTCTTAAATCCTTCTTAGGATCAGGAGCAGGGTTAACCAAGCTACCAAGATTTCTTCTAGTATAAGCTCTTGTGAATGGATGAATAAGTGGATTCGCCACCCAAATAGGAAACTAACCTAAATGTCCAGGTTCTAAGGTGCAGACAGAAAAGGTGAACAAGGTGATAAGAATATTAGTGAAGGAATGAAGAATGAGAGGATGAGAAGATGAAAAGATGATGATAAAGTGTTGTAACACCAAGGACCAAGATATTGCTCCCAAGAAACGACACCAAAAAATGTTGTCGCCCAAATTGTACAAGCAAGATGTGACAATGATCAGGATAGGGGGTTGTCACTCTGATCCCCGCCATCTTCATTCTAGTTGTTTTCCTACAGCAAGCTATGGGGGCAGTCCCTATGAAATGTGAAGATGGAAGATTTGTTAGCAACCTACAAATTCCGGAGACACAACTAATTGACCTAGCAACTTGGTTGTATTAGCAAGTTGAATGATTTGATTAGATTTATTATGAAGATCAATGCCTTAAATGGAGTTAACTCCTTGCTTAAGATAGATTTTTACCAAGTTATCGGATGAACAATTGTTTCTTAAGGATGCTTTACTATCCTAAATGAGATGCAAATCCTACAATCTAGGTGAGATGCAAAATCTTGGTTTATTTTAAGTTATTGCCTATTCTAAGTGTATCCTCCCTCTTAATTGTTTTGAAGCTAGTCTCTAGAGTAGGTTGTGAGAGAGAAGCCAAAGAGAAACAAGAAAAGGCTTGGTTAACGATACCTCCTCTTAGGTTCTATTGTTGCTGCCTTACACACATATCTAAGTTAGTGAGAAAATTATTTAATCCCACAAGGTGTGGTTGGTGGCAAATTTAAGAGATGAGGTTGTCGCCTATTTCCAACTCTCTACATTTAAGCTCTCCCTTAGGCAAGCTAAGGAGGGTGGTCCCTAAGTGGTAAGCTAAGCTAAAAGTGATGTGAGGTTTTTAGGAGATGTCAAGGTTAATTTGGATTACTTGAGATTATGAGCAAATATAATGAGTAATATGAAATGAAATATACTTCAATAACCATCAACACATAAGTAAATAATGAGCATATAAAACCAGTGCCTTCAATATTACTTCAAAATAAATAACACTTGCTCAAAAATGAAATGAAACATGAGTAATCCTATCAATCAAAATAGATAGATGTTAGAAAAAGATAATATCACTTGCAAGATTAAAATTGCTCAAAGAAATGTTTTCAAAGTATAATCATTCACAATTCTAAAGCATGTAAAGAAGCAATATAAAATAACTTGCAAAATGAAAATAAGCTAAAACTTCACTTGCAAAATGAAAGAGATGGTACTTTCCCAAATGAGATATTACATAACAACCAATTCAAAACATTTTTATCATGACAAATATATATAAATAGATTGCAAGTAAAATAACTTTAAAAGTAAATTGTATTAACATGAATTCCTTAACTAAGGTTAGATGCAATTATCTTGGTTAATTTTATGTTAATGCTTACTCTAGGTGAGAGATCTTCCTCTTGAACTCTTTCCAAAGGGTGAAATTTGGGGTGACTGTAAGAAAAGTGGGGTTGAAGGCACGATGGTGTCGTTAACAATACCCTTCCCTTGAGTCTTACTAGCCAACATGTGCTTTCATTCCTACAAGGGGACAAACCACCTTCATAACTGCAGGGTCACACACTCTTTACCTTACTACGTATCAATTGGAAGAATTTTCCAAGAAAGTCTTTCCCTATTATGTCTATCAACCAAACTTATGCTTGGAGGTTAATTGAATTAAAATGAAAACTATGTTAACTATGCTAACATGCCTAAATGTAATGCAAGTAAATTTTCCCAAGAGATATTTGCAATGTTTCAAAATAATGGAAATGGGATGATACTCAAAGTAAATTGCAAATGTAATTGTGGTAACTGTTATTGTATGCAAATTCGACTAAGGATTAGTGATTTTCCCAGTGTGGTTGTTGATTTGTAACGTACATCCTCAACATATCTTCTAGTACTTGATTTACCCTTTCTGGTTGCCATTAGTCTCAGGATGATAAGTTGTACTTAAATTTAGTTGAGTTCCTAAGGTTGATTGCGTACAAGTCTAGAATCTTGAAGTGAATCGCGAGTCTCTATCTGATATGATCTTCTTAGGTATTCCATGAAATCTGATAATTTCATTTATGAATACTCGAGCTAATTTCATTTATGAATATCTCTTATGGGAATGAAATGGGCATTTTTCGTTAATTTATCCACTACCACTAGAATAGCATTGTGTTTTTGTGAAGTAAGAGGTAGCTTGGTGATAAAATCCATAGAAATGATCTCCCATTTGGTCATAGGAATGTCATGAGGTTGCAGGAGACTAGCTAGGTGACAATGATCAACTTTCACTTGTTGACATTCAAGAAATTTTGTAATGAATTGAACGATATCGCGTTTCATGCCTGTCCAGAAGAAGAGTTTTTTGGTATTAGTATACATTTTCTTTAACTCGAGATGTGCACAATACACTTCTTTGTGGGCTTCCTTAAGGATGGTATCTCGGAGATCCCCATTATCAGGAATATACATCCTTCCATGAAATCACAAGATTTCATCATCTTCTAGTTCATATCCCTCAAACATAGGTTCTTTTGACTTTTTACTATCAAGACTAGATCTTACCATTAAATACCATCTATCTCTTATGAGATTTTCTAGTACTCGTTGCCTTAAGTCTACTTTGATAGGTATGAGGGAAAATATTCGAGCTCTTCTGCTTAAAGCATCTGCCACTATGTTCTCTTTTCCTCTAATGTATGATATTCCAAAGTCATACTCACTTAAGAATTCACTCCATCGTCTTTGTCTAGCATTTAGGTCTCTTTGAGTAAACAAATACTGTAGACTTTGATGGTCACTTTTGAGCATAAAGCTTCGCCCAACTAGATAGTGTCTCCATATCTTTAAAGCTAGTACTACAAGGCTAACTCTAAATCGTGAGTGGCGTAGAGTTCTTCATGAGGCTTTAACTTTCTTGAGGAATACGCTATTACTCCTCTATCCTACATTAATACTGCACTTAATCCTTGCTTGGATGCATCAGGTACATATAGTAAAATCTTTGTCCATATCAGGGACTCACAAGAATGGTGCACTGGTCAACAGTCTTTTAAGTTCAGAGAATGCTTTATTACATTCCTCAGCCCATTCATACCTAACTCCTTTACGTTGGAGGGTTGTAATTGGCTTTGCAATTTTGGAGAATCCTTCCACAAATCTTCGGTAGTAACCGACTAAACCCATACAGCTTCACACTTTATGTGTATTTTTCGGTATTGTCCATTCCATGATTGCCTTTACCTTCTCAGGATCTATTGGAATTCCTTCACCAGATATGATATGACCCAAGTAATGAATATTTTTCTGAAAGAAAGAACATTTGGATAACTTTCCATATAACTGGTGTTTTCTGAGGAAAGATAATACTATTCGTAAATGGTCTTCATGCTCTTTCTCATTCTTGGAATAGATGAGAATATCATCTAAGAAAAATTGTACAAATTGATTAAGATATTTGCGGAAAACATTGTTCATAAGGTTCATGAATATTGTTGGTGCATTGGTCAACCCAAATGGTACTATAGTGAATTCATAATGCCCAAAGCGTGTTTGGAATGCAGTCTTAGAAATATCATTTTCCTTCATCCTTAGTTGATGATAGTCTGATCGTAGATCGATTTTTGAAAAGACAACAACTCCTTTGATTTGGTCGAAGAGGTCATGAATTCGAAGCATTGCATACTGATTCTTTACTGTAGCTCGATTAAAGTCTTGGTAGTCTATGCATAACCATAAGGAACCATATTTCTTCTTGAAAAAAATTACAGGAGCACCCCAAGGTGAAATACTATGTCGAATGTGTCCTATATCCAATAGTTCCTTCAATTGAATTTGCAGTTCTTGATGTTTGGTGCTGTCATTCTGTAAGGTGTTTTAGATATTGGTTCTGTACCAGGTTTCAATTCTATTGTGATATCTAGCTCTCTTTCGGGGGGTAATCTTGGTAGTTCCTTTGGAAATACATCCAGAAATTCGGCGAACACCGGATATTGTTCTAAGGATGGTCCTTTTTCCTTGCTTACTTATTGAACTGCATATGCCTGACAAACTTTCCTTAAGAAACGCTTCATTTGCATTGCTAATATGAAGCGTAAAGATACTTTTCTCTTGATACCTTGGATTTGGATCGTCTCTTCTTCATCATTTATATAGAGAATTCTTTTCCCATAACAGTCTACCTGAGCTTGATGAGCTTCTAACTAATCCATACCTATGACGAGGTCATAAGTTCCTAGGGCTGTGACATAAACTTTTAACTTAGTCGAATAGATCCCTAGATCAATTTTGCATTCCTCCACACTTAAGTCTACGGATTGGAGTTCTCCTGAGGCCATTTCTACCTGTCTGAAATCATTTTTCTTGCGAGTTTCCAACCCACATTTATTTAATGCGTATGACAAAATGAAACTATCTGTGGCACTAGTATCAAATAAGATTTTGAGTTTTATACTATTAATAATACATGAGGACTCCACTATAGTGGATTGATGTGCTTCCTCATTGTTGTTTACTACTACATGGATTATATGATTTCCTTGGGTATTTGATGCTTGTTCTTTTCTTGCTCTATGCATTATACTTGACGAAGCTTCTGGACAATCACGCTGAAAATGCGGCCCTCCACATCCCCAACAATTAACGTGGGTCGGTCCTCTTAAATCATATTGTGAGTTTCTAGATAAAGAACTTCGTCCTCTTATGCCACTTCCGTCACGTTTCTTCCTCTATTAGCAGTTCCACGAGATTTCCATGGACTTGTGTTTGATGATTCAACAACTATAGTATTAACTTCCATGGGAGCTCTTGCTCCTACTCCTCTTGGGGTAAATCTATTATCATAAGGAGGTGGTCTTGAGCTACTTCCCCTGAAGAAGTTTCGGGGAGTCTTTCCTGGAAACCCTGGTTGTAGAGGTTTTGTTGGCCTGGCATCCCTTTTTATTCCTAGATGCTCTTCTGCATAACGGCCACATTCTACTGCCTCGGCTACTGATGATGGCTTCCACATCCTAACCATGGCCCTGATGCGAGGATTTAAACCATATATGAAGCGCTCAACTTGACAACCCGATATATGAAGCGCTTAGCTTGACATTCATCAGAATCTAAATAATGAATATATTTCACAAGCTCCATAAACCTTATTTCATATTCTTCCATTGTTTTGTTACCTTGGACTAATGTATGAAAGGCCCCTGCTTGTTGTTCTTGAAAATATGGAGGTAAATACTTAGCGCAGAATCTTTCCTCAAACAATTCCCAAGGAACATTATCTGTTGTGAGGTGTATTTGTTTTTCCATATTTCCCACCAAATCAAGGCGCTTTCCTTTAATTGAAATACGACAATTTTTGTTTTGAAAGTAGAAGAGTACTCTCTTAGTGCAAAGCATCTGTTCGTTCCTTCTAACCATGCTTCAGCACGTTCTCCAGCTCGTCCTCCTCTGATACTAGAATGTAAGGTTCCCTAATTTACTCATACATGAATGTAAAGCTCTAATTTATTCAACAAGAATGTAAGGTTATGAGTACTTACCTTGCTTACTGTGGTTGAAGATGCCTCAGAATTTTCTCCTATTCCCTGTTGAAGTTTCTAAGTTTAGTTAGTTAGAAACCCTTCATGCAATTTATATGATTTATTCCTACCTACTTGTTATTTTCCTTAACAAGTTATTTACAATGTAAATACTGAAAATAAACCCTAGTGCATGCTCAACATATTACAGATCAGCAACTAAAAGAAACAAAAACAAACACACCATATGACACCACTATTTTTGGACTAATGTCCCCGGAAAAACCCAATGTGGGAAAACTGGTGCAGCTATCTGAGGGTTTTCTTATTAAGCAATATCAGAGTACAATCTGGGTGTCGAAACTGGCCTACCAAATAGAGAATTTCCTTGGCAGTAATACCTCTCAGTTTCTGACAAATCTACTGGCTGAAACCACGGATAATGCTTTCGGTAGCTACTCAACACCAATCTGCCCTAGAAACCCCGGCGTTTGCCCAATCTAGACTGTGTCAACCTCTCCTAGCCCAGCGCTGGTCCTGCGTCAGCCCCAGGAGGCCCTGCGTCAACTCTCTGAGCCTCTATGTCAGCTACGTTGTCCCCTCTGGTGCTCTGCGCAACACTTGGCTGCCTCTGCGTGGCCTTGCGTGAGCACTGGCTGCTCCTGCGTCTCTCTCTTTGGTTGCTTTGCTACTCTCTCGACACTATCTCTGCCTCTCTGTCTCTCTGTATGCAATGCCCCTCAGCTTCTCTCCGATCACTGATTCTATTTCTCTTAGCAAACCCCGTTCTAGAGAATAGAATGACTGATCACTCTGGTGTATTCTCCAAGTTACCCTCAAGCCTCCTCTTACACTTTTCCTATTGACATATCAACGGCCTAGATTAAGTCCCTAATCAGCGTCTAAGATTAGATCTGGATTGATCCATGTCTTTTGGACCACTCTAACACAGATTCATATTAATACACATTAATATTTTATTTTCCCTAAGTTTAGACTTAGGGATTCCATTAAAAATATTAATTGTTTTAATATCCCTTGATTTGTTTAGAATCTGCCCAAACCTTTTCTGGGTATTGGAGATCTCATGTGCCCCAACATCTCCACCAAAGTTCGTGGCTAGAGCACATTCGATGCTAACCCAAATCAACATTCCCTTTCCCACTCCCGTTACCAAAAGACCAAACCCACCCAGCCAAACTGGGTACAAACTAGGTACTCAATCCAAAAGTGCAGCTTAATTAATGCAATGTGGTCCTCCGTGCCCAAAAACTTAAGAACGATTGAACTCTTCCTCTCAATAAGTAAGGTTCTCAGAAATTTCCCTTTCTCAACCTCCTCCCCTTCCTCAAGATTTTCTTCCTCCTTTTATTTCTCTGCCCATCGCCTTCTTCCCATCTCGTGACATTATTTTTGTTACGTGTAACTTTTTATAAAAATCAAATGTCAATTGATTTTATGGATTTTATTTTGAATGTGTAGGATTTGATTTAATTAAAGTTTATTATTATTTTAATAAATTAATTTGATTTATTTAGTTTATAATTTTAATTAATTAATTTTTTTATTTAACTAATTTTAATTTTAAATATAATTTGTAAATTAAAATTAACATTTTCTTTTAGTTTATATATATATATATATGTTGTTATACGTATTACCTACCTAATTTGATATATATGATATGATATTCTAGTGAGGTATTAATTCATTACTTTAATTTATATCTCTTCCTGTAGTAACTAACCTATATATAGTGCGATACATGCAGGTCCATGCATACGTAGCTATCATATGGAGGTCTCGTATGTATGCTAATATTCGTACTTTATTTATAGTTGTAGGTGGGTCATTACAACTATCCCACGAATCCGGAGGAGATGAGCTAGTAAGAGCGGAAATAAGAATATATTCAAATTGATTCGCAACATTACTTTCATACCTGGAAAATTTTGACTTCTTTTGTGTATGACGATCTTCTTCATGGTCACTTGGAGCATCTTTTCTTCTTCTATCATTTCTTCCATTGCAGTCATTCCTTCGGTCATCTCTCCTTTGATAATTGAACCTGTTGTTGTTGCTTCTAGTATTATAACGTGGTCCATTGTTCTTCTCAGGGAAATCTCGAGCATAGTGCCCTTTCTTATGACAATTGTAGCATTCAATGTTCACATATTCCTTTCTTCCACAAGAATGGAGGCAGCTTTCTTGAAGGACCTCCTTTCCCTTTCTTCTTCTTCTTGTCATGAGCGATGTATGCAGCGATGTCTTCTTCTTCGTGCTTTTGAATCCTTCCTCTTCCTATCATCCTTGACTCTTCTTGAGTGAGCTTTCCAACAATTTCATCAAATGAAGGGAGGACATTTGTGTTGCTTATAGTAGTGATGAATGTTTCCCAAATAGGAGGGAGACCTCTTAGAGTCACGACCACCAGTTCCCTGTCAGGCACAACTTCTCCAACTCTTAGCAATTGATCTCTAATACGAGAGATCCTCATTATGTAGGATTGTATGGACTCTCCTTTGTTCATCTTGGTGTCTTTGAGTTGATCTTTCAAGGTGAGGATTTCATTCAAATTGTTGACCTCATACATGCCAGCTACCTTATCATACATGTCTTTAGACCTTCTCAAGTTCCCAACATATGCAAGTAGATTATCTTGTAAACCATCAACTATAATTTGTTTTGCTTTCAACTCACCTTTCTTGTGCTTGTTCTTGATAGCAACAGATGCATTCTCCGGAGGCTCAGGTACCTTTCCTTGAATGTAGTCCAAAACATCATTGTTATTAGCTATGATCTCCAACCTAACTTTCCATGCAACAAAATTAGATGAGTCACCCAACTTCTCATCACTCTTGAAGTAGGAAGTCATCTTGACTTTGACTAGATCAATTCTTTCAACTTTCCAAAGATGAGTGCTTCAAGGCTTGTCTTCTTTTGTGCTTGTCCTTCACCTTAGCTCTGATACCATGTTATTTTTTTCAAATTGTTCTATGCTATATCAATTACTCTAGCCCAATTTCAAATTACAATTAGTCTTTCCATTCATCAACAGTAATTGAAGATAGAACAATATATGCAATGACAAAGAAGACAATGAGCACATCAACAAGAGACACCAGATTTGGTGAAAGACCAGGGAAAAACCCCACTAAGGGGAAAACCCTTTCAAATTCTTCTTTTATTAGATTGTCATAAAATGTTCAACAAAGAGTACAATGAGCCCAATACAATATGATCAACAATACAACCCAACAACTTCAGAAACCAGTTTACAATGGCAGAATATATCAAAGACAACTTGATTCAGACTTAAGATAGCTTCAGAAAACTTCGGATGATGGTCAATTGTAGTCAAACCCTTGGATGCTCCCTTTAGGTTAGCATGCGTGCATCTGTAGCTTCTTGGACGTTATCTTGACCATAGCATGTGTACGTCCAGGGAAGAAATTTCCCAGTTATGTGCCAACTTCCAAAACAAAAACCCTAATTTTGTGCGAGCTTCAGATCTGAGACTTTGGACCTCCATACGACCTTTTCCTTCTAGGTCACTTGTATTTATAGGCTTCTAAGGGTGTTGAACAATGTCCATTTGATGTTGAGGCAGACCTGTCCAAGTGTGCATGAGAGTGAAGCCAACCTGATCCAATATCCATGACTGGGTGCACAAAATCAAAAACTAACTTTTGCTTGTCTAAACAAGGTGATCTTTAGGTCGATTTTGGTCTTCAGGAAAAGAGAAACTCAATGCCATAATCATCTTCATCAAATGAGTAGTCCAAAGTGGAATTTGACCGCAGTTGCATATTTTTAACACAAGCGCCATAGTTTTGGCCCTCCTAAAGGTTTCTTACCAAGTGAACAAGTTTTGAAGCAATTCAAAGTTGACACGCAAAAGCATGAGAGAGAGGTCACGGTATTTCTAATTTTCTTCCATGGAGCACAGACATCTTAAGAAGTATCTGACCATTAAAGTTTCTAGAGTGACACAAGTGTACTTCTACAAATATAGAAAAGTACATCAAAATATTTTGGTGTGGGATTCATTTTTTTAAATTTCCTACAGAGTAGCATTTATTTACCTATTGTAATTTATGTAATGATTTATTTACTCAATGTAATAGATATGATCAATAGAATGTAAAAGACCTCACTTAAAATTTAAGTTGATAAACGATTTGCATGAGCCACTTTTATATCTTCTAAATTTGTGAACCAAATCCTTAAAAAGGGTTTTTGGCTCCTAGGGGATGGTGAAGTTTGTAGCTATGAGTTATTTCTAGGTTAATTCATGAGATTTTCTTGAATTAAGAGATGTTTTTGTTGGAGATTCATTGTGGATTGTCTTAATTAGTAGATTATTCTATTATTAATTGCTTGCTCATCATGTCTAGTAAGGAATTTTTTTTTATCGTACTCAAGTTATATTGTGTGGCCATTCACAACACTTACTTTCAAATCTAAGCAAATCTTTAAAATAATAGTTAGGTTTTAATTTTTATTTCTTGTTTTGTAATATGTGTGTGTTATTCACTTCATTAATTGTGTTATTCACTTCAATAATTTTCTATAGAACTATTTTGATGGTTAGTTATAATTGAAACGTCATTTTTCTTTGTTACTTTCTTGTAAGTTTATTGTTTGTAGCCATTTTTGGAAATATTCCCATAGAGATAAACTTTCTTGTAGAATTACTTCTTAGGAGACCAAAATCATATACCTATTTCCATCTACTCTTTTTGAGAGCTACCTCTCAGAAATAGTGTTTTCTAAAAGTTAGATTTCCTTTCTTTCAATCACCGCTTAAAAGAAAAGATATAAAAAACAGAAATACTACATAACAAAACCTTTCATTGAAAGCCCATAAAACAGTTCCCAGACCATAACTTAGAGTATTATTCTATTCAATAGGAAATAGTCTAATTGGGAATTTTCCTTAGGTTTAACCCCTTCTCTTGATATTTGGAAATCCAGCCCCCTCAACAATGGGAATGGGGTAGATGAGACTCCTTACTTTGAAGGAATAAACAAAATATTCCAATCTTAATGTCAGTACTAAATAGTATTATATAATTTATATCCATGTTAATGATGTAATATTAAAAGAAGGAAAGTTTAGACTTTAAAATTCTCCATTGTTTTTCCCACCACCACCCTCCATTGTCAAAATGTAACAAATACTAAGTGTTAAATTTTCATAACCATATTAGCATACTATATATGTGAGTTGGTACAAGTGTATTAGTAGCCAACCTCATCCTAACCCTATGGTAGGAATTTATTATTCACTCTATCTTTAATGTTCAGTATGATGTATATATGTGTTGTTATATGTGGTACTAAATGTAATGGTCTTGTCATTTGACCAATCAAATTGCGAAAGTATATGGGCAACCAACCTCATAGCTTTTTAATGTAACTGTTGTAGAACTAACCATATAAGGTATTTATTATTCTCTTCACTGTCAAGTGTACATTTATATGCTAAGGCAATTGGCAACTAGGGAATCATCAGCCAAAAGTATATGGGAAACCTAGTTAATGATAACATGTGCAATTGTTAGATATGTAAATGTGGTATTTAATTGCTGGGCATTTATATCCCCGAGTGTTCATTATGTTGTGCAAATATCAAATAATATATGGTCTCAGATCTAAGGATATTTTGGGGAGCATGGTCCATAGATAAATGATATGGGAAAAACATCTCTGATTAAATGATTTTCTAAGGTTGATGGTCATGTAGCATGAGGCAGTTGTTGGGTGTTGCAGTGTGCTCAAACAAGATGCCTTTTTCAGTGTTTATGCAAGATGCTTCTTGCCTTTCACTACAAACCTTGGAGGTGCTATATATACACTTCCTCTTCCTAAATATTATTCAAGGAACAACCAATGTTTTAAATGTCAAACCCGGACCAATGGTTAGAATGGACTTGGATAAGAATCGGCTGACAATTTGATTTATAAACAATTTTACTTAAAAATATATTATTTATTAACATTTTAATAAGAATCGAGAATCTCAACTGGTCAAACCATGTGGATATCCATTGATTGTCCCTCAATTTGGACACCCATTTCGTGAATGTCCCATCTAAATTAGGCTTCATGTGGATCACATTTATCTAATTGGACTCATTTAAACTTCAAAGTTAACACATTTTTTTTCAAAGCTTTTAGCTACTAACCTTACATTATATTTGTTGCTGAACCCATGCACCTTTAGTTTATCTTGTAAATCCATTTGCAACCTATAGTATTTTCTTCTTAATTAATTCTAGAAGCTCGGTAATCTTGTTTCTTTGCATTACACTTAGTCTGTCTGTAATGCTGTTCTCTTCGATGCTTCCCATGTGCTTCTTCAAATGAAATAGGTCCATTTAAATTCAAAATTATGGTCGTCAATGCAACATTTACCTTGTGCAAAGTTGATTATAACAGCCTTCCTTCTTCAGTAGTATAAAGCAACTCCTGTGGCTTTGAATCCCTTGTTTGTCAAATTTTGCTAAGATACCTAATATGCTCCCCTCTATGTGGCATAAATCCGACGAATCTGACTTGCCAACTCGCCCTTAATGTGTGTCAGAAACACACAAGATACGTGTCCAGCATGTGTCCAAATCGTTAGATGGACTACTCCGAACATGCTAGAGCCCAAAAATGAAATAAAGAGGTGCTTCGTGCTATTTCACACAAGTTTTCAGAAATCTAGTAGAGAATGGAAACATGTTACAACAATTAATTGGGCTGTTTATCTTCATAAAAGACATTTTTGCTGATATCTGTTTTGGTATTTTTTTCCCCTTTTTATATCAATTGGATTGAGGAAATGGAATCATATTCACAAAATATAAAGTCAAAATCTACAATCACTTGTTGACGTTAAATAAGATTTGAAAAATGGGCAAGATTAACACTCTTAATCCGAATTGCTGAGTCTATCCTATTATGTGCATGCTTTGGACTCTTCATTATACCCTACATGCCCCCACCCCACGTAATAACCAAAGAGATTATGCGCATGCTTTGGACTCTTCATATACCCTACATGCCCCCACCCCAAGTAGTAACCAAAGAGATTAGTCTAAAGAGGCCACAATTTTGCCTTGAAAATAGTGAAATTTCGGTAAGATTTTGACCAAAATCTGACAGAAATTTTGGGAAATCTGGGGTACAGCTGTCAAGTTTCAAGATTTTGGGTGCCCCAGGGGTTTTTGATGGTCCTGAATCCATTACCACCATCAAAAAAACGATTTAAACACTCTTATGGTTGGATTTTTTGAGAAAAAAATGACTAGATTCCGGCGAAAAATGCTTTCTGGGCAAAATTGTGGCCTCAGTAGACAACGCCACAACCAAAGATTCTGAAATGATTTACCTTGCATTTTCATAGCAGGCCACCTCTTCATTTGTGCTGTATCTGACAGCCATAGTGGAGCATCTACTGAATAGCTACATTACTTTATCCAAGAAGTTGTTTGAAAGATGTTTTCCTCGAGCATGGTCCTGGCCATCTTCACACTGATCCCATTTTTCCAGTTCACGTTGCTCTTTTGTTGTGAACTATACCGAATGTAAGCTACTTGCATTGAAATATTTTTATAAGTCATTATTAGATTGTATTGCACCCATTGTTCATCTTATCTTTTGTGATAAGGAATAATTGCGTTGAAAGATTCTTAAAACATAGGGTTGTGATTCAAATGCACAGTTATCCTAAAAATGAGGTCTTTGCTCTTTTGTTGTGAACTATACCGAATGTAAGCTACTTGCATTGAAATATTTTTATAAGTCATTATTAGATTGTATTGCACCCATTGTTCATCTTATCTTTTGTGATAAGGAATAATTGCGTGATAAGATTCTTAAAACATAGGGTTGTGCTTCAAATGCACAGTTATCCTAAAAATGAGGTCTTTGCATATGAGTGGTTATCATCTATAAGAGGATTATAGGAAAAATATTAGTAGCAAAAAAAGTGGAAGAAAGTGAGAGATCATCTAAAATTTGTAATTTGAAAACCTATCCGCAATTTTATGACATAATCACTGGTTTGTCAAATATTGTAGCAAAATAAAATGCTTATTGACAGAACAACGAATTGTTTGGAGAATGGCCTAGTGTTACAAGGGTGGTTTACTTTCCTCTGATGTCATCCTTACCCATTCTTATATGCCACTGATCTCATCTTTTAAAATAAAATGTTCTTCCCCAAAATTGTGTAATCTCACATGTAAAAGGAAATAAGGGGAAATCGATGCCATTCCCAAGGGTGCCTTATTTCACTTTCATGAAATCTATCCTCACCACTCTTCATGCATTAGATGTTAGCTGGTATATGGACTCGCATTATATTAGTTGTTTCTTACGCTTTCAATTCATTATCTCCATCTCCCTGTATAGTTGTCACATTTCATTTATTTTCTGGTGTTATGAGATTTCTAACATTGTCTATCTAGTTTTGCTGTTAATGTTCGGAAAAAAAAAAAAAAAAAAAGAATGGGCACTGGCTAAGAATATAATGAAATATTCCAATGGCTTGGGTAGTGTGAAAAATAAATAAAAAATATAAGAAAATAAAGGTAAAAAATAAAATTGACACTTGAATTAGTCTGAGCTTATTAAGAACCCTCGGAGAAGAAATCAAGGACAATGATGCGAATATAGCAAATCTAATTAGACCAATACGCCTTCTTATGAATATGTTCACTTCCCTTTTCGTCTACCTCTTTTATCTCCCCCCATCATCTGTGCACCATCTCCTTTCTATGTGCGCCCGACATCTATGCACCATATGCCCTCACACTTTACGCCCAAAACTCCGCCGACAAATTCTGCAAAGACCTTTCGACATAACGTGATAAAGGTTATTAACCCCTCCAACAGGAGATTGCTGAGATTCTTCAGGTTGGAGGCTGCCAAAGAAAAACTGCATTCGATTCACCACGACTGCAATTCGTATGAGGAGCTGCTGCGAGTTTGCATACATCATGAATCTCTGTCCACTCTTGGTCATTCTTCTGGCACTCCGGACTTTGCACTGGCAATGAGATGTTTTCTTGATTCGTAAAGTTTCCCTGTTGGGATGAAATGTAACTGGAGATCTAAATTTTCCTTCTTTAATCAGTGTCAGCAAAGAGTCTTTCCTTTGTCCATTATATCTGTAGGAAGATGAGTTGTTGCTGTGAAGAAGAGACCGCCATTTTAGAAGACTCCCCGAGATTCTGTATGACCCCGGAATGGTACCAGTAAGGCGATTTTTTTGCCATATTAGGCTGTATCAAGTGTGGGAGTTTGCCAAAACTGTCCGGTATGATTAAATGGGAATCAGCTCCTGCAACACAAACAGTGTTCATTGAGGTGCCGGACATACTTGATGGCAGCTATATACAAACGTTTGAAATCTTCTCAGAATTGAAGGAAGCAATAGATGTTACTATGGAAAAATCAGATGAGTCCAAATTAAGATTACAGGGATCTTTTGATGAGCTAATAGTTATACTTATACCTGAGCTAACCTTAACTGATGACACATTCAAGTCATTACCAACTCCCGTGTTTTATGATGCTAAAGAAGACCTTGGAGCCTTATCTGTTACAAAAATGCTTCTCCGTCAACAAAAGGAACATTCTACATGTGCAAGTGATTGGCTTTATTTGGATTGGCATCACTGACAAGGAGGGGCCTGCAACAATCGTAGTTGTTTTCCTCTTCAGAAAAATATACAAGATGAAGAGAATTGCAGATTGATTAATTTTACAGTTCCTTCTTTGAAAGTGACTTCAAATATTTTAAATATAATGGAGTATTTTGATAAGCACCAGGATAATCAACCTGAAAATAATGGTCCAGAGCTCTCTAAAAGTGTTGGTATATCAGATATTCCAGGGTTTAAGTCTGAGACTGTTCTGGATGGGGTACCTAACAGCATTGACATGAAAACACAACACAGGATAATCTGCAAAATGCACTTCAGTCATGTACTAAGAAGGTCTCTTTATTGTTCAACTCTATGTCTGTATCCAGTGATCTGTCATTTTACTTGAATGAGAAAAGTTCTGTAAGATGTGGAGATCCTTCAGCAAAAGAATCAAGTGGCATGCAAAATTCTTTGCATACCGATCTCAATGAATTCTCAAATACTATTTCATCCGATCTTGATTGTCAAAAGAACAGGATACAACTTCATCATATTGAGATATCCAAATCTGTCGTAGACATTATTGATTGCATTCAAACGAAATATGAAATCGTTTATGAGTTAGATAATGAGCTAAAAAGAATAGTAGATACATTTCCAAACCTGAAAACGCTTTGTATTCTACATGCTGATCAGGTAGATTTAATGAGCCTGATCAAGGACAGGGTTTCCCAAATAGGTTCCTTAAAATATGATATAACTTTGAGAGGACTAGGCACTATGCATATATTACAGAAGACAGCGTGGTGTTCAGGTAGCATACCTGTATTTGACAGAGTTGGTTCAAGGCATAGAGTTTTTGGAAGATTCTATAAAACTGCCCTATTCTTTGCTTAAAGATGCCTACCATAAATCTGAAAAAATCTGAAAATGGGTTGGCTGAAGAGCATCCTATGTTATCATCACTTGAAAGAATACTTAAATCAGATTTGTTGTCTCAGAGTGATCACAAGGTCTTGGTTGTGTCCAGGAAAAAATGCATTTTTGCCTCTACGCAAGAAAATATCTTTAATGGGTTTGAAGCTTCACGAGCTTGATTGGGATCAGGGAGAAAATTTGGACAAGTTTAATCAGGCAATTTTGGACACATAATCACATTGAGACTGCCTGATGGTATCACACAAGTGAGTCAAATATGCCTATACTTGACAATATGATATGTATTATGAATACTTGAAAGTTGAGAGTGATCAGTATTTTGAATGATATGTTTTAATTTATCTTAATTGTTTTATTATCTGAATGTTAAACTTCAAATTTTACAATTTGTGTTATTCATTCTTAACTTGGAGCGGATACAAGTTGCAACACACTTAAAATCATATCTCTTATTTATTAGACCAATCAATTGAATGTCCTAGGAGATCATTCGTTGTGCCTGAGATAAAGTTTGGCGCAAATATCTAGAGCCACTCGAATTGCACATAGAGAAGCAATGCCAAGAAACAATCTTGAAAATTGGATTAGGAGTCCTATGAAAGGCAGGATATGTTTATTGCAAAATAACAGGTCAAGTAATAACTTTAAGGCATATCATTGAAAAAAGTTTGGGAGAACAAAGAAGAAGTATTTTGTTGCTTTGTTGATTTCAAGAAAGCGTTTGACTTAGTTCCTAGGGATAAGCTTTGGCACAGAATGGAGGAACTTGGGGTTCTTAAACATTTGAGAGTGGTTGTGCATAGGCTGTATGAAGAAGTGAAAGTCAAAATTAGAACTTCAACAGGGATTTTTGAAAGCTTTAGAAGCGATATTGGGGTCAAGCAAGGTTGCCTACTGTCTCCTAGCCTTTTTGGTTTATATATCGACAAGCTTGAGGAGTGGTTATATTCACAAGGGGGTGATGGTATCTATTTGGGCAAGTTTGTTATAAGGCTTGTTTTGTATGCAGATGACCTTATTCTGATTGCTAAATTGGCTCTTGGTTTGCAAGAACACTTACTATCCCTTGAGAATTTTTGTAGAAGTGTGGGGATGCAAGTCAATATCAGAAAAACGAAAGTAGTGGTCTTCTCTAAGAAAATAAAACATAACCAGCATAATTTCTACTTTGAAGGCAACATTCTGGAAGAAGTTGCGGATTACAAATACCTCAAAATTGACTTCAACAAAAATCTAAGCTGGAATGGTTGTAGAAAGAAAAGAATTTTGGGGGGTTGGAAAACATTTTATGCTTTTCAAAATAGGTGTAGAGAGGCAGATTTATGGGACTAGAAAACCACTCAAACTCTTTTTGGGCTTCTAGATTCCGGTGATTCTCTATGGTTGTGAACTATGGGCCAGCAGTACATCCTACATGCAGTGGAGACAAATTGAGAAAATTTAGAAGCATTTGATTACAAACAAATTTAAGATTAAAAGTGCAGTTCCTTATGATATCTTGTTAAGTGAAACAGGGACTGCTCCTATTAAAGCAACTGCTATGGTGCGAGTCATAAGGTATTTAAAAAGAGTTGAGCAAATGGAAGAGGGTAGATGGCCTAAGGTTGTCTTTAATGGTGGATGGTGCAAGAGAAAAAAAACTTGGATGCAACAAAATAACAAATGGTTTAGTAAATGGAGTATTTACTTGAACGTGTGTCTCATAAACAACAAAGAGATCAAAACTTTCGTTATGAAAAAGTTCCACAAGTGTACTTGGGATAAGGAGCTAGGAAGAAAGAAAAAGTACTATATTGAAGTGTTTAATCCCACTCATAGTCATCAACCAAAAGCATACATAGAGGCCAATATCTCTTAGAGAGCCAAAATTCTTATTGCTCAATTAAGGACTAATTCTCATCAACTCCGTTGTGAAATAGGGCACTGGAAAAGGCCAAAGGAAGTTTGGGAGGAAAGAGTATGCATTTGTTGTTCTTCCGGAAAAGTGGAAACAAAAAACACTTCATTTTAGAATGTGAGGCCTTCAAAGACAACAAGGAAAGTTATGCAAATATGTTGGCAGTTAGCTCTTGGGATAATCTATTTAGCGAGGGGTTTGTCGAGAAGCTAGGAACATTTATTTTGAAGCTTCATAGAAAAGGGCCGAACGGCGAATACATCAAGCAGATGAAGAAGCAATCTGTCCCATAGGCTATCTTTAGCCTCGTGGACGTTAAAATAATTTATTTCTTTTTTCCTCCTTACCTACGCTTGTTTACAATTACAATATAACAACTATAGAAAGCCCATGGAAAGTAAAATATATTTTAGAAAAATTCATCTCATTTTAAAAACGCACTGAAATTATAATTAATTTTAAAGCCTAAAATGAGTTTTTATGATTTTTTAAAAGCTATTAATAATATCATACATCACAAATAAATTAATTACCCATTTAAATTACAAACACCTCAAATACCGTTAGATTTTATATTTTTTTTAAATACTAATATTACAATAAGATATAAATAAATAAAATATAATTTTATAAATTAAATATTATTATTATTTTTACAAATAAATTAATTACCCATTTAAATTACAAACCCTTCAAATACCGTTAGATTTTATATTTTTAAAAAACACTAATATTACAATAATATATAAATAAATAAAATATAATTTTATGGATTAAATATTATTATTATTTTTAAAACTAGATATTAAAATATAAATAATTAAAATACAATTTTTTAAAATTAAATATAATTGTTATTTTTTTAAATAAAAACAAGTAAAATATAATCCAATAAATGGATTAAATATTATTATTATTTTTAAAACTAGATATTAAAATATAAATAATTAAAATACAATTTTTTAAAATTAAATATAATTGTTATTTTTTTAAATAAAAACAAGTAAAATATAATCCAATAAATATATTATTATTAGTTTTTTCAGTTTTCTAAAGAGATCAAAATTTTTAACCTAAGCATTAGAATAAAATTTAATCAATTTTTTTTAAGCTTAAACTTTATGGAGTGAAAATTTGTATTTTGTTATCTTAAGTTTAAAAGAAGTGACATCATATGGCTCATAATAAGAAGGAAGGGACTTTTTTTAATTATGTAATTTTTATATTATTTCATGCAAAAATTTTATAACATAAAATTATTTTATTTTCATATTTTTGAATTTAAGTTTTTTGGATTTATATTAAATTAAGAAGAGTTTTTTTAGTAGAAATTATATAGAAAAAGAGGACAATGTAAAGATCAATAAATCATATACCTCGCAAAATTTTCCTTTGTGTGATTTTTACCTAAATTTTTATTTTTATTTTTATATTATTTATACTCAAAATTATTTTATAATATAAAATTTTGGAAAAGAAAAATCTATTGTTATAAACACATTTTTTTAATTTATTTTATAAATTTCATATTTATAATTATAAATAATTTTTATATTCATAAAAATATATTTATATGATTAATTTTTATTTATTAATTTTTTTTATATATTGATTATGGAATTTAAAATACATATTTTTCATTTAAAAATACTATTGGCCTCTTTCTGCACTTTTTAGGGCAATTGCTAGTTAATTGGCTTTTGCGCTTTGTGGGAAAATGGCTGTAGTTACAATTGAAAAAATACTGCGACTGATTCAGGTCCGGCAGGCCAATTCACCACGGTTGATTTTACTGATAGTGAAACGATCCTAGCTTATAAATCTATGTATTGGTATCCTTATATTTACTTCTCTGTTTTAGTGTCTAAAAGTGAACAATTCACCAGACAGTCACACTTCTAAACTTTTTCATGCTGAAGAAGTTCCCATCGTATCTACACAATTCTGGGAATGATTCAAGATATGAAATTTTCCTTTCTACTATGAACATGTAGAATTGTTCGTAGATTTTATGCAAGGGGCATTGCTGGTAAAACTGATTGTTTCTCTGTTAACGTGCCCCCATGTCCTATAGCTCTGTTCTGAGCGAATCAGATGGATTTTATGAAGCTATGTTTGCACTAATTGATTGTTTTACAAACTCATAATATAATGGTTCACCTTCTGTGATTTTTTGGTGAAGGCAATGACAACGGCAATGAATCTGTACTACAAGGAAAGGAACGGTCTAAAGCAGGAAGCAAACAATATCTGGAGCTTCTTGAGCATGAAAGAGCTATAAAGGTTTAATCTCTGAGTGCCTGAATATGTATTAAGAAGTTCAAGATTTTATTCAGACTTTGCATATGATAATCACATATTGAGATTATGTATTAAGAAGTTCAAGATTTTATTCAGACTTTGCATATGATAATCACATATTGAGATATGATACAGAAGTGTGGCAGATTTCTCTGCCTAACCTAAGTCTCTTTCTTGCAGGTTAAGGGTTCCAGTGTGTTTCTAGGACTGGTACTTGCATTCATGACAGGAATTTCATATGCTATGTTCTCTCCCCTGTTTAATCTTGCAACAAACGATCAGTTCCATCTATTAAAACCTGAAATGCCTCATTTATCTGTTTACGTCTCCTTCTTTTATTTCTCTATAGCTTTCTTCATCCTTGCCATATCAGTGAATATATGGCTCCTATACTTCCCAATTCTTGGTTTGCCAAAATCGTCTATATCAAGTTACCTCTCAGACGTTGAAGGTCGTCACTATGCAATTATGGCGGGTATCCTGTGTGCGGTGGGAAACGGATTTCAGTTCATGGGTGGCCAAGCTGCAGGGTATGCAGCAGCTGATGCTGTGCAGGTATTGCCTTTATTCTGAGGACTATCATTATAATTGTAACGTTGTTTAAGTGCAAACTGGTTAAGATTGCAATTATCCATACATATCTAAACATGGAAAGTTGAAACATGATAAATAGCGATTATCATCATCCTAGGAAGTCACTTATGTTGCAACATGGAAACTTGACAAGATGGCATAGAAATGGAGATAAAAACCATTCATGACACTGATGCAATATGTGTTGTTCCTTTCTCTAAGGTTGAGAACCAGTGATGGGACTTAAACCTAGGATTATTTGAATTCTACTAATTTTATGTTGCAGTCTAGACTCTGTAATTTATAATGTATGTACTACTCCATTGCAGGCATTGCCCTTGGTTGGCACCTTCTGGGGCATTGTTTTATTTGGAGAATATCGGAATTCTTCATGGAGAACTTACGCGCTACTTACAGGCATGCTAACAATGTTTGCAGTTGCTGTTTCATTGCTTGTAGCTTCAGCACGACAAAGAGTAGCTTGACATAAGCTAAGGTTAAGCTATCGATTCTATTTATTGGATCATGTATGATAGCCTTCGTCTGAAATAGGCATTCAAGCATCGCCTCCTATCTCGGTGTGTGAACTTAGAACTACCATTTGCAATGACCAGTTGCATGGCCTTACCATCTGACACGTTGTTATAGCTTGCAGCCTTTGTAACACCAGTCAGAAAATTATTTATGTTGCTTTGCCGATCTGAAAGGACTTAGTGCATTGTTGTGTTTATACTAAAGCCAATTTATTCGGTTTCCTTTCAACCTAAACTGACCTGTTACTGTCTTGGTAACAGGTGTCTTATTGTGAAAGTGTTTGACAATGTCTGGTTGTCATGGTTTTCACATATTTTTAAAGCAAGGGCAATTGTCCATGTTTTGGCGGCTCTTTAAGTGATCATTCTTTTGCAGTTGGGGGTAGTGCTGCATGTTCATGTCTCTAGAATATTCTAGAGTGATTTCTATGGTGTATAATTCTATTCCATCGCACAATGAAGTTTATAAATTCCGAAGTAAAGCTTTCACGGTGAGCATGATTGGTTATATTTTTGTCACTTTATAACATGAGTTATAGATCTTTTTCTTTCTCTGCTTTCCAAAGTAAAGCTTTCATGGTGAGCATGATTGGTTCTATTTTTGTCACTTTATAACCTGAGTTATTGATCTTTTTCTTTCTATGCTTTCCATTGATCATATTTCACTGTGGCTGCGATGGAAATTTAATTTTAAGACATGACAGTTAAAAAATTTCCATTTACCTTAATTTGCAATGTTAAGCTGGGGCATATGCTGCTTCGTCTTTCTCATTCGATGTTAAGTTTTCACATATTTTTTTTGGTTTTACGGCCATAAGAAGGTTTACACAATTCCTTTTAATAATAAATTTTTAAAGAAATTATTTCTATTATATTTTAGCAAACATATCGATTTTTAAAATTTTGCTGATGTCTTAAATATTTGAGATATGTATATAAAATCAAATTTCAAATATTTAAGAATAATAAAATTATTTTACATTTTATTATTATCAATTTTCGAGGTGTACAATATTTTACAAATGATTTTTTAAGGAATGTATTAGTATTTATTGGTTTCTGCAACTTTCTAAACAATTAAGCTCAGTTACAATAATCATTCACACAAATTAATAAGGAGTTAGATCAAGAGAACCTTAATCATAACAAACTCCTAAATACTTACAGAATCTTCTTTAATAAGGTTTTATTACCATTTATTCATAATCATAATATAGTTAGCTTAGTCCACATTACATTGAATGGCCTCCATTATTCTACTAGTATTCCCCTTGGGACCTTCCCCATGCACCCCATATTGCCCTCATATGTACACTACATACCACCCCTCTTAGATAAGTGTGGTTGTCAATACTTGTTGTGAAGAACTACAATTAACATATACCAAGGTCCCATGGATAAGTGTCGACCACAAATGTTGAAGTCAAATAATCAAAGTGTCATGTAGTAGTGCGAGCTACGATGTTGAAGTAGTCCAAGCGCCATCTTAAACATGGGTCCCATATCCAAGTTTTCATGTTGAGTCCCCTTGATATGTTGGTTCAAATGGTGTTCCAGTTGCCTACCTTGGTGATGCGGATTTAAATATATATATCCATCCATCTCAAATAAATCATCCACAAAGGACACTACAACTGGGGAATAAACAAACTTAAAACTTGTATCCCTAACTAATTACTAATGTCTCTCCATAATATTCTCTACCTAAGGCAAAGTGGAGTCGTCAAATAGAAGAGAAAAGTAGTTGCCATCCCAAAAATGAAAACTATCTAGATACTAGGCAATATAAGCATCCTCAAGATCATATCAAACATATTGTTCTTCAATATATTCTTCTCTAATGTCATTGTATATGGGTCCAAGAAGACAAGTGTCTTGTTAAAGTCTATCAACCCAATCGTAGAGAAAAAAAATTAAAAACCTTAGCAACTCCATGTCCATGAAGGTTACAGTGTGAAACTTGCAATGGTTGTAGTGTACTTGATATTGATTGAAAATATAACATATCATACATCAAATTTGTTGGACACCTAATCTGCTAAGGGTTATGGTGTGGAAGTTGAACATTCATTGGAGTTCAAGAGACCTTGGAAGATGAATTTGACGATCATGTAAAATGTATAAATGTACATCATTGTGAATAATAAATGCAATGAACAATTATTCTTTCATATCTTGTCTCCATTTATGTTTGTGTTTAACATGGTATCAGAGCGGGAAAATTTTGGCCCTACTCCAATTTTAGCCACTAGTTTTGTGGCCAGTTCTACCGTCAGCCCTACCTCCTTGGACCATTCACCTGAGCGCTTTGTCATCCCTCTGTCGCGAGCAAACATTGACAAATTATGTGAGCAGCGAATAAAGTTTTTCTCACCAAGTTTGTCATATTCTCCTTCAATTTGCATTATTTTCCAACTTGCATTGGTTAGTCTGTTTGTTGGTGTGTATTAGTGGTTGCTAGCTTGACATGCATTTCATATTTTTCTAAAGGTGTTTCTTCATATTTATTTATCAAGGCTCTCAACCTATTGTGATGGTTTTTCCTGTGCCCATTTCATCTAAGCGACATTATAAGAGGAGATCTACACGTTTGTCGTGTTCCACTCTGCTCGTGTGCTTATTTCTTCACTTTGGGACAAGAAATCAATCAAAATAATCTCTATAAATTGCACCATCAGTCCTTAGTTTCATAGTCATTGCCAACACTGGAATATGTTAATTCATTCTCTGCATTGAGTGCTAGGTTTTGGTAAAATCATTGGTCAGTTGGTTAGAAGGTTGTCTCCATGCGTGATTTTTGTGCGTTTGAACGACATGGATCATTCTCTGTGTTTGACAGTGCATTTGTGCATTGTGTAAAAGTGGTCGCTCTTGATATGTGCTTTGGTTATACCTAAAGATGTCATTCTTTGCATTGATTAAAGTGTACAATGCATTTGGTGTGTATTCTAGTGTGGTTGTTGGGATCCGAGCATGGAGTATTGACTAATCATTCTTCTCCGATGGTGGATGTGGAGTGCTGACTAGAGCGTTGAACTCTCCTACCACTATTCCTACGCACCGTTCGAAAGCAAGGAATATTTTACGAGCTAATATTCCTAGGTGGGCTAGTATTCCATGCTTTTTCCAAAAAAAAGATTTGCCAGTTTTCATTTTTCTAAAAATGAATTTTTCCAAATTTTATAGTATAAAATTATTTTACCTTAAAAGTTCACAATATTATATATTGTCTAATATAAAATAATTAAAATGATAATCAAACATTTTAAAATTTGGATATTTGGGACTAGTAAGATTCACCAAGGTTGCTAAACTCTAAGATAAACTTTCATCCTTAAAATTTTCCCTGTTCAAAAGGAATACAAAACATTTTCCCTGTGAATGCCTTCAATCCCTATTATATGTATGTTGAGTGACATTTGCAGTGAAGATATTACATTGGTTCAAATGCTATGAAAGAAGCATCTATCTTCTGCGTTGATTGGAGTCCTAAGTTGGATCCTTGCATTGAATGAAGTGAGGAGTGAGATGGGTATGTTGAATTGGTGTTGTGGTAAGGTGAGTGTGGAATGATGTGTGCTTTGAGCTAAACTATGTCATATGCGCGTGAACCTAAAGCTAGCGTTCCATAGGAGAGTGGTGCCATTGTTTTCGCATGGACAAGGCATTTTCATTTGCCGTAAGAAATTCATTAATGTTAATTGAAAGACTTCACATCTTGATTGTATCGAATGCAGACCGTGTTGCTAAATAAAACAAATATGAATTGGTAGTTGTTCTAGTCATGAAAAGAATAGTTCTTTATGTGTGCTTCAACAATTTATCTGTTTAGAACTAATTATATAGATTGAAATAGAGGGTTGCAAAGGAATATGGATGGTGTATCACAGGGGTTCACGTAGCCATGCCTCTGAATTTACAAAACTAGTGCCTCATGAGGATGAATATCATGCTTTAATTAAAAACTGTAGGTCATTTATGTAGGTGTGGCATGCTTACCTGGACATGTTGATCTTTGTAGATTAGTCCCAAAGAGTTTTTTTATTCGTGGGAGCTATTTGCAATCTTAACATTTAAATTCCCAATTTTGGGCCTTTAAATTGCATTAAAACAAAATCTTTCTATATAAATATATTTTTATGTCTCAGGTAGTGATCTCTAGTGAATTTCGGCTCTTCTTTTTTCGAGTGTGAGGGGATTTGAATATATTGAAGTTGTGATAGGTAAAAAAAACAACAACAACAAAACAAAAACAAATCATAAGAAAAGGTTATTGTGCTTCCCTATTGTTTACTTGATCTTTATAGCAAACAATTTTGGACTATTTCACATTCAAGTTCAAAAAGTTGGCAAATTAACTTTCTAAGAGCATCATTGTTTCTACAACACAACTTTTTTCATTTGCTCAATAATGGAGAAAATTCATGGATTATTAGAGTTATTAAGAACTTTAATCATATCTACTATTGAAGACACAGTTAAAGTTAGCAAGGACACTCTATCTAATATTAAGGTCTATCTACAAAATGCACAAGAAAACATTGAATTTTTGCAGTTCAAGTCTCAACTTCAGCAAGATGAGTTACAACAGAAAAGACATAATTTTGAAATTGTTCTTGTTTAGAACAATCCCCTTTTTGAGTCTGAAGTTGGCTACCATCCGCTGTCAGCGAGTGATAGAATTAGTGACATTGAGGTTGAATCCCATCATGTACCCACTTCAAGAGCAAATTTTCATGCAGGTGTGGAAATTCAGCCTACACTTCCCAAGTCAATCTTCAGACCTTGGGAAGAGCTTGTCAGCAACAAGCAGAAAACAAGTGTTGGATATGATAAGGAGGTGCCCTTTCATACTCCAGACAACTCAAATCCCATCAAATTTCAAAGTTCTGGATTTCTTCAAGATAGTTCTTCACTTGTTTTTTCTCCTCCACATTCAAAGCAGATTGTGAAATTCCAACATTGTGACCGAGTTGGACATATGAAATATCATTGTTTTGATTTTCACCTGTGTAAGCATTGTGGTTTGCACACACATTCTTCAAACAAATGCTCCAAAAACAAGCCTCCTGCAAGAACCAAGATTCACCTTGGATGGATCGCTTCTTGACAATGGGCTTCAACAACCAATAAGATATTTCGTTCATATCATAGAATTTGTTCTAGAGTATTGAAAAGTCTTGCAGTTGAGTTCTCTTCATCTTCTCACCTTGTATCTAACAAGGGGGGAATCAATGGTCATCTACAAGTTTCAAAGATAAATCAAACAAGCCTGAGCCACTACCTGAACCTGTTGTTCGAGCCTATAGCCAAAGACAACCATACCCAGATTCAGAGTTGTAGCTAGAGACACATAATCCCCTAAGCATGCCTTTGTCTGGTGGCCTTAAACCATTGCAGGTTGTATACCTCCCTTTATCCAAGTTGAAGGTCTCCCTCTTCAAAGCATTAGGGACACTTCCTCTAGCAGAAGATTTCAACTTCTTGCCAGATTTGGAAGAGTTTCGGGAATATCACTAAGCGTTCCAAGTTGAGACCCAAATGGTCTCCCTTTCCAAGACAATAAGGAGCACTCCCTCTAGCAGAAGACTCTAGCTTCTTTCCAAATTTGGAAGATTTTCGAGAACTACACTAAGCATTCCAGTGTTGGTGGTCATGCTTAAACCACTATCAGTTGAGACCTTGAATTCTCCCACCTTATTCCATATTTCAAAGAGCACATATAGCTTATTGTTTCCATGAATTTTTGCACATTTTATATTACAACTCTCTTCTTGGAATCGTATATACCCTTACGGATTAGGGGGGGGGGAATGTTGGACACCTAGTGCACTAAGGGTTATGGCGTCTAAGTTGAACGAGTCCAAGAGACCTTGGAAGATGAATCCAACAATCATCTAAAATGTATAAATGTACATCATTGTGAATAATAAATGCAATAAACGATTATTATTTCATATCTTGTCTCCATTTATGTTTCTGTTTAATAAAATTGAATAGTTGACAGTCATATTTTCAATGGTAATGATTTGATGGAAATCAATGATCCTTGTCAAAAGTATGAGCTTTACGGTCCACATGGTCGTCACAAAAAAAGCCTTGGAAATAATTGATTTTAAATCAATGATATCTTGCCCCTTCCAACTCTAAATTGCACGATTTATTTTTTTATTCTTATTTCGGTGATTTCCCACGGGGAATTTGGATCTACAACTTTTTTTTACAAATTCAGCCTAGAAAGATAAACAAAATTATTTAAATGTCGTGGTCCACATTTTTCTCCAAAGAATCCACAAAAACAAAAAAAAATCCACACTTTGGTTGAAAGGGCTCTTATATCAATTGTGAAATACCCAAGATATGAATATAAAATCAAATATTGAATATTCAAAAATATAATAAAAATACTCCACACTTTGTTATTATCAAAACCTTAAAGTAAGCAACACTTTAAAATTGATCCTTTTACAAAATGAATCCATCCCCTATTTTTCACTCGATACCAATTGTTAAATACCCAAGATATGGATATAGAAACGAATGTCAAATATGATAAAAATACTCCACATTTTATTATCATTGAACCCTTAAGGTAAACAACATCTTACAATTGATCTTTTTACATAAGGAATATGCTTCTTTGCACTTGCCTCTTAGAGGGGGAAACCTTTTAATAAGCTAAGCTCAACTACAATAATCATCCACACATATCCATTAGTAGTTGTTATGAATATAATTCATAACAAAATAAATAAATGTAAATAATATAAATACTAAGTAATCAATTAGTGATTATGTTAAGAAGTCATTAGTTAAGTGAAAAGGCATGTCTAAGAGACATGGTTGGTCACGAAAGGACACCTGCTTAGGTATATTTATGCAGGTCCTCATTGTAACAATCATCACTTATACATTTTTATATATTAATAAATTATTATTATTAAGTACCTCATGTATTTTTCCATTCAAGTCTACAAGCTATCAGTTTTTATGCTTCAGTGGTATCAGAGCCATGGCACACAATATAATCATGTGGGTCTTTGAACGTTGTTCACTACACAATGTGCCATTACGTTCACGTCCTGAGTGCGATGAGCAGTTTAGTGAAATTCAAGAAGCATTTCAGCGATTAGAAAAATCATGTGCAGAAGTTATAGCATGCCTAAAGAAAAGTTATGTAGAGGAAGATGATAGCGACGGTGATGAAATGAAACAAGGTGAAGCATTAGATGATTATAATGATGAAAATGAAGAGGTTGTAGAAAATTATGAAGATGACATGTTTGAAAAAGAAAAAGTGGATTATGGGAAAGAGAAGGAAGAAAATAGGGAACTACTCAAACTCAGATCTGAACAAATTCACATTTGGAAGTATAAGGGGAAGACAAGACGCAATCTTTTGGTATACCATGAAGATCAAACTCTTGAGGAAGCTGAAATAGAGATGGGTCAAGAAATTCTGCTGGAATTTGATGGAATGCCTTCTTATAATAGAAAATGTTGCAGGTCATATGCATCTGTAGTGCGAGAAAATGACCTTGCCATATTTCCAACAACACCTCAAAGGTAACCCATATATGCACACAAGGAGGATTCAATTTGTTTACCAGTGACATCTCAAAGGGCACACACATATGCACGCCTAGTTAAATCAAGTTGTTCACCCATGGAATTAGGTAATTTTGTGGGATTAAAAGGACTTCAGAACCTTGGTTATATTTGTTATATGAACAGTGCTCTTCAATGTGTGCTCCACATACTCGAGCTAGTCAAGTTTTTTCTGGGGGATTATCAAGAACATATAAATCATGATAATCCTCTTGGATATAAGGGCGAGTTAGCAACAACAATTGGTGAGTTAGTGAGGAAAGCATGGAGTCCTGGATTAAACTTTGCACCAAATACATTTAAACAGACAGTTGGTGTTTTAAAACCCAATTTTGAAGGTTATCGTCAAGAGGATACACAAGAGTTCCTAATTGTATTGTTGGATGGACTCCATGAAGATCTAAATTGCGTGAAAACAAGCTTTATATAGACATTGTTGACAATGAATGCTCAGATGAGACATTAGCAGAGACATATTGTGCATAGCAGTGATGGCATTGAAAGGCCTGCACAACATACAATACACTGTGACACTAAGATTATGATGGTGTTACTACATTTGTACTCCATGCAGAAGGACAAGGATCTCGCAGTGTTTCTTGCTGGTTTTTGTTCCGATTGGCAGGGAACAAATACGACCTAGTTTGTTGTTCCAATTGCAGGCTACAAATACAACCTCGTTTTTTTATCAAAACATGTGCCTAGAACCACAGAGTTGTAGGAGGAAGTGGTGAGAGATATGACCTCCACCTTCAGGCAACCACAGAATTGCTTCATTTCTAGCGACCACCGCATCACCGTATAAATGGTCGATTTTTGCACGACAATTACTGTTGCGTGCATTATTGGTGTTGCGGGAGCCACGAGAGAGCCACGATCAACAAACACAAGTCTGTTAACATATTCCTTGTTGTCAACATTTTTTTTTTTTTTTCTTCTTCTGTTGGGCCACAGTCATAGATGTCACCGCTTTCCCTAATCGACAGACGATGGAGTGGGCAGCTGTAGTCAACCTGGAGGTAATTCGTTGATTCGATATGGTAGTCAATGGGCTACATAACCGAATGCTAGATCAAAGCGATAAGTCGTAACAGTCAGTTAATGCATCACTAGACTATACGTAAAAATAGTTATACATATTTTATATAAATTATAATTACATAATAGATATAATTTATAATTACAAAGTATATATATATATATATAGGAAAAAAGCATGATAAGGATGGAGGTGTAGGGATGAGGCGCGCTCGTGAAGGCCTAGGTTAACCTAGGGTTTCTACTTGACCTCTACAGAATATTGTCAGGGTCTCTTCAAGGCGCACTATACAGTGTAGCAGTCTACACCTGTCGCTTTCGGCATTTCGACCTGTGGACAGGATGGACGATACTATGGATATGGACGCGGTTGATTACATTGAGGAGCCTTTCCCGGACAGAGTCATCTTTGACAACCCTAGATTCACTCCTGCCCCTCCGATTGTATCGTCTTCGCCGTTTGCTGGCCCGGAATCATCTCACCGACCTCCCGTTGTTTCCCTTCCGCGGCACAGCTCTGTCCCTCCCCTCATCGGGTCTCACCCTATCGACTCCCCTAATTTCGAAGTCCCTCCACTCTCCCCAAGCACCCTTCATATTCTATCCTCACATACCCCTCCCTCGCCCTCATTTGACCCGCTTTCCTCTTCCTTCTTTACTGCTCCTTCTGTCAACCCTCTGGTCTCTGCCGCGGCGCCTACCTCCTGTGTTGGTACCCGACCATCTGGGTGTTTCGAAACCCCTGCAGTCAAGGTTAAACCTGCAAAACCTTTTCCTCAGGAAGGTGTACCAAACCCCCTGGTGGACCATCCGTCTGCACCCCGTACCAACAAAAGGAAGTCGAAGTGCATTAAGGCTACCTCTAAGGATATCACCATAAGGTTCGGCGAGACCTCAGCTATAGGCGAGTTTGCTATTATGGCAAACACTGTGTTGGTAGGGCATGTCAGGGGCAAAGCATATTCGACAAAAAGGCTGACTCAATGGGTGAAGGAGATTTGGGGAGGTTTGCTTATTGATCTGCCGGAAGTCCATATATTACCAAGAGGTTGGTTCTCTTTACATTTTTCAAAGGAGAGTTACACGGACCTGGTACTGGCCAGGTACTGGCACATTGAAATGGCCTCGGTACACCTCAAGAGGTGGAGTCCTCTATTTGACCCAGAACGCGAACAAATTGGAGTTGGACCGATTTGGGTGCGCCTGCTGGGGCTTCCACTACAGTTCTGGGGTGAAGAAGTTTTCATCAGGATTGGTAATGCACTGGGTACATATCTTGATCATGACCACACGTTTGTGGAATCTAGGAGCAGGACCCTTGCGCATATATTGGTTCACTTAGACACTCGCGAAGGGCTGGAGGAAAAGATCACTCTTCAATGGGGGAGATACATCAGAGTTTAGATACTAGATTATGAGGGGGTCCCGTTCTGATGCAGGCGATGCCACAAGGTCGAGCATCTCTACAAAGATTGCCCACTCAATCGAAAAGATGAAGACTCCCCAAAGATCACTCCTGCACCTTCCAGGGCTGCCTCACCGGTCTCCTCGCGCCCCATTCCTACTAGGCGGTCTCCGGTGGCATCCACACGAGCGGTCGACCCTGGACTCAGGCACTCCTCGCCGCCGATGACCAGGGCTTGCTCGGCAACTGAAGCTATAACAGCCTCAGGTACTCCTCTGAACCCTCCTCTCTCTATTATTGATCATATTTTTAAGGATTCAGGTGCTTCTTTCCAGACATCAATGGCTCATTGTTCAATGTCATCCCCCCCCCCCATTGCCACCACTAGTCCCTCCTTGCTCTCACCCTCCTCATCTTCCTCCCCCCATCCATCCTCCGAGGTCTCCCCCCCTCATCCATACTTTCTTCGGTCCAGATCTCATTCCAAAGATTTGTCGGCCCGCCAGTCTGGTCTTGGCATCTCTGTGCCGAGTGCCGACCCCCTGCCTACCAGAGGCAGGAAAACTGATCTCTCAAAGGCTATTAAGAAAGCAGGGGCGGAGGTTGTCTTTGGTCGTCAATCCACCATTGACGGGGTCCTTAGAGCAGGATATACCCCTTGCAGTGTTCCCCCATGAAGTGTTTATCTTATAATTGTAGGGGGCTGGCTAGTGCCTCCAAGAAACTAGCCATGAAGCATCTCATAGAGACTGAACCTATTGATATCATTCTGCTCCAAGAAACTCTTTGCTCGGCCGAACAAATGATCCGGATTTAAGCAGGAACGCAATAGATTACAGAGATAACCATAAATACAGAGATGCGATAACCATAAAAACAGAGAAGCAGCGGAAATAATACTTCATTTCATTAATGGAGAATATTGAAATATGCTTACAAACAGAAATGGAAAGAAACCAGCTAGGGCGATGGTAGCTTATCTCTGAGAAGAGATGTGGCGGCTACATGCCTCTGAATTGTTCCGAACTCTGTTACAATGAGGCTCGAAGGCCTATTTATTGTTGAGAAACAATGGAAAACCCTTCACATCCCGAAACCTAACCCTAGAAGATGAAACGCCAAATTGTGGGCCCCGTTTGGGTAAATTGGTACATCAATTTCTCGGGGTCGTAACTTTGGCATACGATCTCCGTTTGACGCGTACGATAGCTCGTTAGAAAGATCTATTCGAGTACTACCACTTTGGGAGGCAACATCGGTCCATGGACCCATATTGCCCCAGATTCCCAAAAAACGTCGTTTAGGGCCTCAAAACGGCTCCGGAAGTTCAGGACCCGAAAAACTGCTACAAATAGTAAACTGTGCTACAATTTAGAAAACTGAAAAAGCTGAAAGAGACAATTGTGGGGGTCCAAATGGGATAGGTGGGTAGCCACCAACATCCACCTGGAGCATTCCTCCCCCCTTAGGAAGCAATGGTCCCCATTGCGTTGAGTTCCTCCCTGAGATGAGGAAGCTTCGGCTGAGCTGGGTCTCTGGTGAGCTGTTCTGCAATCTCTGTTGTGACCAAAAATGGTGGGAAGCATGGTTGGCGATGGTCCACATTGAACACTCGGTTCAAGTGAAGGAATGGAGGAATGCTGTGCTTCAAAACATTGTTTCCCGTAGCCTTGGTACTGGTGTAAGGACCATGTCGGAGTGGTCGGAGCTTCTGATAGGCTCTTGTAAGGCGTTCTTTCTGCAGATGTAACCAAACTTTGTTGCCCACCTGAAACTTATGTGGTACCCCTGTGGGTGAGGAGAAGTTGTTCCTGTGTTCTATCATGACCGTATCCCTTTGTTGTTGCTGCTGCGTGGAGGAACCCTTTGCAGGGGTCATGGATGTAGCAACGATCTTCCCCTTATTTTGGGAGTGAACCAGACAGATGAATTTCCTGGTCTGTGATATGAGCTTGTTGCCTTTCTTGGTAGTGATCAAGGATGTGGCAGTAGGTGGGGCTACCTCTGGTATCCTGTATAATGAATTATTCAAAGAAATAATGACAGCACGAGGCCTTGACTCATACACAGCATGTCGCCTCCACAAGTATGGCTGGCCTAATAGTACATCACAAACATCCAGAGGTGTAACATCACACAATACCTCGTCTGTGAAGGGTTTGATGCTGTAGGGAAGGCGGCACTGCTGGCGAACTTTCAGATCTCGTCCTTCGTGAAGCCACCCGATACTGTACGGCTGCGGGTGCGGTGTAGTCGGTAGGCCCAACCGCTTCACAACCTCTGCTGAAATGAGGTTCTTTTGGCTGCCACTGTCGATAATGAATTGTAGCGGCGAACCCTTCACCCACATCTGTGAGTGGAAAAGGCGCTCCCCTTCCTCTGGATTTTCGGGCTCATCTTTCTGGATCTTGGCGGTGGCAACAGTGGCGCTGGGATCTGCATCAATGATCTGCTTCCCTTTGCCATTCCCCTTGTCGGGTTCTAGCTCAGGGTCGGAACATGCATCTGATTCAGAAGCCTTCAACTCAGCCACCAGCGACTGCTTGGTCGGACACTCACTTGTGTTATGAGTGGGACTCTTGTGGAACTCACACCACTTCCCTGTGTCCTTCTTCGGCTTCATGGTGTTGTTCTTTTCTTGCGGCTTCGACGGGTTGTCTTGGGTCACCCCGCCTTGGCTTTGTCCTTTGGGCTTCGGATTTGCAGATCCAAAGTCTCGCTTCTTCTGTTTGAACTTTTGCTCGATTTTGACAGCGTATCGGTATGTTGTGCCGAGTGAGGGGATGTTCAAGAACCCCATCTCTTCCTGGATGTATTTGTGTAGGCAGCCGCGATATTTGAGTACCAGATGCAGCTCAGAATCTTTGATACCCAATTGTGTGCGAAGGGTATGAAAAATGTTTGTGAACTCTGGCACATCTTGGTCTCGTCCCTACCGCAGTGTGGTCCATTTGATGTATTTGTCCTCATAGCTTCCCACAGGGTAGCACTGCTCCTTGATGGCATCCTGGAAGTCATTCCAAGTGGGTGCGGCTGAAAATAGTGAGCCTGTACTTTCATCCTTCAGCTCGCAGTAGGTTTCCCACCAGTCCTTGACGTGGGGGGCTGCTTTGAGAAGAGCGAAAACAATCTTTTCCCGACTTGAAAATTCATGAACGGAAAAATACCCATCTAGCAGATTTAACCATTTATCTACGACATCTGCATCTATTTGACCCTCGAAGATGGGGATTTCGAAATTAACTTGTACCTTGAAGGGTGTGGCATTTCCAGAGTCGCTGTTGGAAGCCGATGCGTCGCCTCTGGGTAGCCGCTGAAGGATCTGCGCAAAGCTATCCATCATTGCGTTCCTTTGCCGCTCGAGCGCTTCTTCGAGCAAGATTTTGATAGGATCTCCTGCCCCCTCGTCTTTCTTCTCATCCGCCATGGGAGGCCGTCGAGAATTGCGAGGCTGGTCTTGCAAAGGTTCGACCAGTTCAAGCCCTAACTCCTTATATCCCGACCTCGTTGGGGACATGCAAAGAAAAACAGAGAAAAAGCAGACCGCTCTGATACCACTGATCCGGATTTAAGCAGGAACGCAATAGATTACAGAGATAACCATAAATACAGAGATGCGATAACCATAAAAACAGAGAAGCAGCGGAAATAATACTTCATTTCATTAATGGAGAATATTGAAATATGCTTACAAACAGAAATGGAAAGAAACCAGCTAGGGCGATGGTAGCTTATCTCTGAGAAGAGATGTGGCGGCTACATGCCTCTGAACTGTTCCGAACTCTGTTACAATGAGGCTCGAAGGCCTATTTATTGTTGAGAAACAATGGAAAACCCTTCACATCCCGAAACCTAACCCTAGAAGATGAAACGCCAAATTGTGGGCCCCGTTTGGGTAAATTGGTACATCAATTTCCCGGGGTCGTAACTTTGGCATACGATCTTCGTTTGACGCGTACGATAGCTCGTTAGAAAGATCTATCCGAGTACTACCACTTTGGGAGGCAACATGGGTCATGTTGCCCCAGATTCCCAAAAAAAACGTCGTTTAGGGCCTCAAAACGGCTCCGGAAGTTCAGGACCCGAAAAACTGCTACAAATAGTAAACTATGCTACAATTTAGGAAACTGAAAAAGCTGAAAGAGACAATTGTGGGGGTCCAAATGGGATAGGTGGGTGGCCACCAACATCCACCTGGATCAACAAATCTCCCAATCCTTTCAATCCTTGACCCCGGGTTGGTCCTTTGCAGCCCTCGATGTTGCTGGTCGATCCGGTGGTCTGGCCATTGGAGTTAACCCTCGCTCTATTAAGGTTGAAGCTACTTGGGGGGGGCTCGGTTATTTGGGTCTGGATTTTTTCACCGCTGATCTAGGCATGCATCTCATATTAGTGAATGTATACGCCCCGTGTAATCAAAGAGAACAATTTTGGCAGCGTCTCCTACATCTCTCCCTCATGGATGCAGGGCAGATCATAATCGGAGGAGATCTCAACTTTTCATTAGGATTCAGGGAATCATGGGGATCGGCCGCACAAATCGACTCTATCACAGATTATATGACTAATCTTTTAGAGCAGACAAATTTTGTGGATATCCCCATGCATAAACTCCTTCCTACCTGGAGGAACAGGAGGGTGGGCGATGCAGCATTGGCTCGCAGACTTGACAGATTCATCATGAAATATTCGCTCCTTCAACAATTGCATCATTACAAGCAATGGGTGGGCTCGGGAGCCATATCGGATCACGCGCCTATATATCTGGAAATCCAGGGGCCATTTAAGAAACCAAAAGCCCCTTTCAAATTCAATCACATCTGGCTGAGGGACCCGTCATATATTAAGATGATCTCTGAATATTGGAATACACATCCCATTGATGGAACAAAATCACTTGCAAAAGGATTCTGCAAAAACCTCTCTGAGATCAAGCACCTCTCCATTAAATGGACCAAGGATAAGCATGCTCGGGAACCTCTCAACTCTCTCATATCGAAACAGAGTTGAGCGCACTACTGGATGAATGGGGTCTGGGTTTCATCACAGCTGAGGACAAGGTCAACTGATAGAATTGGAAAACCCGAAGGCCAAAATCCTAAAAAAGCGCGAAGAATCCCAGCGATTGAGGAGTAGAGCTATTTGGATACAAGCAGGGGACGATAATTCGAAGTTTTTTCACAGTTATGCCAAAGGTAGAAAGGTGTCCAACACCATTTAGAAACTCCCCACTCCTGAGGGAGACATGGCTGACTCCTTTAATAAGCTTGCCCACCTCGGCATTACTCATTTCAGAAATCTCTACAAATGCCCTCATGAAACAAACCTCCCTGATATTATCAATATAGCGAGACATTTTCCGATATTTGTTGATGAGGATGATGCTGATGAGCTTAATGCTACAATTACTTCTGGGGAGCTAGAAGGTATTTTAAAATGGTTCAAAAAAGATAAAAGTCCAGGCCCAGATGGTTGGACCATTGAATTCTATCTGGCATTTTACGAAATCCTGGGGCAGGATCTTCTGAATGTCGTAGAGGAGAGCAGAACTACAGGATCCATCTACAACGCCATCAACTCGACCTTCATAGCTCTCATCCCAAAATCTGACTCTCCTTCTTCATTTGATGATTATAGACCTATCTCTTTATACAACTGTCTATACAAGATCATTTCCAAGGCCATTGCCAACCGTCTCAGACCGATTCTCTCCAGACATATTGCCCCTCAACAATTTGCTTTCCTCGAATCCAGACAGATTCATGAAGCCATTGGTTCGGCGCAAGAAGCCATCCATTCTATCTGGTCCAAGCATCTCAAGAGCATCATTCTCAAGATTGACTTATCCAAAGCTTTCGATCGTGTCAGTTGGCTCTATATCAAAATGCTTCTTATTCATCTGGGTTTCCCTCACATATACATCACTTGGATTATGGCCTGCATTACATCCCCTTCCTTCAGTATTCTCATCAATGGCTCGGCCTCACCCTTCTTTCACTCTGAAAGGGGACTGAGGCAAGGATGCCCTATGTCTCCTCTTCTCTTCCTGATAGTCATGGAAGGTCTTAGTCGGCTCATAGCCTCTGCAAAAAGGAATGGCGATATCGGTGGTCTCCAGATCTCAGATGATTACTCTCTCACTCATCTTCTATTTGTGGACAATGTACTCATTCTGTTGGATGGAAGCATTCGGGATACCGGAACTTTTTCCAAGATTCTTCTTCTCTTTTCCTTCGCTACATGTATGCTCGCAAATCATACTAAATCCACTATCACTTTCACTCGTACATCTGTACAGGAATCACATTTTGCTCAGCAGGCTTTTCCCTACAGCATTCACCCCCTGGATAGGGGCCTAAAATATCTAGGGTACTGGCTAAAACCAACTTGCCAAAGAATTGTTGATTGGGTTTGGCTGGTTACAAAGTTGGAGAAGAGACTCACTATATGGAGCTTCAGATACTTATCAAGGGCAAGCAGACTGGTGCTTATTAAATCTGTCTTGGAGGCCACTCCGGTCTTCTAGATGGCACTTGCATGGATTCCGCAGAACATCCTAGGGTGGTTAAAACAACTCTGTAACAGATACCTCTGGAATGGCAATCAGGACAAAAGGTTATTTGCCTGGATAAGTTGGCAAAAGATAGCCCTACCAAGGAAATGGGGCGGATGGGGGCTCAAGGACCTTCCCCTCTTCGCCCAATCACTTGCTGCAAAAATGGGCTGGTCACTGATGACAAGTCAGAATCTTTGGGCACAAATATCATACCAAAAATACATTTGGCCTCAAAGCTTATTGGACTGGATCAAACTACCATCATGGCAGGTTTGGGGATGCTCTTCGGTATGGAAGGCACTGCTCCATTCCCTTCCCCTCATACGAGACAATTTGGTTTGGAGAATCAATGATGGAATGATGGGAAGGATTGGACAAGATCCGTGGATAGGAAGTGGAGGAAGACACCTACTTAGTAGAGATCTTATCAGGCACCTACATGCATGAGGGATCAAGGTTTTTGCACACATCGCCAATCAACAGAACACAGATATCTTCTCACAGGCATGGAAGTCGGCCCTACAACTTGATCTCCCCCCCAATGGCATCAGGAGTGGCTAGAATATACCTCAGCATTGACTGAATCGCATATCCGCATCAAACAGGGGCCTGATGAACTAATATGGTGTTTGGCAGATAATGGTACATAACGCCAAAGCCTGGATATTGTTCCCTCATACAGCATAAAAAATCGGACTTGACATTGCACTGGTGGCGAGATATTTGGAAGCTTACTGCTCCCCCACGTACTAGACTTTTTTTCTGGTGTGTTCTTAAGGATATTGTCCCCACGGGAGAGCATCTAACCCATAGAGCGATTTATGGACCCATCTTGGTGTATTCTGTGCAAAGAGGCATCGGAATCAACTGTACACCTCTTCCTACATTGCACAGCAACCCGCACTCTCTGGCAAAACATTTCCACATCTATTGGTTTTTCTGGGTCTTGGACCAGTGATGATATACAAAGTGCATGGGAAGATTAGAATCGTAGACATCCGGGATCAAAATTACTGAACCTTCCCGTAGTGGTCTTTTGGCATATTTGGAAGGCCCGGAACAGATATATCTTTGATAACTTGGCTGTGTGTTGGCCTCGAACGGAAGCCGGCATTATCTCTGCATACCTTGAACTGCCCGACCTTAATACCCCTAGGGAGAGGCGCATACAACCACCCCCCATCATAGACAAATCAGTACCTTGGGCTTTCTTCGATGGGGCCGCGAATCAAAATGGCTGTGGGGGTGGTTTCGTTCTCCATATCAATGAACACCACAGTTACAAAGTAAAACTGGGGCTTGGTGTGGGCTCTAACAATTTTGCGGAACTCATGACCCTACGACACTTATTACATTTCTCTCTGGGACATCAGTGTTTAAATCTTAACATATTTGGGGATTCAAAGATTGTTGTAAACTGGTTCAATCATTCTACAATATGTCACATACACACACTCAGCAACATATTGTATGAAACACATACTTTCAAGGCAGCGTTTAACCATATATCTTGTATCCACATATACAGGGAATATAACTGCAACGCTGATCAATTATCCAAGGAGGCCGCGCTACTTCCCAGAGGAGAATGGTTATTATTGGAGGAGCGAGGGACTGAGGAGTACTGCTATTACCACAAGCCGTATATAGATGAGCGATATCAGAGGGACAATAGTCCTGATCATAACAAACGATTAAATGTTCAAGATCTGGAAATTTTTATAAATATTTTTTATATATATAAATCTTATTGTAAATCTTTTTGATAATGGACCCTGCGTGGTCATGTACAGGCGACTACAACTAGACCGTTAAACTGACAATACAAACAGCTTTATTGTTTAAATAGCCAGATCACCCTGCATGGTGGATTTTGATTGACGGCACTGATACCGCATATGCTATAAATATATATATATATATATATATATATATAATAAAAATAATCAATATATACAAAAATAATAATAATAATAAAATTAGAACTATGAAAAAAAATAAAATAAAATAAATCGATAACCTTGGACTCAAATCAAAATTACCAACAAATCATAGAAAATTAGCTACCAATTATGTAGTAGCTACCAATGACGCAATCAAAGGAAGAAAGTATTAGCGGTCAAGTGTAAAGAAGACATTCGTGGCAAATAAAAGATCAAGTCTTTTTCATCAACAAGCTTTGAGGACAAAACTTCTGAGGAATTATATTCATAACAAAATAAATAAATATAAATAGTATAAATACCAAGTAATCAATTAGTTATTATGTTAAGAAGTCATTAGTTAAGTGAAAAGGCATGTCTAAAATATAGGCCTGGTCATGAAAGGACACCTGCTTAGGTATATTTATGTGGGTCCTCATTGTAAAAATCATCACTTATACATTTTTATATATAATAAATTATTATTATTAAATGTCTCGTGTATTTTTACATTCAAGTCTACAAGCTATCAATTTTTATGCTTCATGCTTCAGTAGTTCTCCATCCTTATTTATAATTGTCAAGAGAACTATAATCATAACAAATTGTCAACTATCTAGTGCTTTAATAAGATCCCATTACATTTATTCATTACCAAATATTAATGACCCTTATTTAATAATATAGTGGACCTAATCCACCTTAAATACTATTATTCCCCTTGGGTACCTCCATAGGTACCCCATATTAGTTGCCATATAACGTGACATGAAAATAACTAAATATCTTTTCAGACCCTTAAAATTTAATTCCATACATTAATTCTATTATCAATGAATCACACATCAATTTTTATTGGTAAGAAAAAGTGCCCTCTTTCATAAGTTATCTTGGTCTAAATTTGGGAAAAATGTAAAAATAAAGATATCTTTTTCAATAAGATGACCTCACAACCAATTTATTTTGACAAAGATCCATTTATCTTGACTTCAGTTAAACCACATGGAGGGCTCATGTATTAGGATAATTTTGGAACAAGGTGACTTCAATTTGTCGAGTCGTCTTCAATTCAATCAGAACCACATAAATAATTAATAAAGGATGCATGCGTTTGGCCAATTATGGATCGTGGTGACCCTTTTTGGTGCGAGTCAAATATTTCATTTGTAGTTATTGAGTGGCTTATTTCTTAAATATATTTCAACCACTTAACTACATGGCCTTTTTTAGCAAACAACTTGTCTTTCCCATTTTATTTTCTCATCTGCTTGTTGTGTAGTCCTTAACTCTCCTTGCTGGAGGTCATGTAGTCATTGATTCGTATGTGTAGTCATTGATGTCTTATTTGTATTTTTGAAAGAAAAATATGAGAGGAAGGAAAATTCATTTTTTAATTTATTTTTTATAAATTTTATTAAAATTTTAAATGTAAAAATTAGTATTTAATAAAGGTGTAGTCTTTAGTGTGATTTTTTGCAAGCTTTTCTGGTGGGATTTTCAGGTCAAATTTCTCTAAAATCCGGCAGCAATTTATTGAAATCTCAAGTTTGATAGGTAATTTCTACACAATCAAAGCGCCCTAGGGGTTTTTCAGAGTGCTGAATCCAAATATGCAGTTAAATAACCATTTTAAATAATACAAATCAAGATTTAACCTCAAATTTTTTAAACTCTACTTCGAATGAATACTCACTTTGCATAGTGAGCACTATATATATAAGCAAAATTAAACTCAGCTTCGAACTAATACACACCTTGCACAGTGAACAATGTAGAATTTAGTTTTACATAACTTATACTTGTAACTTAAATAGGAAAGTCTTGCTTTATAGGATGGAGTATGTTCTCATACTTGTGAACTCTAAATCGAAACTGTAGTCTTGATACCTGTACGTTACACTTCTATATTTTCATTCTTGCAAAGGCTGCACGACCTACATGCTAATTTACTGTCTTCATGTGAATTGTTGGATTTAGTTTAAAGTAGCCTGAAAATGCTTGAGATTGAAAGAAAGATCCGAGTTTTGGCTTGGGTTGAGCTTCTGATTTTCCTGAAACAGACTGGAAGTGGGTGTTGTCAGAAGTGGTCCGAGAATACATGAGCCTTGAGGGGCACTGAAGATTTGGTTTAGAATTATCTTCCTATGGTATTTTCTGAGCTCGAATAATTTTGGATTTAGTATGAATTGCTATGCGATTTCATAGAAATTTGGAGCTTAATCATTGTGCTGGAATTCTTGTAGTTTTTCGAAGGGAGTGAGTTTGGTAATGAATGATATGAGATCGCACAAAGTTTGAATGAGATTGAAGATTTGAGTATTTGCATTTGTGTGTGATGCATTTCTGATAAAGTCATAAATCAAGTGACTTTTCTGTGATTATGTGCCATATTGAGGAATAGAGAGATCCAAACATGGGGTTTAATTATCAGTAGGCCACTCTGACAAGCTCCCAGACTCACTTCTGCTGCTTGTATTCAACAAATTTGGTGATATTAAAGTCTTGGGACAATGCTGTGCAGTATCAAAGTTCTCTAGTACAGTCCTGCAAGTGCAGAACAGGCCCACGGGGTAATTAAGGTGGACCAATTTTTTTTTTCTTCTGAGTTTGTACCTTGTATCTTTGGTAATGCATTGGCTTGTGCAGTGTCTCTCTTGGTATTCTTTACCCCACATATATAGAGACTCATCCATGGAACAGAGATGATGGAGATGTTCATACGGAACGATCGTTTTCAAATTAAAAAATATATATGCATTCGTACTTTCGTTAAATTGGGGCTTTCGGGCTGATTTGGATAGAATTATCCAAAAGAGAAAACATATGCTCAGAAACTTCGCAGAGTAGGAAGTCCCCGGAAAATAATTCACACCAGTATGTCAATTTTACAAGGACAGATCCATAGCTTAGGGCTCCTAAATCTTTTTTGAGATAATTGTTGGTTCCGTCGTAGTTATACCAACATTTATATAAACGTAGGAATGATTCCTAGAATCTTTCTGGGTATTGTAGGGAAACCATCTATAGGGTCTTTCAGTGTTGTAGGGCAACCAAAAATAGCTGGCATCAGATTATATTCTCCTTTTAAGTGGTAAGAAATTGATGCTTCCATGTACATTATTGTTGTGCAAACTTCATATTTTCCATATTTGAATTTATCATCTTCCTCGTTTGTGTCTATATATATATATTTTGGTGGAGTGAAACTAATGGAAAAAAACAAAAACAAAAACAAAACTTGTGCTGCGCTAGCCTCTGGCAAACAAATTCAAAAGTTCTTACAACTGCATGGCAATCCCTCTGTGCACCTGCATCTAAGAATCTTTAGAATTATGCTCTCTAATTTTCCAGGGAGAGGAGTTTCTCAATTTCAGTATTTAGCCATCTATACTACTACAAATTTTTGCCTCAATAACCTGGTATTTTAGTAGACTTTATTGTGGATTGAATCTTTATCATTAACCTGGAAACGGATACAAACTCCAAAGTCTTCAAACTTTTCTATTTTCGAACTTGGCTTTCTAAAGCACAAGTCAGAAATTTGCAAGAAAAGTTTCAATTGTATATCTAACTGGGGTCCGAGGTCGCAGTTTCAAGCATTGGGATAGCAACAGTTGGTTTGCTATTTTCCGGTGCATTCCACGGGAATACCTTTATGGAACAGATTGACTGACAATGTGAAGTTTTCTTGTTACTTCTGGCACAGTTGTATGTAACATCAAATGCACTGGTTTAGTGGTCAAAGTATGACACATTTCACGTCTAATTTTGTTTCTCCCTTAATGAATACTAACGATAGAATTTTTATATCTAAAAGTAATGGCAAAACTAACTGCATTTTTCATGAAAACGTTGTTTTACTTGCTGTTGAGCTGAAGGTCGTTATGCTTGCTGTTTATCATTTACTTATATAACATAAGAAGATGCATAGTTTAGCCTCTATTAAAATTATGAAAGTTAGTAATTATTTTGATAGTACAGGATACAGAAATGCACTTTCTAAGCTATTTTAAGCATTGTTCTCGTCAATATTTGTAAATATTTTGGTGCCACTGTACTGTTCTCCATTAGATCTGCTTGTCTGATCTTTGTAGGCTGGCACCAATGCAGCAGAGATTTGTTTGAAATTTATAGTGATCCTGACATTCAACCTGAGGGAAAACAGTGAAGTTTGAAGATTAATCCACCATGGTCGTCTTACGATTCAATTGGTCATTAGTTGACTTTGTTTGGGAGGGTAACTTCAAATTTCAAACGGACGCCTTTCAAATTTGAGGTGTAATATCTGACTGTTCACTTGTAGACTAGTTAATTTTGATAATTAAAATGTCTTTCAAATTCGAAATGAGTGACATAATCCCAACAGGTTGAGAAAACATATTCACATAGCTAACAAAATAATAACTACAACTGTCGAGTTCAAACTAACAAAACCATACGTATACTGTCAACATTTCTCGGCAAATTCACATATAAACATTACAAGAAAAAGTGCACTGCGCTGCAAAGATGCTGTGCTTTAATTTCATTTACAGATTTCAGCCTCACCCTTCAAAATAGCCCATGTATCTGAGCTTTATCCTAAGGGTCGTAACATATACTGTTTTTACTACTCTCAAATCCCCTCATCAACTCTTTACAAGCTCCGAAGGCCGATCAGAGGAACATCTTCCACTAAATGACATAAATGCACTATATTACAAGTATTGCAACTGTACAATACCACCAGATATTACAAGTTTTGCAACAGTTAGGTTAAGAATGGTTACCAATCAATGGACAAAATTTAGACTACAGATGGCTGTCATTCCCTACCTATACTTCCAGTTGAACTGTACGATGGAAGATAAAATAATACGCTCCTGGATGATTGCTACAGGCTTCTTTGAGCAATATATCCTTCACAGAAGTGAGGAAAATGACAACCTTCTGAGTTTAATATACAACTATATGCTAATGGAGCAAGATTGTTAAAGGCTTCTTGAACAAGATTTCATTTGCCAGAGTTTATGAAAACACAACTCTGTGCAGTTGTTTGCAAGGGATGACGAACTTGGTGATGAATGCTTACACTTGGTACAAAATTACAAATCATTCAACTGATTCTCGGATGGATATCAAGAAGGGTTTAGGCGAGAGCTGGCAAATTACAATGTGACTCTTGGTTTTTCGAAGCAAAACCTTCCACCCGCACCAAAGGCTTTGCTCCATACGAAGCTCCACAAGAAGTATTCTGCGACAAATTGACAGGTGACACTGGAACACCTTTCCTTATGAATTGTGTGTCTCGAACAAGAGGATTGTCGGAGCGAGTAGGGGGTGACCCATAAAAGTATGGATGAGAATTTTTTACATTTGTTTGATCTCCATGCTGACTCTGCACGGTGGAAAAAATTGCAACATCATGTATGAGAAGTAACTAAAGCACACCCAAAAGAAGAGAGATAACCAGAGTAAAGAACATCTACCCAAAATACCAATAAATAAAGTTTCAGAGAGCCAGGCTTCAAAAACTCGTGCATTCACTTCATTCGATGGGAGTTCTCTTCTCCAAGCATGTTGGAGGCTATAGCATCTGTTTGACATGATGATCAGACGAGTTCTTAAAGCCTGGCCATGTGACATAAACCTGGATAGAGCTAAAGATTACATGCAATGTCCAAACACAGCTAAAACCAAAGATGACTCCCGAAAATGATAGAAACTATTAAAACTACGTTCTTAGAAGTAATGCCAACACCCACCAGTAAGACCATAAAGATTATGGGCAATATTACAAGAAGCATGAAGAATATCAAGGTTCCATTCAACATGCATATGCCAACAACATATGCAATTCTTTTTATCTGGTAGACATCTAATTAAAAAACTTCATAAAAAGTACTTGTAACAACATTTCTGTTATTTCTTAGCTACCATGTTCCTAGGGGTGTAGGGTACAGGCTAGGAGCATCCTCAGAATCTGTGGGGTTTTTTTATGTAACTTATCTTGTTTAGAGGTTCAGACTGCAATGAGAACAGAAGAACTATTGATTAAAAGGATAAGTTGCATCAAATCCAAGTCTAGACACAAGACAACAAATTAACATCAAATGCATGTTTTCCTGGTCAACATGATATCTGCCTAAAAAGGAATTATTCCGCAGAGCTCTTAAATGTCCTGAATAGCAATGCATAGTGAACATAGTCTTCACCATTACAGGGAAAAAACTAAATAAAGCTCTCTCAATACGAGTTTAAGGAAAAGCTTACCTTGCTCAATAATATCTCTAAAATCTCATAACTCGGTTCCCCTTCATTTCCAGACATTGCATAGCTGCAAGCAATACGTCAAAGGTCAGGTAATCAATGGAAAACATTGAAGAAGAAAGCTGCAGTACAACAGGAAGAAATTATGGAAGAAAGACAAATTACAATAACCAGATAATCAGTACTTGAAATAAGGGTCATCGGGAATTATTATCAACATACTTGTAGGTGCTATTGATTTCGTCGACCCATAAGAGCTATTGTACAAAGTGAGATTAAAAAATAAAACCAAGTGCACATTTAATTATGGCCTCCTCAAACCATAAAGTCAGGAGGAAGGGAAAATCAATTTATATTAGGAAACAGGGAAGAGTTCTCAGATTTGGAAGGACATAACAAAAAGTTATGTAAAATCTGATGAGGTTTTGTGAGAGGATTTTTCTTATAGCCATGGGCTATAGGTCATCTTGAGGTAGTTTTTGAAAGTGTTTGAACATGTGGTTGTACCTTGATGGAGAATTTTTCCCTAATTTTTTTGTAGAAAAGGAGTGGGAAATGACAAGCAGCGATTATCTTTACACCACAACCAATCAACCATTATGTTAAGAAGCATTATTACTCTCTTATGACCAATATTTGGTACTTGGCCTTGGAATAGACCAATGATCCACTCAAACTCGGATAGGAATTGGACCAGTTTGAATTTTATGACTCAGTTTACTAAAAATACATAAAATTTTAAAATTTTAATGAAAAAATATATTTTAAAGATTCCAAGCCACTAGAGACAAAATATGCAAAATCTACGCATGTAAAAAAGTAAATATCAGTGGCTTATCAATCATCACACTTATCACCACGGTTGGAAATGGGAACCTTGGCATGAGCAACAGAACCATCCTCTGGCTCAGACTCATCAGACTCCTCAAGGATATCTATAGCTAAGCACAGTTGGTGCCTGCCATGCTTGGTGCTACTCTTACTAATGGATCTAGATCCAAACCAATCCACCCCAACTCATCAATATGAAGATCAAACTCTGTCAAGTGAATGTTCTCTACCCATTGAAGCTATATTTATATCATCCAACACAATGGGACCTGTATCAGGTCTATCGTTCAGTAATTGGAGCAGCTATTTTCATATTCTAGAACTCCTACTTTTTAGGAGCATGAACTGTCGTTTTTGGCATACCTATTTTTAGCAAGTATATATTTTCCATGGAGCATAACTTATAAGTGCAGACTGACATTTGACATTTGGCATCTTTTTGATGGTTTAGTGGACTTGTCTTTGGGTTCGATGCAATTAAGATAATCGGAATTCTGAAAACTGCAAAGATCTGCTGAATTTTGGATCTGATGTGAAATAAAAACTGCAAAGGTCTGCTTAACTTTGGATGTGATGTGAAATTCTATTTTATTATATGAGATTCGATGAGGTGGGAACTCCTCTTAAACATCCTGACATAAAAAATTCAGGATATTTGGCTGAATTGGTACCAAATTGGTCCCTGATCTGATTTGAAGGCCAAGTCAACACCCTCGAGGGTCAACTCAACCAAGTCACAAGATCAACTCAACAAAGTTTTGAAAACAGTACCTGTGGTTGCTTCATTGGCATTGCAGGTTATTGTTTACCACATCTCTCTCAACCAACGTGGGACACTAATTTTGTAGAGTGGTATTTATGTCGTAGTAACAATTCCAAGACGCATAGGGCATATCCAACTTAGTAATGGGCATTTTTTAGGAAGGCATGTGAAAGGATAATTGTGGACTACTGTTAGTCTTTAGAGAGATTATGTCGAAATGAAACAGCTATTAAACCTTAAAGCTATCAAATCAGGGGAACAAGTAAATCCATTTATAAGAGGAAATAAGTAAATCCATTTATAAGAGGAAATAGGTAAGAATTCTCAAATATGGAACATTTTGATGAGGGCTATTTTTGGAGTCATGCGTCACCTTGAGGTAGTGGTCAAACTTGTAGCTGCACCCAAAGAGATTATATCAAAAAATGATCTTGTGATTCATGCATGCATACTGGATCCATGCCCACTCTCATATCCAATTTTTAAGGTCAATCGGGTCTAGCATGGGTGGTTAATATGAGAAGTTGTTATTCTCCCCGTTGAGGTTCAAATCCCACTTATGACATATTTGTGCCTTGAGGGCCAATTGAGGTTCACAAGGTATCAACAATGTTACGCTTACTTAACTACTTGAGGGTGGTATGAGATGTTTACCCAAAAGATTTAGCCCAAGGGGTTAGTTCAACTGGCTGTGCCAATGTTGTTAGAAATTTGACTAGTTCCTTGCCAATTAGTAATAGGTGCTCAATTTGAATCCTCTCTAGATAATTTTGATTTTCTAAATTAAAATAGATTATTTGTAATAATTTCTAAAATAAATTTTCTCATTTTTAAAAGAAATTTCATAATAAAATAATATTTTTAATTTGAAATATCTTCATGAAAAACCATAATATGTACTTATTTTCGAGCAATTATCAAAAAGCATTTACAATGTTGTCCTCTACCAGGAAGATTGTTGGTAATAAGCCAAACTAGGAATTTGCACCATACTATATGCTCTCGAAAAGTTTCGCAAATTATTATAACGCAAACTAAGGCATGATAGCAACCAGTCCCTTAAGGATATGTTAAATTAAGGATGAATCACATTGGCCGGTTTAGCAAAACTAGGAATTTGCACCATATTATATGCTCTCAAAATGAGGAAGTTTCGCAAATTATTATAACGCAAACTGAAGGCAGATACTTAAGGATAGGTTAAATTTATATTGGCTGGTTTGAAATGTGTTAATAAATAAATTTTTATGTGATTTTCATCGAATTTTTTTTCCAGAAATAAAATATAAAAATGTAAATTCGATTAAACTATATATTTATATATTTTTGAATTTCATTCATGGATGGACAACCCAATATAGTGAACCCAAGACACCAAATAACAAGCTCTTGGTTCTGTGGAATAGGTTTTTATTTTTTCCCGGCAAAGCTAATGGTTCAAACATACCTTAAGCAAAGACATATTAGAATTTTTTAAACTTCACAAACATAAATACCAAATCACCAGTGAACAACCCAATATACGAGTGAACCCAAAACATCAAATAACAAGCTTTTGGTTATGTAGGGTAGGGTTAATCATCAATGAACAACCCAATATGCAAGTGAACCCAAAACATCAAATAACAAGCTCCTGGTTATGTGGGGTAGGGTTAATCATCAATGAACAACCCAATATACAAGTGAACCCAAAACATCAAATAACAAGCTCTTGGTTATGTGGGATAGGGTTGACTTTTGTCTCGGAAAAACTAATGGCTTCAACCTAACTTATCCTTATTAGACACCTCTTCTCACCCTGGCCAAGAAATATCTACCAAGAACTTATTATTTTTTATCACCATCATGTAGCTACTTCATATTTCGTTTAAAGTAATCCAGGTAACACAAGTCACTCTATAAATCATCTACTATGAAAGGATCCAACAAACTGCTCAAAGAGGGAGGATGAATGAGTTGAAGTCTATCAGTCCACCTCTACACCATAACAGTATTATATATATATATATATAAAAGAACCTAAAACACCAAATAACAAGCTCTTGATTCTATGTGATAGGTCTTTATTTCGTCCCAGCAAAGCTCGTGGCTCAAACATAACCTATCCTTGTTAAAAACCAGTTCTCACCATGGCTAAGAAATCTACACTAAGAGCTTCCAATATTTTATCACCGCTATGTAGCTACTTCAGATTTCGCTTATGGTAATCCAGTGACACAGGTCACTCTATAAAATCATAGAAATCATCTTCTATGAAAAGATCCAACAAACAACTCAAAGAGGGAAGATGAATGGTTGAAGTCTATCAGTCCACCTCTGCATCATACCAGAGTTATTATATACAAATAAAATACACTGAAGAACCCCAAACATCTACAGCTACCTTTGGGTATATATTGGGTATATATATAAAAGAGAAAACCCAAAACACCAAATAACAAGTTCTGGTTTCTATTGAATAGGTATTTATTATATGCACCATACCAGTGCTGTTATATACAAATAAAATACACTGAGGAACCCCAAAACATCTGCATATATATATATATATATATATATATACCAATAAAATACACGGAAGAACCCTAAAACATCTACAACTACCTTTGGGTATATATACATATATACATAAAATACGCTGAAGAACTCTAAAACATCTAGAACCACCTTTGGGTATATATATATATATGAGAACCCAAAACACCAAATAACAAGTTCTGATTTCTATGGGGTAGGTTTTTATTATATACACCATGCCAGTGCTGTTAAATACCAATAAAATACACTGAAGAACCAACTACCTTTGAGGGTATATATATATATAAGAGAGAAACCAAAACACCAAATAACAAGTTCTGGTTTCTATGGGGTAGGTTTTTATTATACGCAAATTAAATACACTGATGCACCCCAAAACATCTATAGCTACCTTTGGGTGGGTAGGTTTTTATTATATGCAAATTAAATACACTGATGCACCCCAAAACATCATTTTTTTTAGGGAGATAGATACACAGGGTTATTTCGGGTGGTTTAAATTTTTACTAATATGATAAGTTTTGATGATTATTGTTGTAATGGTTTCATGTTTGAGAAAAGCACTCTTGAAAAGTATAACTGTACTAACTTAATACCAGCAATTTCACTGTTACCTTTGGGCTGAGGAAAAAAACCAATTTATTTCCTTAAAATATATAGATACTACTCAATAAACTGATCATTTCAAATGGATGTTTGGGGTTAAGGGAATCAGCGCCAGATGGATCACGTCTGAACGAACTATTGCAAAGTATATCAGTCCCCGAATGGTAAGTTATCTGTCTTCGGTGCCATGGGTATCATTTTGTTGGTCCGAGAATACAAAAATTTGAACAAAATCTATCATACCCGAGAAGCAACATGAAAAACAATCCAAAAAGCAGAGTAGCGAGCCATTACCTGTGATTCTTGACATAGGATTTATGTATTGGTCTCGCTGTACAAGGACCAGAGGGCATCACCCTGCGAGGCATGGGGCAGATCGGCTGGTCTTTCCGCAAACTTCCATTCATGTTACTTAATGCATACATTCTGCTTTATTTTATGGTATTGAATCTCACAGATCTCAAGCCCAACCACAACAGATCCTATTTCAAAAATTATAAATGTAGAACAGAGGCGAACCCTTATCTGACTAAGGATACTAATCTGACTATCAATACTAATAGAGAAGCATTTATACATACAAGGCCACTGCCTTGATAAGGTAACGGTTATGAAAAATATCTGAAATTGCGATATGGAAGGAGTCCAGAAAGGATTTGGGCTAAGAACCGAGGTGGGCGGAATCGAATAAAGGGTACACATATGGCTTCAAGTTATTGGTTGGACGGTGGAACGGTTGGGGACCCAAAAAGGAATGGCAGCGATTGGTGCTGGGGAACAGTAATAAATATATTATATTGTCTTGGACTGTGTTTGGATTGTAAAGGGGCTTTTGACTCGGAAAGAGTTTTAAAATGGAATTTGATTGAGTCCACTGTAAAAAAAATTCAATGAGATTGGGTAAGAGTTTGAATGGAATTTTGATTTCGAGTTGGCAGCACTCTAGTGGGTTGGGGGTTGTATATTGTTTGGTTTCATGTTCTCATCGAAGGTCGCTATCATAATAATGCAGTGGTAATTGAAAACGAACTTGGTGAGGTGATAATGGACGACCAGGTAGAATTGCATTCACATGACGGACCACACTTTTTATTAAAGTGGTGGTGTAAAGTAGTTTGTATTGGAATAGGATAAATAGTTAATGATTTGATGTTTTGGTTTGATTATTTTTAATGGTCTGATGTTTTGGTTTAGTTTAAAATTTGGTTAAAATGGTTAGTAACACAAAAATTAAGTTGTTAAATTTATATATATTAAATATCTTATAAGTTTTTTTTAGGGTTGTGAATGTGTTTATGTATTTAATAAAAATGTATTTGAAATGATGAAAAATAAGGATTTCACAAAAAAATTGTATTGTCAAATTTTATTTAAAAAACTAAAGAAGGGTTAGAATTTACTTATCTAAATTGTTCAAATTGTATATTAATTTTTTTAATCATGATGAAAATTTATGGAGAGTCCTAATTTTGAAACACTAGCTATCAAGATTACACTAGGTACAACTAATCTATTTAGTTGGAGAAACAAATTGTTCACCAAACCACTAGAGGTAAGATCCTTTGACATTGAGATTGTATATTCTTAAGATTATAGGTTTTGTGAAATTATTGAATTAATTTGTACAATCAAACTTGGTAATTTGCATTGAAATTATGGGTAGTTTAAGTAGAATTTGAGTCATCAAATCTTAATAAAATTAACTGTAAAAAGACCAACTTCTTAACTAATTATCAACCTTTCTTTATATGCATAATAATTTTAATAGAGTAACTTCTTAACTAACTATCAACCTCTCTTTATATGAATAGTAATTTTAATAGAGTAATTTTGAAGGTGAAACTAAATCTTATCATAAGGATATTTTGTTTTATTAGTTATTTTATTTTTAATTTACTAGTGAGGAGTTAGAAATTCTAACTTTGACACAGTACAAACACACTTTAATATGAAGTAGGATACAAATACAACTAAATGGAAATGTTTCTATACATTCTTGACACTATTCCAACTCAAACATAATCATGAATTCAATGTGGAAATTTTCCCTATTCACAAAATTTTGATTTTCTTAAAGGGGTTCGGTTCTCTAAAAACACCTTTGATGTAAAAATTTAATCACCACAAATTGATGGGAAGTACAAAGAATTATTCTATTGAATTTTGAGTTCTTGGAAAAGGACCATTTTGTTGTAAGTTTAGTCCTATTTTTTTGGTATGAGAAATAGATAATTGAATCTTGCAACTTTTCCAAGCAAGAATGATTATTTTACCAAATCTTTGTGAGGCATCCTCAATCTCATCATACAAACATACCAACATAGTAATAACTTGTAATATATCACATAGACAACAACTACAAGGCGACTCACCAATGTATGGAATTAATATAATTAGCAATAGACAACAACTACAAGGTGACTCACCAATGTGTGGAATTAATATAATTAGCAATTTGAATACTAGAGTAGAGAAGATGTTATCACATCAATTTGAAGGATTATATCCTCAATCTAATTTCTAAATTAGGAAAGCTTTTGGAACAGATAATACTTAATTATAAAAAATAAAATTAAAAATCTCTTGTTTGGTTTTGTAAGCTTTTAGTACAAATAATACTTAATTATAAAAAATAAAAATAAAAATATGTTGTTTGGTTTTGTAAGCTTTTAGTACAAATAATATTTAATTATAAAAAATAAAAATAAAAATCCCTTGTTTGGTTTTGTAATCACTCCCTCATCCTGTAAAGTGAGATAATGTTTTTTCAACCATTGTTTGAGGTAGCTTTTACCCAAGGATAAGTATGCTATAGAGATTCAACTAGAGAATTGAATGCACATAAAAAAATGTTTGAAAGGGATCTTAATGCACATTTAAAAATGCCCTTCTCAAGATACAATCTAGAAGTCCCTCTAGTATATAGTTAGCAAAATTCTAATAATAGTATTTACTTAGATTATTAAGAATACCACAATATAAGGAGGATAAGTAGAGAAGTAGATTGTATTGGACAACAAAAATTATGTTCTACTGTAAGCCTTTGGGTTAATGCAATAACATCATTTTTCACTTTAATTTTGGTGTCATGTTTTATGGGTCTTTATTGGTTTGTAGTTGTCATCTATGTGATTACAAACTATCTTGATACAAAAGTAGATCTCTACATTGAGATTCCATTCCTCATTTAAACTTTTACATGCATCTACCACTCCAAATAATAATACAATTAGACACACAAAACAATATTACATGTCTTTTGAGGATGTGATTAGAAAGGGATTGAGACAAGTCCGCTATTATAAGATCTTAGTTGTGATAACTCTATTTTGATCCTGAATTGCTATGTGCTCATAAAACACATATATTCATTTAATTTAAATGGAAAATCAATGGTACCTTATGATATAAATAGTTATGCATTTACAAAAATGAGTTGGATGATCTTTGAGCCAAGAGGCTCATTCTACAGGGTAGTATGATGTGTAACCATGTTCGTCCATCATCAAAGTTGAAATTTTGCTTATATTGGCCAAAATAATTTTTTTTAAGCCTGAATATAACAAAAAATAATAATAACTATACAAAACATTTAAATAATATCTACTAAAAAAATATGCAAATGAAAAAATTGAATCTCTATCGACTCATGTTAGATCCATATTTAAAATAGATCTATACTGATATTAGTCTCAAAAAATAATTATAATAATTATAAAACATATGTGAGATTTCTCTTTCAAAATAAATAAAATCATGATTTAACCAGTTGAATCCTTTCAAAATTAGGTTTTATGATCCGGCTAATGACTTATCTCATTCACCATCTATATATTTATAAACCATGAAGAATTGCGCAAAAACAATTTCACAAAATATTTGAAAAAAAAACAAGTCTGATAACTTTATATATAAAAAGTCCTGCCATAGCGGTAATTATGAACCACATAAAGATAATTTTAATAAGTGTACTTCATGATGTTTTCGTAGGTGCGAAGTCAAAGCTACTTTATGTTGTGAATTTTAAGTATATGTTGCAGATTGTGCGACCCTGTGAATCTATGTTTAGGAGCTAAAAAGAGAAATGCCTTACTAACTAAATCATTAGTTGCTTAGATTTATTTGTTTCTTCTTTGTTAAGGCCTTTTATATATATATATATATATCAAAGTTACATGATCTAACTTAAGATAGTATTAATGTAAAATTAATATATGAAACATTACATGGGAAAAAAAGAGTAAATGGACAGGTTTTGACAACTAACCATGAGGTTACATGGAACAAAAGATGATGGGCCATAAGGCACAATTAACAATGAAAATTGGATAAGGGGAATAGGGGGCCATGTTGCCCATCTAGTTAACAAACTTCCCTCATTATTTGCTAAACGACTTGACCCTATGTTGCCTTGAGAGAGCTCATTTTCATGCACAATTACAATGATTTCTTAGGTTCATCTTCATGAGCTTTTGGAAGTTTCTCATTATGCTTTTAATCATTATATATTATTTTAATGATTTCTTATGTTCATCTGAGCTTTTCAAAGTTTTTCTCTATGCTTGCTTTTTTTAATATGTTTTTTATTATACTATTTTTATCTTTTAATCGAGATTACTTCCATGTTGGTTGAGGCTTGGATTAGCATGTTTCCATGAGCCATGAAGATAATATATTTTATAATTACTTAATATGAAGATAATAAATTTATAATTAGGTGAGAGGATAATCATCTTTTTTAAAATAGAGGATTTAAAATAGAAAGATAAATGATTTGAAATAGAATAAGGATAATAGTTGCAATGCAATATAGTCCCTGTGTTTACCACTATTATTAATTAATTGATTAAAACTTCTATGGAGTGCGGAGAAAACTTCTCACATTGAAAGAAAAAATATCTTTGCACAGAGCTCTCTACACAAGCTTTGACACGCGTACTCATAGGTTAATAATATGTTTGTCTTGATAGCATAGGTTAATAGGTTCATAGGTAATAGTAATTGTTATTCATATGCGTGTACTTTGACTCATTGTGTGGGAGTGAGAAGCTCTACACAATGAACTTGACCTATAAATTCAACATATTAACTAAGTTATGTATTTTGATCATCCATGGGCTTCAATTTTTTCCTCACTCTATTCGATTAATGATAGAGCGTGTTGCATTTATCAATGCTATATAAGTTGGATATTCAATTATCTTCGTTAATTTACATATTGTATTTATGTGTAGATTTTAGATTTTTGTCACTTTATTTTATTTATGGGAAAACGTAATGATGGGTAAAAATGTGTTGTGTTTCTCAAGGCCATAAAGTCAATATTCAACCATATTTCGTTAATTTATTTTGTTTTGAAGTCAATGTGTCATTGTGTTCCTATTTACTATTTGAAACCTCTACATTGCCATTATGCGAAAGTTCATTGTGCAGAAGATTATTGTACAGAAGTTTAACTCATTATGTGGAAGATTATTAGACAGAAGTCCAGCTGATTATGCGAAGGTCTGCACAATGAGTTGAACCTTCTCACAATAATCTTTCGTGCAATCAATATAAATTCAATACATTAATTAACTTACGTATTTTGATCATCCATGGGCTTCAAATTTCCTCTCACTCTATTTGATTTTTGACTAATGGTAGAACGTGTATGGCTCTACCGAATTATGACTTTCTAACCTCAAAGAAACCTCAAGGTTGGTTTGTTGGTTAAAGTAGCAGTAATAATTGGTGTTTCGATGGGTTGATGGATGTGTACAGTACTTTGGCAAGGCATTTAGTAATTAATAAAGTACAACTTGGAATAAGTAAGGTCACTCCCACCAAAAGACTTGCGTGCATAAGACGTAAAGTCAAAATCTAAGGTAAAACTATGAGAGCGTTATGATACGTTAAGATTCTGTCAACGAATTAAGTGACTTTTTAGGATTAATGGAGATGAATGTTTAGGGAATGATGGTTTTACATGTTCGACGACGAGGACACATAACATTATATATGTTGCTATCGACCAATGCTAATAAATCTCGACATGAATAATTGTATTACGTGGTCATTAATCTTTCAAGAAGTCTTCAGGCATGCCAAATAGTAACCCAGCCAAATAATTGAACATATGTGAAGGGACAATTATTAGCATATAAATAATTAATAAATAAATAATATTGCTTAATGAGGCATGGAATGTTATTAATATAAATAATTTGAAATCTAATTAGCGTCATCCTCCACACAAGGTGTGAAATTGTAGCAAGAAAAGGCTTCATTTGACTAGTTCCTTAATCAAATGGAGAAAATTCGAATTTCCACATCAGCAGGATGACTTGAGTTGCAGTTAGCAGGAGTGACATGGCCAAGTCACTTAGTCAAATCAATCAATTCGATTTTGTGGGCTAGAAGTAGAGTTTTGCATGAGTTGATTACTAAGATCTAGCAATCTAGTGGAGTTATAGTTAGTGAAACTCAGTTATCTGAGCTCTAGTCATGAATAGAGTCAGTATGAGTTTAGTTGAGTAGTTGTAATTGTTGTTAACTCACTGATCTCTTAGTTAACTAGTCAATTTACTAAAAATATCTCTAGTCATTCATGCAATTCAAATTGCCTAGTTGAGTGGGGGAGAAGGCATAATTGTATTTATAATTGTATAATGTTTGGTGTATAGTGCTTTTGCACCGAGAAGGTGATCAATTCCCCTTAGATTTGTGCAAGGAAATAGGGAATTTCCCAATTATTTAGGAGCTTAGTTATTCGAGGATTGCGCAAGGAAATAGGAGGCTGACTGAGGCTTGAATTGGCTAAGTCTTGGCCAAAAGCAGGAGAACAATTTTATAGTGCAAGGTGTGCTTCAGAGTTGAAGCAAGACATTGCAATTGTTTCTCTTTTTCATATGAATTGATGCAAAGCAGCGGAGGGATTTTCCCTCGTAAAATCATTGTGTTCCTTGAGTTTTGATGGCTACATGTTATTGCTTGTGTTTCTATCGTGTGTTTTCCTTTCCACTGAATATTTGAAGAAATTTTTGTCTCTTGATTTCAGTTCAATTTCATTAGCAGTAGCAAATTTCATGTAATTTCTACATGGTATCAGAGCTATGGAAGGCTACATATAAACCTTGTTCCAAATCTTCTCTCAGAGAAATTTCGATTTGCAGAGTTTTTTGGTGCAGATTCTCTTCAATGCAAGAAAAATGTCTTTCAACAAATTGAGGTTGGAGTATGCATTGGAGGGCACCTCGAATTTTTGTGCTTGTAAAGACATGATGTAAGCTGTTATGGATGATAATGGAGTATGGGTATATTCACAAACCGATGTTCCAAAACTGGGAGCATCATATGCACAAGCACTTGCTCAATGGAAGAAAGACACAACAAGAGCTAGAAGGATTATTCTGGAGGGTGCCAAAAATCACGTGGTTTCGAACTTGCATGGAAAGGATATACCTTTTGCAATGTGGAAAACTCTTAGAAATCTCTTCTAGAGCAGTAGTGATGCCAAAAAATTGGCTTTGAGAGATAAAGTCAAGAGCATTCGAATGCAAAAAAAATGAAACCATTCCACAATATCTATCCAGATTCACTTAGGTTTGAGATGAACTTGGAGTAGGAGAAATTGTGCCATCATCTGAACTTGTGAGCTTGGCACTCCTTGGCCTTCCGCAATCCTAGCACAACTATCAGGATTCAGTTAATAGAAGAGAAAAGCTACTAGATTGGAAGAGACTTTGGTTTGATTTGGTGCAAGAGGAGATCAGAAGGAACACTAGAGATGGTGTCACATCCATTGCAAATGAGGAAGAAAATTGTGCAACAATTGGGAAAGGAAAGAAGGCCAAAGGCATGAAGGCCCAAGGCAAGGCAGAATCCAACCAGAACAATGGCAAGAAGAAGGATCTCAATAAAAGTAAATGCTTTCACTGCCATGAGTATGGACATTATGCAACTAAGTTCCCACATAGGAAATCCAGCAAGGAACCTGCAGCAAGAGCAAGAAGATATGCTCTGACATCTCAATTCGAGTTAGATTTCCCCCTCCTTGCTTGCATGTAAAGCACAGTAAGAGGGAGTGAGTGGTACCTATATTATGGTGCCTCATATCATATGATAGGAAACAAGGAATTCTTTAGTAGCCTAGAGGAGAAGGATCTCAAATTGCACATAGAATTTGGAGATGATGGGAGGTATAGTACCAAAGGAATTGGTACTGTCACCTTTAAGAGGGAGTTAGGATCCCATCTTCACTTGAAAAATGTAATGTATGTGCTTGGGATGAAGGAAAAAATTGATTTTTGTAGCTATATTGGAGGACAGAGGTTATGATGTTGTGTTCAGTAAGGGAAAATATTTTCTAAAGCATGTTGCTACTGGACAAGTGAAACAAATTGGAGTTAGAGTGAAAAATATCTACAAGTTAGAGGTAGATTTCACCATGCATGCAACTATACCTCCAGGAGTGAGGTAGAGCGATGTAGAGCCTTAGTCCCATAGTTGTAAAGATTTGGGTAGGGTCCATAGGAGAGCAATAATAGTTGCAATACTCTTCTCATGGATCATTACCCTTGCTATAGGGGGCCACAATATTCAGTAGCAGAAGAATTAGTGTCAATTGTTGCAACCACATCTTAAGCGACAAATGCAGACTAGTTGCAATTAGATGTTGAGGAGCACATAACAGTATTGATAGCAGTGCAGGAAGCACAATGCAGAATCAACAACATTGTAATTTTTGTAGTAGATAGTGAAGATACTAGTAGCAGTCAGATGCTCAAGAGACAATTGCAGCTCAAAGACACAGTTGATTCAGTAATTCAGATACTTATCAATTGAATTTTTTGTAGTAGAAACAACAACAACAACGAGAGGGAGTCTTGTTACAGTACATTCCTATAAGAGCGAGATTGGGGTTGTGCAAAACCATTTTCTTGCTAAGAAGGAGCGTTGAAATTGTAGTAAGAAAATGCTTCATTTGACTAGTGCCTTAGTCAAATAGAGAAAATTCGAATTTCCACATTAGCAGGATGACTTAAGTTGCAGTTAGCAAGAATGATATGGCCAAATGACTTAGTTAAATCAGTCAATTCGAGTTTGCAAGCTAGAAATAGAGTTGTGCATGAGTTGATTCCTAAGATATAACAATCTAGTGGAGTTATAGTTAGTGAAACTCAGTTATCTGAGCTATAATCATGAATAGAGTCAATATGATTTCAGTTGAGTAGTTGTGATTGTTGTTAACTCAATGATCTCTCAATTAACTAGTCAATTTACTAAAAATAGCCCTAGTCATGCATGCAATTCGAATTACCTAGTTGAATGGAGGGGAAATGGCATAATTGTATTTATAATTGTATATTGTTGAGTGCACAATGATTTTTCACTCAGAAGGTGATCGATTCCCCTTAATTTGCGCAAGGAAATAGGGAATTTCCCTATTATTTAGGAGCTTAATTCCTCCAGGATTGCACAAGGAAATAGGAGGTTGGTTGAGGCTTGAATTGGCTAAGTGTTGGCCAGAGCAAGTTAGGAAGCAGGAGAACAATTTTACAGTGTAGGGTGTGCTTTAGAGTTGAAGCAAGACATTATAATTGTTTCTCTTTCTCATCTGAATTAATGCAAAGCAACGAAGGGGTTTTTCCCAGTTGGGTTCCCCTATAAAATCATTGTGTTCCTTGTGTTTTGATGGTTGCATGTTATTGCATGTGTTTCTATCATGTGTTTTCCTTTCTGCAAAATAGTAGAAGAAATTTGTGTCTCTTGATTTTAGTTTGATTTCATTAGCAGTAGCAAATTTCTTGAAAATTCTACATAAGGGTCCTTATGTGGAAACCACACAATGACCTTTGCACACAAGCGAAAACCACACAATGACTTCCACATACAAGTGAAAACCAAGTGATGCATGTCGATATTTGGACAACTTGTGCACTTTGCAGAAGCACTATAGTATATTTTATTTAACAAGAGGTTGGAGATAAAGCACAAGTATATATTTAAATTGGACGGAAGTAGATGGAATTTTTATATACGCTTTCGATATCTATGAATAATGATGTACATCATCATTGTAAAGATTTGGATGCCGGAAATTGGAACCAAACGCTACCTAGGGTAGGGAGGCCAGTAGTTGCATGGCCTCCCTATGTGGACCAAAAATGACACCTCAACTTCTAACTCATCAATACGACGCATGTCGCCCATGTGCCTTGACATGTCCCCTTCGCGAAGTGGACCCCACCTTCGTGTTTTGGCATCGTTTAGGGTTCCTACTGCCTCGATTACTCGACCTTGTTTCACTCCCTATTCATTTTTTTTTAGGCTCAAAACTTGCTCGTTCTGCTCTGTCAGTAGTTGTGTGTGAGATCTTTGTTTATGGTGAGGTGAACCTCCATTTATTGCTTGTTATGGCATCTTGTTTGCTTGTTGCTTTGCGTTGTTCAACTGTTGTGGTGTGTTGTTTGGCTACAGAGGTTGGGTGTGGATGCAGTAAAGGGTTTCATATCTTTGGTGGCATCGCATTGCTTCAGGGTTGTATGTTGTCAATGTTTGTTCAGAATTGGATGGACTTTTGTTCGAGTTATCTCGCTTGCACGACCCTATTTGACCCAACACTAGACACCATGGTCGACTCGCTGCAGCAGGCATTTGGAGTTTGGCGTCGTCATTCCTTGGTAGGATTCTTCTTCCTGCCAACCATACCTGCAACTGTGTTTGACAACACCTCTATTTGCTAGGTATTCACACCATTCATCTTCTTTGTGTTAATCTCTAGCTTTTTGTGCCTTTTGTGGAGTATTTGTGGCTTCAATCCGTTGCTTTTGTGGCTTAGGTTGAAAAACAATTTGGGGTTTTCGGACTAGTTGGGTTTTTCAGTTGCTTGTTTGCCTTCTGTGAATGTTTGGAGTATTTGTGGCTTATGTGGCTTAATTATTGGCTTTTGTGGCTTAGGTTGAAAAAAAATGGGGTTTTTGCACTGGTTGGGTTTTCGGTGGCTTGTTTGCCTTCTGTGAATGTATGGAGTATATGTGGCTTCAATTCATGGCTTATGTGGCTTAACTAGTGGCTTCAATGGCTTAGGTTGAAAAAAAAGTTTGGGGTTTATGCATTGGTTGAGTTTTTTGGTGGCTTGTTTGCCTTCTGCGAATGTATGGAGTATCTGTGGCTTCAACTCGTGGCTTCTGCAGCTCAGGTTGAAAAAAATTTGGGTTTTTTGTACTGGTTTGGTTTTTCGGTGGCTTGTTTGCCTTCTGTGAATGTATGGAGTATATGTGGCTTCAATTTGTGGCTTTTGTGGCTTAATTGGTGGATTTTGTGTCTTAGGTTGAAAAAAAATGGGGTTTATGCGCTGGTTGGTTTTTCGGTGGCTTGTTTGCCTTCTGTGAATGTATGGAGTATTCGTGGCTTCAATTTATGACTTTTGTGGCTTAGGTTGAAATAAATAAATAAATTGGGGTTTTTGCACTGGTTGGGTTTTTTGGTGGCTTGTTTGCCTTTTGTGAGCGTATGGAGTATCTGTGGCTTAATTGGTGGCTTTTGGGGCTTAGGTTGAAAAAACATTTGGGGTTTATGCACTGGTTGGGTTTTTCGATGGTTTGTTTGCCTTCTATGAATGTATTGAGTATTTGTGGTTAATTGGTGGCTTTTGTGGCTTAGGTTGAAAAAAAATGGGGTTTTTGCACTGGTTGGGTTTTCTAGTGGCTTGCTTGCCTTCTATGAATGTATGGAGTATCTGTGACTTCAATTCACAGCTTTTGTGGCTTAGGTTGAAAAAAAAAATAGGTTTTTGCACTGGTTGGATTTTTCGGTGGCTTGTTTTCCTTCTATGAATGTATGGAGTATATGTGGCTTATGTGGCTTAATTGGTAGCTTCAGTGGATAAGGTTAAAAAAAAATGGGGTTTATGCACTGGTTGGGTTTTTTGGTGGCTTGTTTGCCTTCTGTGAATGTATGGAGTATTTGTGACTTCAATTTGTGGCTTCTGGTGGCTTATGTATCTTAGGTTGAAAAAAAAATCGAGGTTTTAGTACTATAATAATTAGTTTGTATAACAGCCTCTGCATATTCCACAGAGTTTCTTGAGTCAGTCTCTGCATAAAAAATTGTCTATATAACAGTCTCCTAAGATTCAAACAAATTATTATGACTGAAGTCTCCTGAGATTTGTTGGTATAACTGATTATTATTACAAACAATTTGCAAATTATTATAATTGTATGTTGCAACTGATTATTATAATTGAAGTCTCTTGAGGTTTGTTTGTATAACTGATGGGGTTTAATTGTTATGCTTAACTAGGAGACATACAAGATTGTGATGTGAGAGGGTTCCTCGTGGTTGGGAAATAATATGCAAAAGTGAGGTCTTGTTCTATAGCTTACTACAGTGGAAAAATAATCAATTAATTGTTCTTTCATGTTGTAGGTGGTTAAATAACTGAAGATTATATAGTTAGGTGGTTTTAGTACCATAATAATTAGTATGTATAATAGTCTCTGCATATTCCACAAAGATTCTCCAGCTAGTCTCTGCTTAAAAATTTGTTTGTATAATAGTCTCCTAAGATTCAAACAAATTATTATCATTGAAGTCTTCTGAGATTTGTTTGTATAGCTGATTATTATTGCAAACAATTTGCAAATTATTATAATTGTTTGTTGCAATTGATTATTATAACTGAAGTCTCCTGAGGTTTATTTGTATAACTGATGGGCTTTAATTGTTATGCTTAACTAGGAGACACACAAGATTGTGATGTCAGAGGGTTCCTCGTGGTTGGGAAATAATTTGCAAAAGTGAGGTCTTTTTCTATAGCTTACTACAGTGGAAAAATAGTCAATTAATTGGTCTTTCATGTTGTAGGTGGTTAAATAAATGAAGATTATATAATTATGCAACCTTGTGGTGGCCTTCATAAGTAATGTATTTGTCAGAAGTGGTGTCTTTGTTGGGGAAGGTTTCATAAGAGGAAGCATAGACTCTGTCATTCTTTTAGTACCATAATAATTTGTTTGTCATCACAGTCTTTGCATATTCCACTTAGTTGCTCGAGCCAGTATAAAAATTGACTCCTGCATTATTTACCTGCATCTAAGTCTCATTCATTCACTGCACAAGATGATAACAAAAATAACCCTAAATTTCCGTTTTAGTTAAATTTGATTGAATTCTCAAGCAGATTAACTTGCAGCAATGAAATTCTTGAAGAAATTTTCAAGGCCATGAAATCTAGTTGGAGTGCTTATGTTATGTAACAACTAAATTATGGGTAAACTTAATAACTATGTTATGTAACAGTTGGAGTGCTTATGTAACAGTGGCAATAATTATGTTATGTAACAATTAGTGAGTTAGTTAAGTTTGGTTACATGCTAGTTAGTTAGTTTTTGTAACATTATAAATTATGCAGGGTTTTTATAATCAATTAGTTTTTGTAACATTGGAATTTAATTAGTCAATTAGTTAGTTCTTGTTGGGTTGTGTTATATTCTTTCCACGACTAGCCCACGTAGTTAACCGGGGGGTTAGAGGGGGGGCAAAGTCCCCCTTTTGTTACGCCGATTGCGTAGCAGGGGGGTCACAGGGGGTTTGAGGGGTGCAGGTAACCCCACTCTATGGGGTTTTGGACCCTATGTTAGGTTGGGTGGACCCACCTATGGCTTTGTGCATGATTTTCGCACATGGTTTTGGACGCGATGGTTTTTGGTACATGGTATTGGATGCTCCAGCATGTATAAATATGTATTGTAACATTGAAAGGAACATAATGAAAAATCAAGCTGGTAGTCCTAGTTTTGGGATCCAGGGAAAATCTTTGTGTATATGTGTTTTATGTGTTATTATCTCACATTGTTTATTTTCCGTGTTTTAGAATTCATATGCAGGTAATTTCTGTATGGGGTTGAAACCTACATTTGGTATTAGAGTTGTTTTGGCTTCAAGGGGATGCCTTTGTTGGTGATGGGTTTCGCTCGGGCCTGTGGTAGACCCTGTTCAGTGGGAGATCTACGAGATCGATTCTGGTGGTGAAAGAAGATGGCAAGCAGTGGAAAGATAGAGATCGAGAAATTTAATGGTCAAAGTTTTGAGTTGTGGAAACTTAAGATGGAGGATATGTTGGTGCATAAAGATCAGTGGATCGTAGTAGATCGGGGTACTAAACCAATGGGAGTGTCTGATGAAGAATGGAAGAAGTTGGATCGGAAGGCAAAGAGCACAATACGATTGTGTGTCTCAGATTCAGTGTTGCTGAATGTATCAAGGGAAGCTACGACGAAGGCTTTGTGGAACAAGTTAGGGACTTTGTACCAATATAAGTCTCTGGTGAATAAACTGTTCCTGCAGAAAAAGCTGTATAACCTGAGGATGAAAGATGGAGACTCGGTGACAGAGTATCTGAATGCATTTAATACTGTGTTAAGTCAATTATCATATGTTGATATCAAAATTTCAAATGAAGATAAGTGCATTAGTTTGTTGTGTTCTCTACTATATTCATGGGATAGTCTAGTTATTGCAATAGGTAGCAATGCAATTGCCTTGTAGTTTGATGAAATAGTTTCATCCTTGCTGACGGAGGAGATGAGATGGAAAAAAATGGAGAGCCAGAATGGTGATGCCTTATCTGTATGAGGATGGTCCCATAACAAAAACAAAAATAAGTCATCGAGTGGGAGATCTAAATCTAGAGGGAGATCTAAATCTCCAGGAAAACTTGTAAAGGTGGTGTACTGGAAATGCGGAAAGGAAGGGCACCACAAAAGGGACTGTAAATCTAAAGCTCCTAATAAAGGAAAGGGATCTGATGATGCTCCTTCTGTAGAAGCGAAAACCACCTCAAATGAAGGTGGGGATATGTACTTGGCTTCTTCAAGTACACATGTAGATCACGAGGCATGGTTGATTGACTCAGGTGCATCATTTCACTTCACTCCCCATAGAGAGTGGTTCTGCGAGTATGAGAAATATGATGGTAGTGATGTCTTCTTGGGGGATGACAAGAAGGCTAGAATCATTGGTTGCGGAAAAGTAAAGTTGAAGTTGCAAGGTGTAAGGTTTAGAACACTGCCGGGTGTTCTGCATATTCCTGCATTAACCAGAAATCTGATTTATGTAAGCAAGTTGGATGATGCAGTTGTAAAAACAATGTTTGAGAAGGATACTTGCAAGATGGTTCGGGAGCATTGGTATTGATGCGGGGAGTTCGGATTGGAACTCTGTACAAGCTGCAAGGTAGCATTGTTGTTGATGGGTGCAACAGTTATGTGGTTCCTGAAAGTGGAGCAGAAAATATAGTGGTCTTTGGAGAGAAGACCATGATGTGGCATCAAAGACTTTGACATATTAGAGAGAAGGACCTTCGAATACTTCATGGTAAAGGTATGGTAGAAAGTATGAGTAAGAGCTCTCTGGATTTTGATTTGTGTGAAAATTGTGTGTATGGGAAGCAGAATCGGGTGAGTATCCCCTCTGGTGGTAAGAGGGTGAAACAGATATTAAAGCTTGTGCACAGTGATGTGTTTGGACCTGTGAAGGTTCCATCACTGGGTAAGTCTGTGTATTATGTATCATTTATAGATGACTTTTCAAGGAATACATGGATATATTTCCTTAAGAATAAATCTGAAGTATTTGACAAGTTTAAAGAATTTAAGGCTTTGGTGGAAAACCAGACACAAAAGAAGATAAAGGTGCTGAGGATAGATAACGGTGGAGAGTTTTGCAGTAAGGAATTTGAAGAATTTTGTAAAAAGTGTGGTATAGCATGATAGAAGACTACTCCATATACACCTTAGCAAAATGGAGTTGCAGAAAGAATGAACAAGATGTTGATGGAAAGGGAGAGAAGCATGCTCAGTGGTGTCGGGTTAGGACAGGAATTCTGGGCAGAGGCGATGGAGACTGCATGTTACCTGGTCAACAGATCACCTTCATCAGCGTCGGAGGATAAGACTCCACAAGAGGTATGGACTGGTAAGAAACCCTCTCTTTCATAATTGAGGGTATTTGGATGTGATGCATATGTACATGTTCCAAAGGAGAAAAGAACCAATTTGGATAGTAAATCTGAAAAGTGCATCTTTATTGGGTATAAGGATGGCTTAAAGGGTTATAAGCTTTGGAACCCACTAACAAGGAAGGTTGTGTACAACTGAGATGTGGTGTTCAGAGAGGTGAAAGATGTTATTAAACATGAAGTCCAACCAAAGGAACCTGAGAAGATAGAGTTTGAGCTAAAGGAAGAAGAATCAGACTCTACAGAAGAGGAGGAATCAGAAGATGAAGAGCCACAAACTCCAAGTGTGAGAAGATCAGTTCGGGAAAGAAGGCAGCCAGAAAGGTATAGTCCATCTACTTTTTGTTCAAATTTTGATCTATCTATTATTGATGATGATCCCAAAACTGTGAAGGAAGCAATAGATTCAGAGGATGGAAAACTCTGGAAAGAGACCATGGTTGATGAAATGGCATCTTTGCACAAAAATGAGGCTTGGGATCTGGTGTAGTTTCTGGCTGGAAGGAAACCCATTGGCAGCAAAAGGGTGTTCAAGAAGAAGACAAATACAAAGGAAAGGTGGAGAAATACAAAGTTCGGTTGGTAGCAAAAGGTTATTCCCAAGTGTCGGGAATTGATTTTGGTGATATTTTTTCTCTTGTTGCCAAGGTAGCTTCTATTATATTACTTTTATTTGTTGCTGTTGCTTTTGATTTTGAAGTAGAACAGATGGATGTGAAGACAACATTTCTTCACGGGGATCTAGAAGAGGAGATCTACATGAAGCAACCTGAAGGCATTGCGGTGAAGGGTAAGAAAGAACTGGTATGCAAGTTAAAAAAGTCTTTGTATCGGTTAAAATAGTCACCAAGGATGTGGTATCAGAAATTTGATACATTTATACGGGGACTTAGCTTCACTAGAAGCAAAGCAGATCACTGTGTGTATTTTAAATTAATTGGTGACCATGTTATTTATCTGCTCTTGTATGTGGATGATATGTTGCTGGTTGGAAATGACAAAGAAATTATTCAGGATTTGAAGACCCAATTGTCCTCCAAATTCGACATGAAATATCTTGGTGTTGCAAACTATATTTTGGGCATGGAAATTAGAAGAGACCGGGAAAAGAGGAAGCTCTGGTTAAACCAAAGGAAGTATGTCGAGACAATACTGCAGAGGTTTAATATGCAAGATAGTAAATCGGTGAAGGTTCCTATTCTTGTAGGTGTAAAGTTATCTGCTGAACAGTGTCCCAAGACACAAGAAGAGGAAGAGGACATGTCCCTGTGTTCCATATGCAAGTGCAGTCAGTAGCCTGATGTATGCAATGGTCTGTACTAGACCAAACATTGCACATGCAGTGGGAGTATTGAGCAGGTTTATGTCAAAACCAGGAAAGGAGCATTGGACAACAGTGAAGTGGGTTTTCAGGTATTTGCGTGGCACTAGTGATTATGGTTTGTGCTACCAAGAAAGACCAGGATTGGACAGAGTGTTGGATATTTTGGATTTGTTGATGCAGACTGGGTTGGAGATCTAGACTAGAGAAGATCTACAAGTGGGTATGTGTTTAACCTATTTGGAGGTGCAGTCAGTTGGATGAGTAAGAAACAATCTGTAGTGGCACTATCAACTACAGAGGCAGAATACATGGAAGCCACTCATGCAAGCAAGGAAGCAGTTTGGTTGTAGAGCTTGTGTTCAAGTATGGGGTTAGTAAAGGGAGCTATAAGGATAGACTGTGACAGCCAAAGTGCAATTTTCTTCGCAAATAACACTGCATATCATTCAAAGACAAAGCACATTGATGTTCAGTATCACTTTGTGAGGGATATGATAGAAGAAAAAAAGGTGTTGCTGGTAAAGGTGGACACTTTGAAGAATACTGCAGATGCATTGACAAAATCTATGAGCTCTGAGAAGTTCTCTTGGTGTAGAGAAACAATGGGCATTGTAGGGCTAGATAAATGACTAAGCTCTCTTGCGACCCCTTGTGGAAAGAAAACAACAAGTGGGAGAATGTTGGGTTGTGTTATATTCTTTCCACGACTAGCCCATGTAGTTAATTGGGGGGTTAGAGGGGGGCAAAACCCCTTCTTTGTTGTGCTGATTTCTGTAGCGAGGGGGTCACAGGGGTTTGAGTGGTGTAGGTAACCCCACAGTATGGGGTCCGGGGCAGCGTTACGGAAAATTTTGGTTTTGGACCCTATGTTAGGTTGGGCGGACCCACCTATGGTTCTGTGCATGATTTTCGCACATGGTTTTGGACGCGATGGTTTTCGGTCCATGGTATTGGATGCTCTGGCATGTATAAATATCTATTATAACATTGAAAGGAACATAATGAAAAATCAAGCTGATAGTCTCGATTTTGGGATCCACGGGAAAATCTCTGTGAATTAGTGTTTTATGTGTTTATTTTCCGTGTTTTAGAATTCGTATGCAGGTAATTTATATATGGGGTTAAAACCTACAGTTCTTGTAACATGCCAGTTAGTTATTTTTGTAACATTATAAATTATAAACCATACTTGAAACATATTGTATATTTAATTAGTATATTGAACTGTATGTTTGTCTTTTGAATTGTATCCAAATACACATTGGAACTTACATTGCAACAGACCAAAAAGGGATGGTAACTTCACCCACATTGAAATATGGTTAAAAACAAAAAAGTCATCCCACCCCTATGCTTGATGGCCTCCATTTTTTGAATTGACCAAACTTGTTGAAGTGCTTACATGAGCCAAGTTTCTTCCATATGCTTGAGTCTAGTTTACTCATTGTAACCATGGAGGGATTGAATAGCCGAATTGTCCACTTGTGCTACTAATCCCAACACTAACTGGAGGTGGCCTATAATACATAGGATTTACCCCTGCACTAGTAGGTGTATAGGGGTGGGCATAACCCCTCCCTGATAGTGGGGGACTTGCATGTTAATCAAGTCCTGGTACAATGGTGTATGATCTGCAATGTGGTCCAAAGTGTTGGACATCATCATGTTTGCCTCCAACTAACTTGCACCATACTCTTCCCTGTCTGTCACCCCTTATTTTTCCAGCACTTGTTGAGCCTTTCTTGCCTCCCTCTCTTGCCTTTCCAACTATTTTTGATGTTCCTTCTCTTCCCTTGTTTTTTGTCTTTCAAGCCTTTCCTTTGCCCGAGTTGTTGCTGCTACAATCCTTGAATCTCTCTTTTCCTTGGCTAACTCCTTCTTTCTCTGTTTAGATTCTTGAATTTCAATTTTTTACACTCAGACTTTAACATTAGGTTCATATATTATTAAGAGGTAAGTAATTGTTAACTCCTCTCTAACCGAAAATAATATGTTGTTGAATGCGTTGATGAGACCTTCACTCTCTCTACTGGTAGCTTTAGGAACCTACCAAGTATTGTTTGGTTCATTGTCACATGCTCCTGATGGCTTGACACTTGTCTTTCAACCTCACGAGAACCCAATTGAACCCCATTGTTGTCCTCATTTGGTACTTCATTCTGAATATACTCTTCTTCCAGTGATCCATTGTCCACAAAATAATGAACAAGTTCAGTACTTAACTTTGTTGGTTGAGAAGGAATTGCCTTGCTTTCATCATTGGTGGATGACACATTATGTTTATTGTTATTCATCATGGCCTCTGCCAACCATGATGGTGGGGTTACTTGGGTTGGCATGCTCAATTGGTCATTGTTGATTCTTGTTACATTCTCATTTGAAACCACATTTGCATTGTCATTTTCATGATCAACTGCCTCATTTGGAATATCACATGCAGAATTAGTAGGTTCTTCAATGGGTGTGGAAACCTCCATGTTATTGACAATTGGTTCATAACTGAATTGTGTCTCACATACATGTTCATCATCATAGAAGTTCCCTTGAGAAATGGATATCATACCTTTAGCAGCAATAACATCTTCCTACCAATCCACATCTTCTTGGGCATCAACCTAGTCATGTAAGTCCTCTGCTTCCTGACCTTCCACAACAAATGTGTGGCTAGAACTAGTATCATTAATAAGAGCATCAACATTCAGTGGCCAAATTCCATTCCTCCTAAATCCAACCTTGATATTAGAAGGTGTTAGAGCCATTTTAAATGCTTTACTTGCAATCTCAGCTAGCTCAAATATTTTTACCTCCACCCTAGATTCTTTGCCATCCATGAAGCTCGCTCTGCCCTGAAATAGTTCTTGAAAGGCCCAAACATGCTAACATCAAGGGGTTTCAATCTGTGAGTGGTATGAGCTGGCAATGTTAATAGGTCAATGCCCAAATGGTTGGCCTCCTCGATTGTCTGCACAACCATGTGGCTTCCATGGCCATCTAAAATTAGTAGGTGTCTATTTTCAGGCGAGACACCACCTGACACAGATGCAACGAAGTGAAAAATCCAATTCAGGAAGAGTTCCTTTGTCATCCATGCATGGGGATGTGCAACCATGCATGCACCTGGTTCACAATTATGTATATAGTTTTTAAGTTGAGTTTTTCCTTTGAATAAATAAAAACCTGGGATTGAAGAACCAGTTGCATTGACACAACAAAGTATAGTGATCCACTCCCTGCTCCTAGGAAAAAATTTTGGCACATTTATGCTCCCTCTCTTGGAAATTACCTGCATGCCACAATTCCTTCCAGCATTTAAGCCTGTTTTGTCATAGTTCTAGATATGTTTTGGGGCATAAGAGTGTTTCTAATATGCACGAGAAAGGGTGTCATGGAACTTAGACCCTCCATTGTTCGTAAGACAAGGTCTGGATGCCTTTTCTTAAATCCACTCCACCAAGATTTGCCAGAAAACCCATATTTGAAGGGGTTTGGCCTCCCCTGACAGATTTTAACTACTATCGATTTGAGTTGTATCAACTCTAACCCATGTACCATTTGGGCCATCTCCTTACACCACAAACCAACTCGGCCTCCTCCTCTTCAGTTATAACAATAACATGGCCTCTACGCTTTGTATTAGTGAGCCCATTAATCCAATAATGTATGCTTGGGGCTGTAATTCCATGTTTTTTTTATAGATGCACGTATTGAATATCCCTTAAATCTACGTCATAAATTGCACCTAGCATGTCTTCCTTTGTCCACCCTCTTATGGCACTGAACTTCTTAGTTGAGCTTACACCTTGTATTGTGGTTGAGGGTGGCTCTGTGGTAATGGTTGGACAATACGACCCGCGACCACATGGGCATTATCAACATCATTGCATGGAGCATTAGCAGCGTTGACATCATCGACTGCTTCCTCTTTCAATGAAGTGCATCACAATTTGACACCCTTGGTCCCTCACCTCCTCCCATTCCTTATACGATCTGCAATTGAAACCCGTGGCATGGCTGCAACAACATGCATATTGTTAAAACTTATTTCTGTCAGTGGAAGTTGTTTCAGCAATAGAAATTCAGCCTTATCTGAATAAGAAATTTAAATATGAAAAGGGTAATCAATAATTCCAACTTGCATAATAGAAACTTAGTTTTATTTAGTTCTTGAAATTTAAATATGAACGAGTTAATTAATACTTGCAACCTGCTTATATTTGAATAAGAAATTTATGTGTTTGCATTGACTTAAACCTCCATCCACATATATCAAGACTTAATTTTAGAAATATCAGGCCTATGTGTTTGATAGAAATATCAGGCCTAAATTTAGCTTGAACATAATCATGTATCGTGAGCAGGGCATCAAATCCATAATATCCTAATTAACCTCAGAAAAAAGGGAAGGGTATTGAAAACTGTCTCCTTACAAATGCTAGGAATAGGTGTTGGTTAATTGAAATAAGTTTTAACTTCATTTGTTGTGTTGGTCTCTGAAAAAAGTGACTAAAAGCTGCAGTGTTTGACCATATCTTAAAACACTCCAGTTCTCTACACTGTTAGCTACAATTGCTTCCAATTCTGCAATTGTGCCACGAGTTTAGCTGCTAGAATTTTGACTCTCTCTTTGGATAGATTGTAATGGAAGTATCCTTTGATTTGATTCAGAATGATTACTCTTCTGAGATGTAGAAGTTTTAGAGAGAATTACCCATAACAATTTCCACCATGCCTCCTTTAAAATTATAACTAAAGCCTTGACATCTTGCAATGGAAGAGGTTTATGTTGCTCATACAAAACCGGATTCCTTAGCAGCTGTGAAGATATCTACTCCATTGTAACTACCTTGTGTTCATTTTACATTTGTGTCTCAACTCACTGAAAACTAACATACTACAGTTTCCTTTTAAAATAGACCAGAAACTTCCAAGTGATTTTGAAACAATTTTATTCATTTTTTCTTAGAGACATGATAGTTATTGCATACAAGCTGCGAAATTGTTGTGATTAAGGAATGATCAAGGCTATGTGTTTTGACTCAGTTGTTGTCATTAAGGAATGATCAGGCCTATGTGTTTTAACTCAGATGCTTTGATATTTTTGTTTATGTTGTCTTTGTTGGGCATGATTAATTTTTTGTATCTATTGACTCAGATGCTAAGATTTTTCTCTGCAATTTTACACACAGAAGCTGAATTTTGTTTACAATTTCTAATTTATGGTATTCTCTAGTTTATGGTTGTTATGATGCAGCCTTCAAATTCCTAAATAAAAATACCAGGAAAAAAATAAAAACTCTAAACATAGTTTAAAAAAACAAAAAAAACACAGAGAGTGAAACAAGCCTAAAAACAGTACCTATAAACCCTAAAACCCTAACAGGAGAAAAAATGAAAAGATGAGCATGTAGAGGTGCTTCTTGGGCTGGAGAAGATGTTGTAACAATCACTGATATGAAACCATAGTTGCTTGTTGCACTGTGAAACAATAAACCTTGGCAATATGTCAATGTTATGATGCCATAAATATCCTTATCTCAGATTGTGGCTTGCAGTGGTAGTTATCGTGGGAGAGAAAAATGCATGGAGTGGAGAGAATGAGTGAATTTGGCACCTTTGGTGGGTCACAGAGACAAACTTATGAATTTGACTCTGTTGATGAAAAACATCTTTCAGAAATGATATAATCCATACTCACAGTTCAGCAAGTATGGAACACAAGACCTGTTTCATTATCTTATACAATAGACTTTCATATTATGGTAACACTGCCTTATACATTAGACTTCCGCATTATGGCAAGACTCGACTTCAACATTATTTTGACAAAAATATCAAGCCTATGTGTTTGATAGAAATATCAAGCCTATGTGTTTTGACTCAGATGCTCTAGTATTTTTGTCTCTGTTGTCTTTGTTGGGCATGATTAATTTTTTGTCTCAGTTGACTCAGATGTTATGGTTTTTTCTTTGCAATTGCACACACATTTTTTTTCATATGGTAAATTAATTGAAGATTTGGAAGATTAAAAATAACATAAAAAAATAAAAGAAGAAAATTGAAGTTTATACTATAAATTAATGGAAGATTTAAAAAAATAGAAAGAAAATACTTGAATTATTCAAACCTGATTACAATCTGCACAATATCTGATGGAGTGAATCCAACTGCAGATGAGTAGAATAAAAGTTTATGAAGCAATTGTGAGGTGGTTTTATAGATTTTGGTTGTTGAATTTGATCTGATAGAGTGAATCTAACTGCAGAATAGTAGAATAAAAGTTTATGAAGCAATTGTGAGGTGGTTTTATAGATTTTGGTTGTTGAATTTGATCTGATAGAGTGAATCTAACTGCAGAATAGTAGAATAAAAGTTTATGAAGCAATTGTGAGGTGGTTTTATAGATTTTGGTTGTTGAATTTGATGGGAAGGGAGGACTGATGTGGATTTCTTTTTTCCAAATTCAAATGTGTGTTGTGGATTGATTTGGAGGTCATCCAATGGCTGATAAACTCTTATGGTTGATCTTTGTGCTTTCCTTTGTGTTTAATTCCTGAATCTTGTGTGTTGGTCTCATTTATTGCTTTAAGGAGGTTACATTGATGAACATATATGCAGTTATGGTTGAGACATACATTCTCTATTTTTGTGCAGGTAGTAATGAACTTTGGCCATAGTTGTACCAGTTTATATTTATTGGGGTTGGTCTGATGTGATATGTGTCATGTTGGGTAGTATGGGATGTAAGTTTTGGTTGTTATTTTTGTCTTGTTTTCTAAATCAGATTTGGAGGTACTTGGGATAAGACGTCTTATCAAATTGTGATAGTAAAGGCTAGTATTAGATAGTGGTAATCCCAATCAATATATGGGCCTATTTTGGATATAATAGAATAACTTATATAAGTTAATATTATCTATTTATGTTTTAATTGTGAATGTTTTTTAATTATGTTTTAATCACTATGTGGGACCAGTACTATAAAAACTACTGCTATTTGAGAAAGCTCTTAATGTCTTCTTTGTTGGAGACACGATTGCCGTTACACCAAAACCCGCAGGTGTTAGAAAACAGACACATCGCTAGATTTAAGCACATGCCACTAAACACACGGGAGTGTTGGATCGACACTGCCATTAACGGGGAGCACAACAATCTCCCCCCTCAACGCGACCCAGGTGTGTTTCGAACTCGAGACCTTTGGCTCTGATACCACTTGTTGGAGACACGATTGCCGTTACACCAAAACCCGCAGGTGTCAGAGAACAAACACATCGCTAGATTTAAGCACATGCCACTAAACACACGGGAGCGTTGGATCAACACTGCCATTAACGGGGAGCACAACATTCTTTTTATACAAAATGTTATAAATTCATCGTACATTGGTCCTCTTGGCTTTCACTCGCCTGGTATTAACATCAATTGTTGAAGATGGAAGATTGTTCTTGGTGAGAGGAGTTGCCAGAGGTTATACAAGAGAAAGTGGGGTGGGTTTTGTGTAGTCTCTAAAAACTAGAATGCCCTCCTTTCATCCACCAGATTTAGAACAACTCGGTGGGACCAAACTCCTCCCAACAAAAATCCATAGCTCGTTGTCATTTAGCGAGATGGCGTTAAATTCTATGAGTCTTACAGCTTCATCACAAAGACTTAGGAGAAAAATTAAACAGAAATACAACACAAAGACACACAAAACTTCATTAATTTCTTTACTCAATTACATCATGCTTATATAGGAATTCCTAACCACTCATAACTAACTCTGTTCAACTGCTTATAACTAATTCTGTTCAACTGCTCCATAACTAAATCTATTTCTGCATTATTTTCACATCCTCCCTTAATGGAGAAATGGATTCTCTACAATACCTAACTGACTTCTAAAAACTTCAAATTTGATTTTACCAAGGGGCTTAGTAAATATATCAGCCACATTATCCTTGGTGTTACAAAATATCAATTCAATTTCTTTTGACCCAATTTTCTCACGTACAAAGTGGTACTGTAACTCAACGTGTTTTGTTCTAGCATGGTAAACTGGATTATGTGCTAATTTGATAGCACTCTGATTATCACAATTGATACATGTTGCACCACTTTGCGCTTCTTCAAGATCAGCAAGAACTCTCCGCAACCAAATAGCTTCACAGGTGGCATTAGTTAAAGCTTTGTACTCTGATTCTGTTGATGATAAAGAAACAGTTGGCTGTTTCTTACTGCTCCAAGATACGACCCCTGATCCAATATGAAATGCATAGCCAGAGGTAGATCGTCTGTCATCTGGATTTCCTGCCCAATCTGAATCAGAAAAACCTGTCAGTGCAACATCAAATTCATCAGTATACAAAATACCAAGATTCACTGTTCCCTTTAAGTATCGGAGAACTTTCTTTGCAGCATTCCAGTGATGTCCTGAAGGCTTAGCCATGAATTGACTAAGGATACTGACTGAGTATGCAATGTCTGGCCTGGTAGTGGTGAGATAGTTCAAACTTCCCACTAACTGACGATATAATGTTCCATCTGCCTCTTTCGAACCATCTTCTTTGTACAACTTTTCATTCTGTTCTAAGGGAGTGGACATAGCTTTGCAATCTGTCATATTGAACTTTTTAAGAATCTCCTTTGTATATTTTCTTTGAGTGATCAAAGTTTTACCAGTTTCTCTCCATACCTCAATGCCTAAACAGTAATGCATTTCACCCAAATCTTTCATTTCAAAAACCTGTGACAACTGAACTTTAATCTCTTCAATTAACTTGTGAGCACTGCCTGTTATAATGAGATCATCCACATATAAAGATATTAAAGCAACATTTCCTTTTTCATCTTTCTTAACATACAAGTTAGGATCATTGTTGCTTTTCACAAACCCATTCTGAAGAAAGAAAGTATCAATCTTTACATACCATGATCTTGGTGCCTGTTTCAAACCATACAATGCCTTTCTTAACCTGCAAACCAGATGCTCCTGTCCCTGTTTGACAAACCCTTCAGGTTGAACCAAATAAACTTCTTCCTGTAAATCACCATTTAGAAAAGCAGATTTGACATCCATTTGATGTATATTCCAATTATGTTTTGTGGCTAAGGCAATCAGTAATCTAATTGTATTCAACTTAGCTACTGGTGCAAAAGTGTCTTCATAATCAATTCCCTCCTGTTGAGCATATCCTTTTGCTACTAATCTTGCCTTAAATTTATCAATTGTACCATCTGCTTTAAATTTTGTTTTGTACAACCATTTGCTTCCAATTGGAACTTTGTTTTCAGGAAGTTCCACTAATTCCCATGTTTGATTTTTCATAATAGAAGCATACTCATCATTCATAGCATTAATCCATGGTTCATGTTGTTTAGCCTGGTCATAATCAAGTGGTTCTGCAACATTCATTATATTAGACATTAAGGCATAGTCTCTATACCTTTCAGGAAGCCGAGTCTGTCGGGACGACCTTCTTGGTGTGGGTGTTCCATCCATGATTCGTTGGCTTTGAGGTGTGTCACCTCCTTGTGATGACTCACTGCTACTAGATGTGCTCATACTGCTACGATCATCCTGCTCCTGTACCTGTACCTGAACCTGTTCCTGTTCCTGCTTAATCAAAGTATCAAGCTTGAGATGTGCATCATTAGAAATATGCCATGTATCATTCTGTGTATTACTTTTATCAGTCTGCTCATGAAACAATACATCACGACTTGCAAATAGTTTATGGGAACTTGGATCAAACAATTTATAGGCTTTCTGATCCGTACAATATCCAATGAAAATACACTTGATGGACTTGGCATCAAGTTTTCTTCTGTTAGCTTCAGGAATATGAGCAAAAGCAGTACATCCAAAGACTTTGAAATGACTCACATCAGGTTTATAACCATAAAGAACCTCAAAAGGAGTTTGAAAAACTAATTTCTTAGTGGGACATCGATTCTTCAGATAAACAGCAGTGTTAATGGCTTCTGCCCAGAAACCATTAGAGATGTTCTTACCTTGCAGCATACTACGAGCAGATTCCACCAAGGTTCTATTCCATCGCTCAGCAACACCATTTTGCTGAGGGGTATGTGGCACTGTGAACTGTTGTTGAATTCCATTAGATTTACAATAGGTGTTAAATGCTTTTGATTTATATTCACCCCCTTGATCAGATCTGAGTATTTTAATGCACTTTCCTGTTTGTTTTTCAACCATATTTCGAAACTCTTTAAAATACTCAAATATATCACTTTTCCTTCTAACGAAATAGACCCAGGTATATCTAGATCTATCATCAATAAAAATAACAAAGTATGAAGCACCACCAAGAGACCTAGTTTGCATAGGTCCACATACATCAGTGTGAATTAATTCAAGTATATCATACTTTCGTTTCTCAGTATGAACAGGAAACTCTTCTCTATGCTGCTTACCAAGTGCACAAGCTTCACATGGTAAATGTTCACACTTCATAACAGGAAGACCTTCAACCATTGATTTACTTTGTAACAACGATAAATCATTGTAATTGAGGTGCCCATACCTGTGATGCCATAATTCTGCTGTCGATGTCTCTTGAGATGTCAATGCAACATGGCGCTTGACTGTCACATCCAATCTGTACAATCCTCCAACCCTGGTACCTGTAGAAACAACCTTGTAGTGGTCCTGAACATCTTTCACTATACACCCCAATTTACCAAATTCTACTTTTAAATGATTATCAGTGATAGCGGAAACATATAGCAAATTCTTTTTAAGAGCAGGTACATACATCACATTATGAATCTGTCGCATTTGTCCATTAGGTAAGTATACATTTATTATGCCATAGCCTTGAACTTTAAGTGACCTATCATCTCCTAGGTAAATGTGTGTACCATCAGATTTCTCATAATATTTATCATACCATTCTTTATTACAAGTCATGTGTGCTGATGCACCAGAATCTATAAACCAAGTATTCTCATCATCAGTTTCAGCAGACAATGCAGCATCAGAAAGAAATAACTTAAGATTTTTAAATCCATCAATCACTGAGATGTCTCTGTTTATGTAGTTTCCATTATGCCTGCTATGTCTTTGATTTGATTCATTATTCTTTCTCCTATAGCAATCTTTTGCTAGATGTCCAGGTTTTCCACAATAATGACAGACAATGTTCCTTTTAACATAAGAATCAGGAGGTGCCATACCTTTCTGCTTTGCTTGAAAACGGCCTCTGTTTCTGTCCCATGGTCTCCCTCGGAATGGTTTTTGGCCTCTTGCAGTCAAAGCCAAATCAGAACCATTTGACTCCAGTTCAAAAGTTTTCATGCGCTCTTCTTCTTGAAGAAGAATTCCAGCCAATTCTTCAAATGTAGGGGGTGTCGGTCTAGCTGAGAGAGCTGAAATAAAGACTTTATAGTCTGGGACTAACCCCTTTAACGTAACAGTTACCAAGTCTGTACTAGAAACCTTTTCACCAATATCACCAAGCTTATCACTAAAGTCTTTAATTCGGGAAACAAAGTTGCTAATGCTTTCATTGGTATCCATTTTGATAGATAGCAGCTTTGTTTTTAAAAATAAAATACGGTTTGCATTAGAAGTCTCATACAAACCTTTGAGAGTGTCCCATGTCGCCTTCGATGTTTCACAGTCCCGAATGTGAGGAATAATATTGTCCTTCACTGACATGCGTAGCAGCACCCTTGCTTTCATTTCACGCTTCTCCCAATCTTGAGTGTTAGTAGGAGGTTGAGGCTTGGTCTCGTCACCTTTGACAATCGCCCAGAGATTGTATGCCTCCAATACCGTTGTGATCTTAAATTTCCAATTGACATAATTTTCGCCATCAAGTCTTGAAGACTCATTTAAATATGAATCTGCAAGAGGATTAGCCATTTCTCCACCAATGACCAAATTCAAACAAAAAACACAAGGCCTCACTGCCTGAGTAATTTAGTAACTAAAACTCTGCGTATACACTTCACACTCAGAAAAAAAATAGTGCAGTATGCGCACACTCTAATGGCAGAGTCTTACTGCCCACGAAGAGGAGAGAGGCGCAGAGCGTGTCACCGTCGCCGTGACTGGTTCGCAGTAATCGCAGTGAAACCAAAACCACCGGCCCTTTAACGTTAACTCGACACCGCAGCACACAGCAGCCACAGGAACCGCAGCACACAGCAGCCTTAACGTTAACTCGGTGACGAAGAGAACAATTACAATATTTGATAAACTCTGTGTGCACAATTTCTACAAGTTATAATAGACAATATTCAACACAATTCAAATTTCAACAAAATTCCAAACTTCCATTGAGGTTTCAGTTCAACCCTCTGTCCGGGCGGCGCCACCAAGAGACCGGAAATTCTTAAATCAACAAGACTGTATAGCCGCAGTTCTTTGAAATATAAACGGTTATCATTCCAAAAAAATATAACAGGCTCGCGGCCTTTCACAATGTGCTAATCTGCAAGCAAGAAATGAAAAACTACGATTGACCACACAGGTAATTAAATAGAAAATTGTCAATCAGATTTCAAACCCCCTCAAGGACTCAGTCCTCACGCGGCAATCGACTCAGTCCTCACGTGGCAATCCTCGTCCTCACGCGGCAATCGTCTGCACACTGCCCACTGCACCGGCCCTCAGGCACGTCTCCAAACTTCAAACCTTCAAACACTGTCAAACAGTATACTGACTGCAACTGCAACTGCAAAGTTGCAAACCCAAAGTCGCAAACTGAAGACGCACAAACAAATGCTCCAGTTTGGCTCTGATACCAAATTAAACAGAAATACAACACAAAGACACACAAAACTTCATTAATTTCTTTACTCAATTACATCAGGCTTATATAAGAATTCCTAACCACTCATAACTAACTCTGTTCAACTGCTTATAACTAATTCTGTTCAACTGCTCCATAACTAAATCTATTTCTGCATTATTTTCACAAGAAACGCTTCTCCTTTTCCTCCCGCAGGAAATGGCAGCTGACTTTAGTATTACTATGGAGTAGGTTACGCAGGGTACCGAGGTGAGTACTAATCCTCTGGCGTCACTGGTGTTCAACTTCGTTGTAGCTCTTGAAGGCCGCTAGGGCCTTAGCATCCATAATTTCCTAAGTCGTCATTTTGGTGACGTTACCCATTTCTGCGGTGAATCCATACATGAATACACCTTTGTGGTCATTGGCAAAAAGAGAACAACAATGGTCGAGCCATGTGCAAAGGAGAAAAGTTGTCTAAGTCAAGTTGAGATCCATTAAGCACTAGAACAAAACATGTAGCAATCAACTTGTGGAAGAGTGAAACAATAGTCGTTAGAGTTGAGGTCTTGCAGAGCGTTGAATGGTTTTTGTCCACTGCAGAAGTAAAACTTGTCGTGGAGCCTTTTGTATTCGATTTGGTAGTTCTACGTAACTTGGTGGAGTCTCTAGAGTTTGTAGAGTTTGCATGTAAAGTGTGTGTAAAAAAACTGTAGAGTTATTTTTTAGTGAAGACATATTTATAAACGCTTCTCCTTCCCGCAGGAAAGGGCAGTTGCCATGGCCTGGCTCACTTCAGTATTATTAGGGAGCAGGCTGCACAGGGTGTAGAGATGAGTATTGATCCTCTCGCGTCGACAGTGTTTAGGCGCTCTGGAATTTGGATGTTTTCTTCCCCGAACAGGCATCCAGATAAGGGTCATGAGAGGGACTCAATGAATATTGATTTCCCTTCGTTGGACAGCCTAATTTCCTGCTAAATCATCGCCATTAATGCGCAGGTCATTCACACTTAAATAAATACCACCCCTCTAATGCAAGTTCTAGCATGAAAATCCAGAATATCACGATAAAAAAGTAACATTCTCTCGCATTTCATTTTTCGCTTCTTTCTAGTTACTTATCGCAAAGGTGTCAAATGGAGTGGGTCCATGATTGAACCAAACGATCCCATAAGCAATGTTTATCACATGTAATTTGATTCATCTAATTTATGGAATTGATAAATCACGTGTTGCTTTGGATTGAATATAATATTGTTGAGAAGACCAAGCTCCCCTGCTAGAAATGTGGCGGACAGCTTGACAGATCAACAACTCTTGACGAGTTATGAGATGGATTCTCATAGATGTTTTTTTTAATGTGTTTCTTAGTTTTAATTTTTTTTTAATGTTCTGTGTATTTTAGTGTGTGGAGTTGTGTTTGTGCTGAGCTTTTCGCGTGCATAAAGTTTCATACATTATATATTTTTATTATGTAAAAAAACAGCGATAGAATTGTAATTATTCAAGAAATGTAATCTAAATTAAGAGACACAATTTTACTCTACTGCTTGTAGAAATTAATCATCAATCACATACACAAGTACATAGATTTATCTAGGGGAAAACAACTGGTTAAAACCCTTTAACCCTACTTGCATTAATTAGATGAATAAAGAATGTAATACAATTGCTTGCTCGCTTTGAACTCAACTTGCAAGTGAATAACCTTTCTCTCTTCTCAATGAGAAGCTCTAACGCAAACTTAGTCAATTTTTGCCTCCACCTAAGCTCATATTTCCTTGCGTAATTAGTGAGGAATTAGGCCCCTATTATTTAGGAATTTTCTTCCAATTGATGTGTAATTCCCAAGGTTGGTCATCCGATTGCCTGCAAGACCTATACACTCAAGACTAGTATATAATTGAAGTTATATTGCTTTGGAATCTCCACCACAGTTGGGGAACTCGAATTGTCTGCATGCACTAATTATTTTGGATTGATTGATCAGTTAACTAGATGATCACTGAGTTAGATTGTTGTTCCACTGCACAACTGACCTTCCGTTAGTTCTATCTACAATTAGAACTAGTTTAAATGAAAACAACTTAAAATAACTAACATTGATTGTTACAAATTAGCAATCACACATGCTTAACTGAACTCCAAGCTCTCTAACTCAAAATTACTGAGCTAAATGAGTGGCACAAGCCATGTCACACAAATTAACTGCATTCAAGTTGTCTTTTGATGTGGAAATTCGAACTTTCTCAATTTGACCAAGGCAAAATCAAATTGAGACTTTTTTTCTACATTTCTCAACACTTCCTCTCAGCAAGGAAAGAGATTATCAACCACCCCTATCTTGCACCTATGGAATTCAAACTTCCCACTTGAAAAGGCCTTTGTCAAAATGTCAGCATCTTGTTCCTCTGTCGGAATGTATTGTAGAAACATTATCCGTCTCTGCACATAGTCCAGTAAATGATGATACCAAATGTATATATGCCTAGATTAATCGTGAAATATCGGATTCTTAGAGAGCTTAATGCAACTATGATTATCACAACCGATCATTATTGGATCCATCATTTGACAAATATTCCCACAAGTATCTTTCTCATCCAGATTGGCTCACATGTTGCTTGACTTGCAACCATGTATTATGCTTATGCTGAGATGAGCACCATAGACCTTTGCTTCCTACTGTACTAGGAAACCGTTGCAGACCCAACACTGAAAATTCCACCTGATGTACTCTTTCGGCCAAATGGACTCCTTTCCCAATCTGCATATATGAAGCCACACAACTTCACTCCCTGGGTAGTGCCTTCAAGGTACCATAAAACATGCTTTGTTGCCTTCCAAAAAAAATTGGTCGGCCTAACCATAGGTTGGCTCAATTGGTTGACTGCATAGCACATATCTAGTCGTGCGTTCACAAGATACATTAGTGAACCCACTAGATGCTAGTAAATGGTCACATCAACCTCTTCTCCTGAAGTGACATTCTCCTTCCTCAAATTGGTCACTAGAGGTGTCTCCATAGGCTTACAACTCTCCATATGGAACCTTTGCAATATCTCATTTGCATACTTTCCTTGAGACAAACAATTCCCCATCACCTTGCCATACTTCTAACCTAAGGAAGTAGTGCATGCGACACGTCTTTCATCTCAAATTCCCTTACAAGAGTTAATCAACTACTCATCACCAATTAATATTAAATCCAACATATAAAACAATGATAAGCAATTTACAAATGTTTGCATCCGCTTCACTTTTGGTGAAGCCCAGACCGGTGAGATAATTGTCGATCATCGTGTACGAAGCATAGGGTGCTTGTTTGAGACCGTACAATGCTCACTTGTGTACATTAGACTCACGATCAAATGTCTTAAAACCTTATGGTTTCTCGATGTACATCTCCTCAATAACCCCATTGAGGAATGTTGTATTTACATTCATCTGGTGGATCTTCCACCTCATCTGTGTAGTCAGTGCAAGAATTGATCTAATAGATGAATACCTTACTACATGAGTGAAGGTTTCTTCGTAGTCAATTCCCTCAACTTGAGAGAATCATTTGGCAATAATTATGTCCTTATACTTCTCCATGCTTTTGTTTGTTGCATGCTTAATTTTGAAAATCCATTTCGAACCCACAACTTATTTATTTGTCGGTCTTGGGACCACTTCCCAAACATTATTCTTCATGATGGATCCATATTCTTCCACCATTGCATAAAACCAAAGTGGTTTCTCAACTGCTTCCTCAAAAGAGGGTGACTCAGTCTCTACAAGCTCAGTCATTAGAGCCATGTAGCCAGTGTACCTCTCAGGTGACTTCCTTTTCCTGTGCAAATTTGAAAGAGCTCCTACATTCTCCCTTGCATCCTTCACTAATCTATTAGCTTTGTTGGTTCTCTTTCTATGTTCTCTAGATGATTATGCTTGAGTGAATGTCTCCACTCTACCTCTTTTCTGCTCCTCCATTTATGGCCGCTCCACAACTTCCTAAGGCTCCTCCTTTGGAGCTAAAAGCTCATCTTCTGGTTGGATTTGAAGCTCCCTTTCAAGAGAGCATCTCATTGCTTTCTCCTCATCAAACTTTATATCCCTTCACACAATTGTCATTCTGAGGGAAGGTAAGCACACCCGGTAATTGTGTGGATTTTCAGTGTAACCTACAAAAGCTCCAAACTATGTTGTCGACTCAAATTTCTTCCTCGAATATTTAGATACATGGTAGTTGTTAGTGTCAGTCTTTGAAACCTTCCACCAGTGATCAAATATGCTCTTACAAAGTGGTTTTAGGATGTTAAAGTCAAATTTTGTCATTTCAGTGAGTCTTCAAGTAAAATTTGGTCATTAGGTATTAGGTTTAAGGTTTGTTTTCACTCCTTCCAAAGTTTTCCAAATGTTGGTCCATGTCACCATTCAGCTGAGTGTACCATCATTCAAAGGGTTGTCATCATCATTTAAGATTTCAATGGGTCATTTTACACCTTGTTCATGCTTCAGTTGTGCCTTGGTAAGATTCATTTCCCTCTCCTAGGGTTTTGAAGCTAATTTCTCTTGGATGGTCAAATCATCAACAAAAATTTTGTCCTGATGTTCATACACCTTCCTATATCCTTAATGTACCTTATTAAACACTTCTCATCACTGATATCCCTCAAATTCCTCATTTTCTCATAAACCCTAGTTTCTTGCTACAATTTGACAATTTTCTAGGCTAAGCCTGTCTTTAGCCCTTTTGGACCCCTTCCCCTCACTCAATTTTTTAAATTCCACTTTCCCCTATTTCCTAATATCCCTCCCTACCCAAAATTTCCTCAAGAATTTAGAAGCTCCTTATCCTCTTCATTTCCCTTCATTTCGACAAATCCCCTGTTCCACACATCGGGATAGGTTTTACTAAAATGATGTCTCTGAGTAAGGAAAAATGAATTTGGAAATAGTGAGAGAGGTTTTTGTCCAAAATAGGCCAAGGAAGAAAAACCTCCTTCACTTTTTACACAGGTGTCATGGTTTTAGAGAAATGTCAAAAATAGAGTTTCCTCAGGAGAATTGATGCATCTCTGAAGTGACCTTGGGAGAATCAAGATTTATCCTAGCTTGGTTGGTCAAATGACTTGTTTGATGAGTTAAAGGATAACTAGACACAAATATCTTTCAAATGAGCTATCATGAACTCAATTTGGAGTTGAGGAAGACCTTCAAAAGTTGACTGCAACAGTACTCTACCTTTAGGGAGCCTCATTTTTTCACATTTTGACCAGTCTTGAGAGATTTCATTTTTGATAGGGTAAATGAACTCCAAATTGAAAAATTCAAGTTGTGTTGGAAATCATACTCAATAAGATTTCCAATGAGCTATCGTGCACCCAATTTGGACACTGGGAAGGCCTCCAAAACTTGATCTGAAAATGGCGCTACGCACAGGCTTTTCCAACAGGTGCGTAGCGCCACCGGTGCTCGCTTTTGATAGGGACCTCCATTTGAAGAAAACTTGGCATTTTTGGATTCCTTATGACAATTTATGCATTCTCAGAAATTACTAGGAAAGTTTGACAAGTTTTGGACCTCCAAAAGGGCCAAAAACACCCAAAAAATGCCCCCTCTACCACTTTTTGGCCACACAGGAAGCAATCTTGGGAGATTGCAATTTTGGAGGGGCAAACGGACACCAAATTCAAAAATTCCACTTGTCCTAGAAAGTAGACAGACATAAATTTCCAACAAGCCATCTTGGAGAAAATTTGGTGAAGGGGAAGGCCTTCAGAAGCAGCTTGGAAAAAGTGTTATGCACAGAAAAAATGGTGCTACGCACAAGATGAAAAAGTGCCAATTTTGCTCAAAAACTCTGTTTTTCGCCTAGTTTTCTTCTAGTTTGACTTTTTCTCTCTTATGGTCAAATTAATGATGTGACATGATGTAAACTGATGTACTATGATGTAAAAATGATAAAATTTGACTTCATAAGGTAGAGACATCAGTTGTAGGTGGTTTAGAGTTGAATGAATCAATTTCCTAGGTTTTAGAGGCAAGTTGTTCCACTACCTATTTTTGTGTTCCTAGTTTAGAGATGGTTGAAACCACCTCTCTTCTCATGGATTCGACCCCTGATGGATAGCACAGGTGGTTTGTAGGTCTATATTATGTGTTTTTTCAGTGATTTGTAAAGGTTGGACTCTTGTGGATGCATTGAGCTATTTTATACATCACTTTTGTAGTTTGGCAAGGAAATAAACTAGAGTTTTGCAGCATTTTGTAGGATTCTTGTGGTAATGTGAATTAGCATTGTTTTCTTCTCTGTAATTCAGTTGATCTTATGTTTATATGTGCCATCATCTCTCTCTCTTTCTGCATAAGTAAATGAATCAAGTTTGAAAGGTGGAATTCGTTGGTGTTTCAGTGCTCTACCTTGGGGTTTATTTAGTTTTAAATGTTTTCTACTATTTGAAGAGGACTCATGACATTTGCATGCCCTCTCCAGCTCCTTGCAGTATTTAGACTCACCATTACACTCATTTCAAAGTGCTAAAACACTTGCCTACCTCGCCCCACAGAAACCTCTGCAAATCCGTGTTCATATCCTGAACCCAAAGTTGCCTTCTTCATCTGATCCAGCAACCAACCATTAAATTCAATCAAATTCCTCTGAGAAAGCATACCTAGCCTAAAATTAGTCTTTATATCAGTCATCTCAACCCTTCCTTGATATATTTCATTGAGATTGACAATGAGAGAGCCCTCTCCCGACCTGGTAGGGCTAGCTACCAGGTTAAGCATGGTTTGATGTTACCCTAGACTTCCCTTTCTCATCCCAAGGTAGATTTAGGCCCTAACAGTAGTAAACAGAGGCTCCAAAAATCATAAAGTGAGACACACTTGACTTTCTCCATGAGAAATCATCCTTAGGTGTAATCATACCAAGAATCCGATGAGGACTCTGGTTTTGCAAGTAGATGTTGTGTTACATGCCTTTGCCCATAAATGTAGTGACAAGCCTTGGTCATGTAGCATAGCTCTCATAGCTCCCACAATTATCTGGTTCTTCCTCTCAGCTACCCCATTTTGTTGTGGGTTGTGGGTGTTGTGAGCTCTCTTCGAATGCCTTCTTTTGCACATAAATCCTTGAAGCAATCTAAAACATACTCACCTCCATTGTTGCTCCTGAGAGCCTTCACCTTATTACTAGTCTCTTTCTCAACTAGTGCCTTGAACTCCACAAACTTGCCTCACCTTTCTTTTGCATGAAGAAGATCCAACACCTCCTTGAGAAATCATCAGCAAATATAACATAGTACTTATGTCTGGCAGTGGAGGCTGTCGAGAAAGGTCCACAAACATCAAAGTGGAATCCTTCCAAGACTGCATGTGCTTTGCTTTCTCGATCATGGAATGTGGATTTCACATACTTCCCCAAGGTACAACCCTTGCATACATCTTGCTGCTCGAGTGCTCCTTGAGGGAGGCTAGTGGTTATTTGTTGCATAATTTTCAGGGTGCTGTGATGCAAATGGCCTAATTTTTTGTGCGAAAGTTCACCGACATTGCGACTCGACACTTTCTCTACCTTCTTAATGCAACACAATCTTCCACATCAAGTTTATACATGTTCTTCACAAGAACCCCAATATGCGTCAACTCTCCAACAATGATGTGCACTATAAATGCTTTACCTTTACTGGAGATTACATCATAGTCATGGTCTTCCAAAACTGCTACAAAGATGAAGTTCTTCTTCAGGCATGGCACAAACATGACATATTTTAGGAAAATAGGGGATCTTGAATCCCTCTTAAAGGTTATTGTACCAATCCCGGTAGAACTATACCTTTCTTCAACCCCAATCTCACTATGCATCCCAAGATCTTTCTCCTCCAGGTCACTGAAAAACTCTCTACACCCTGTCATGTTGAATGAGGCACTGTAATCCAAGTAGCATACACTCCCCATAATAGTGCTAGCCATGCATGCCATAAGGGTGAAGTCTAGCTCAAACTGTGAAGTCAATGCCTCACTTGATACTCCTAAGTTCTTCTTGCTAGAATTTTTCTATGGACACTTTGTAGCATATTGCCTAAATTCATGAAAATTGAAGCATTTGATTTTGGACAATTCTTTCTTTTGCCCCCTTGGTTGGATTCTAGTTTGGTTTGATATTTCTTCCCTTTTCCCTTCTTTCCCTTTCCAACCGATGAATTTTTTTCTTCATCCTTTTCTTTGGATGATGTTCCATCCCAGTTATTTTTCCTGAACTCTTCTTGTACCAAGTCGGACCACAACCTTTCCCACTTTGGTAAATTCTCCCTTCCATTTACCAAATCCAGGTAGTTATGCCAGTGTTTTGGAAGGCCTAGAAGAGATAGGCTCACCAGGTCCTCTTCTACAACAATCACACCAACCCCTCCAAGCTCATCTCGAACTTGTGTAAATTTGGTGAGATACTGCAGAATAATATCATTCTTCTCCATTTTAATTTTTCGAAGTTTGTCTTTGAGGGCCAGTTTTCTATGATCACTTTTATTCTCAAACAGCTCTGTTAGTGCCTTCCACATTGCGCAAGGAATTTCTTTTCCATGGAGATTTGAGATAATGTGGTCTCGCACTCCCTCCAATATAATTCTCCTCGCCTTGGCTACATATTTCTTCCATTGGGCTAGGTTATGGGCATCAACTGATCCTGGCTTTGGAATGTTTTTCTTGACATATTCCAACAATCCATTGTCATCAAGCATTGCATCCATGTGATCCTTCTAGGCAATGAATTTTGAGCTACCTTCCAAGGCATACTCTAATCTCAGCCCGTTGAAGGTCATCTTCCCAACTCTGAAGAAATCCTACTACACTGAAGCTGCAAATTCAAACCTATTGAGAAACAACTTCAAAATTCCTATTATAATGTGAGTCCAACTCTGATACCATGTAGAAATCAAGAGACACAGTTCTACTCTACTACTCTACATAAATTAATTCATAATTTAGAACAACATTCGCAAACATACATCAATCAAATACGCAAGTACACATATTTATCTAGCGGAAATCAACTGTTAAAAACCTGTTATGCAACCATCTCACAAAATAGAAGAAAATATAGATCAACAACTTCAAAATCAGCCTCTTCGAGGGGGAAACCTCATTTACATTACACAAATGAACAATTCTCGGATGATTCAAATGACAAAACCTCCTTTCTATATATATGAGTCTAAGGGGTCACAATATAATCAAAGTCGACATAACAATAATAATATAAGGGCACAACAATAACAATAGTGAGCTTCTATGGGGTACAATAATAGCAATATGGGGACAATTGGGGCATAACAATAACAATAAGGGCTACAATGACAATATTAATGGGGGAATCACTAGTATTATAGGGACCTAACATGCCCCTCTCCTTCAAAAAAGTGTTGTCCTCAATGTTTGAGTAGTTCTAGATGCTTCTGTATAAAATTCTCGTCCTCCCATGTGGAATCTTCAACGGGTAAGTTCTCCCACTTGATGAGATACTCTGAAATTGATCGATTTCATAGCTGTCGGGTTCTTGTTTCTATGACTACTTCAGGCTCTAATATGATTTTTCCTTCCTCGTCAAGTTCTAGCAATTTTGTTTGAACTGGGATCTTGTCACCTATAACCTTCTTTAAGCATGAAACATGGAAAACTGATTGCACTCGGGAAGCTGCAGGAAGCTCCAATTTGTATGCCATAGTACCAATCTTTTGCAACACCTTGTACAGACCATAATACTTTCATGCTAATTTATTATCCTTCTTAGCTTGCTTGAGGGAAATTTGTTTATATGGTTGTAGTCATAGAAATACTCAGTCGCCTACATCAAAACTTCTTTCACTGTGATGTTGATCTGCATGTTGTTTCATTATATTCTGCGTCAAAGTGAGGTTATCCTTTAAGAGTTGGAGAAATTGTTGTTGATGCTTGATGTGATATTCCACTACTTGAACCTTAGAATTTTCTCTTAAATATGATGTGATGGAGAGTGGTTGATATCCATAAAGTGCCATAAATGGGTCATTTTTGTTGCAGTATGGAAGGAAGTCTTATACCACCATTCAACCAGAGGCAACCATTTGACCCATTGTGTCTATTTATCAGATATATAGCAAGAAAGATATTCTTCCAAACATTTGTTTACTATCTCAGTTTTCCCATCAGATTGAGGATGATAAGATGAGCTATGAGCTAATTGAGTACCTAGACAAGAAAATAATTCTGTCCAAAAATTTCCAGTGAAAATTGGATCTTTGTTGCTTACAATAATCTTTAGGTTCCCATGTAGCTGTTGAATTGTTTCCATAAATGCAGTAGCAATTGTACTGACTTTAAATGGATGAGATAATGCACAAAAGTGTGCATACTTGGTAAGTTTGTCAATTACCACCATAATGACAATCTTTCCTTCAGACTTGGGTAAACCTGTGATAAAATCCATTGAAACCTCCTCCGAACGTTGAGTTGGAATGGATAAAGGTTGTAATAGACCTGGGGTCTTAATTGTTTCAACTTTATTTTGTTGGAAAACCAAACATTCCACCAAAAAATTTTGAATATCAGATTCAAGGCCATCCCAAAAAATTCCTTCTTAACTCTGTGGTAAGTTTTTAAAAATCCTGAGTGCCCCCCTAAGGGAGAGGTGTGCAATTCCATAAGAATTTTTTGTTTGAGTTGGAAATTCTTACAGAGGTATATGCAATCTTTGTACCATAACGAATAATTTTTCCAGCTAAATGTATCACACGTACTGGGATCTTTTTGTAATTTTTGAATGAGTGCCCACACTTTTTCGTCATTCTTCCATTCATCCCTTACTTCGTTTATCCAATCTGATTGGATAATATAAATGGTGCAAAACAATGATTCCACATCCTCATCCTTTCTTGAGAGTGCATCTACAACAACATTTTGCTTCCCTTTTCTGTAGATGATTTCAAAGTCATAACCCAACATCTTTGTGACCCATTTTTGCTGCTCTTCTTAATATAATCTTTGTTCTAAAAAGTATTTAAGACTATCATGATCCATTTTTACCTTGAAGTGTATTCCCATTAGGTAGGGTCACCATTTCTTAAGTGCATGTAGTATTTCCAACATTTCTTTCTCATAAATAGCTTTGTGTAAATACTTTCCTTTTATTTGATGACTTTCAAAAGCAATGGGTCTTTTTTCTTGCATTAAAACAACACCGATTCCATTTCCTGAGGCATCACATTCCACAATAAATGTTTTTGTGAAGTTCGGCATAACTAAGACCGATGCTTGGCACATTTCCTCTTTAAGATGTTCAAAGGCCTTTGTTGCTTCTGGAGTCCATGAAAATGCATCTTTCTTCAATATGTTGTTAGAGGTGCTTCTATTCTCTCATAATCCTTAACAAACTTGCGATAATACCCTATCAACCCAAGAAATCCTCGTAGATGCTTTATGGATGTGAGGATTTTCCATTCCCTAATGGCTTTAATTTTGCTAGGCTCTACTTTAACACCTTCATGACATACAATATGACTCGAATATTCCACCTCATGTACTCCAAAGAAACATTTGGAGCTTTTTGCATATAATTGTTTCTCCTCCAATAGTTTGAGCACCTTGTCAACATGTTGAATATGATCCTTCTAAGACTTATTGTAGATTAGTATATCACAAAAAAATACTAACAAAAATTTTCTAAGGGTGGGTTTGAAATGGAATTCATCAAACCTTGAAATGTAGAAGGTGCATTGGTAAGGCCAAAAGGCATGACCAAAAATTCATAATGATCCTCATGAGTTATAAATGTTGTTTTCAGAATGTCTTCAATATTCATTCTGATTTGATGATATCCCGGACGAAGATCCAACTTGGTGAAGTAAATTGATCCATGCAATTCATCCAATAATTCATCAATGACAAGAATGGGAAATTTATCTTTAATAGTGAGCTTGTTGAGATGACTATAATCTGGATACATACGCCATGATCCATCCTTCTTGGGAACCAATACTATTGGAGCAGAGAAAGAACTTTGAATAGGTTGAATTATACAATCCTCTAGCATTTGCGCAGCTCAATTTCACTCTTTTGGGAATAGGGATATTTGTAAGGCCTGATGTTTGGAGGAACACTTCCTAGAATCAAATGCATAGCATGATCATGATCTCAAATAGGTCGTAGGCCTTTGGGAGTCACAAATGCCTTGGAATGATTGTCCAATACTTTTTGGAGATCTAGAGAAATAGATGATTTCAATGTGGGAACCTCTAGCGAACATAGTTGTGCAATTACGCCTCGCTGTTCTTTCTTTAGAATATTTTCCATGCCATTAGAGATGATTATCTTTCTCAATTTCCATGTGATACCCCTTAATTCAATTCCCTTCCCTTCTGAAAAGAATTCAAGAAAAGTTCTTCAAAAATAAAAGTTATCATACCCAAACATTGTAGCCATTGGACTCCTAGTACAACATCAACACCACCCATTGTAATGGAAAACATTGGGCTATTCAATACATATTCTCCCATGTGTAGCTTGATATTATGGAATTTTCAGAACAATTTTTGGTTCCTCCATTTGCAACCATCACTTGACACTCTGGTGTTGGATATAGGAAGAAATTCAATTCCTTGGCTATCATACAATGAATAAAATTATGGGTACTTCCCGAATCAATCAACACTATTGCCTTTTTCTTCTTGATATTTCCTTCTATTTTGAGAGTTTGAGGAGTGGTAATTCTGGCCAATGCATTACAAGATATGGTTGGATTCATTTATTCTTTCTCCAGGGTTTGTTCTTGGTGTATATCCTCTTCTTTTGACGTTTCTTGTTCATTTTCTTCCTCCTCTTCAAAATCTATGTAAAATAATTTCTTCTCAGCACACTTATGACCTTTAGTGTATTTTCTATCACAACTGTAACAAAGCCCTTTTGCTCTTTTTTTTCCAATTGTTTTGTTGTCAGCCTTGTAGGTTATGGAAGGCTAGGGGAAACAACACTTTCATATTTATCATTGTGAGCGGTAAGCTTCCTTGTTGCCATAATTTTGCTTTCAATTTTTCTTGCCAACCTAAATGCCTTCTCCAATGAATCAGGTTCTCAAAGGTGAACCTCACGTTGGATGTTATCCTTTAAAGTCCCTATGAACACATCAATCCTATGCTCCTCTAAAATATATTTTACCCTTATATTCAATTTTTGAAAGTCCTTAATGTGCTCCATCATTGAACCCTTTTGTTTGAGATTTATCATTTGGCTAAAAAAGGTGTTGCTTTTTGTATCCTCATAATGTGCTATCATTTCTTTCGTAAAAATTGCCCAAGTGACAATTTGTTTATGAGAGCAAAGTCATCGATACCATACAAACTAATTTGGTTCCAAATATAAAGTTTCAATGCGTACTTTTTGTGTGTTTTTCACATTATGGAGATCGAAATATTGCTTCATCTGTAGTATCCATGTTACGGGATCCTTGCCATCAAACTTCCTGATATCGATCTTTGGAACATGGTGGGTCTTCAATCCGATGTTAGAGTCTATGAAATCATGATTAAAATTTCTTTTGTTCTCATCGATAACTTGCTTTACTACCTTTCACCATTAGTAAGCATTTCTTGTAGCAACTTTGTCAAATCTATCTTCAAATCTTCCATGTTGCCTTTAAGATTTGATTCTATACCATCCATCTTAGCTTCCATGCCATCCATCTTAGCTTCCACACCATCCATCTTAGCTTCAGTTCCATTCATCTTACCTTCCATGCCTTTCTTTAATCAATCCATTTTAGCTTCTGTTACTTTTTGTGAGAGTAAAATTTGTTGCACTTGGCCTCGTAATTTTGATATATCATGTTGCATTTCTTCCTCTTCTTCATGAGTCATGGTAGAGATTCCAGGTTGCTTACTAGGTGTTTCCATTTCTTTCTTAGGGGAATAAATTAATGATAATTATGCCTCACTATGCCCTTTGAATCACTTGAAACTAATTTTTCAAACCAAACTTATGCAAATTAAAAACAACAACTACACACCTTTTTTTTTGCTTTGTAGGAGATCGATATTGAATCTATTGTATATATGTAATTTTGGATCTCCAAGGTCTAAAATAGAGTCATGTGGTAGCCGTCAGAGTCCTCTTTCTAACCCCACCATTCTGATAAATATTGTATTCTTCAAGAAATATTTATGCCAAATCTCCCACGATGACCTGATTATACATTGGTTCAGTAGAGTGAACTTGTAGGACCTACTGTGTGTCATTGTTTCGACCTTCAGACCTGAAAATGATATAAAAAAACTATAGTCTATCCTATTTTTGTAACTCCTTACTAAATTTCAATCTGATACTCAGAGAGAAAGTTATGACGATTTTCCCAAGGTCACATGTTTGGGATGTAATCCGGGAGCCTGCAAAAACTCTAACTTCCTTAGATCATATCTCCAAAAATATGATGAGAAAATATCTGAAATTCAGACCCAAGGTTCATCATTATTTCGGCTCAAATGGGTTTTAATTTCAGCTTCTGAGACATCGTAGAAAAAACGTTATAGCGAAAATTCCATGATGATATGTTTGGAGCAATGAAACCCTAGAATCCAAAGCTCTTATACCAAATGTTATGCAACTAGCTCACAACATAGAAGAAAAAATAGATCAATGACTTCAAAATCAGCTTCTTTGAGGGGTAAACCTCCTTTACATTACACAAATGAACAATTCTTGGATGATTCAAATGACAAAACCTCTTTCTATATATAGGAGTCACAATATAATCAAAGTCGGCATAACAATAATAATATAAGAGCACAACAATAAAAATAGTGGGCTTCTATGGAGCACAATAATAAAAATAGGGGGAAAATAGGGGCACAACAATAACAATAAGGGCTACAAAGACAATAGTATGGGGGAATCACTAGTATTATAAGGACCTAACAAAACCCCTTAATCCTACTTGCATTAATCAGATGAATAACGAATGTATTACAATTTCTTTCTCGCTCTGATCTCATCCTGCAAGTGAATAACCTTTCTCTCTTCTCAATGAGAAGTTATAACCCAGACTTATTCAAATTCTTCCTCCACCTGAGCTTATATTTCCTTGTGCAATTCCTGAGGAATTAGGCCCCTACTATTTACAAAATTTTCCTCAAATTGATTGTGCAATTCCCAAGTTTGATCATCTAGTTGTATGCCACACCTATATACTCAAGACTAGTCTACAAATGATATTACACTACCTTGGAATCTCCACCACAACTGGGGAAATCGAATTCTCTGCATGAACTAGTTGTTTTGGGTTTATTGATAACTTAACTAGATGATCATTGAGTTAGATTATTGTCCTATTGCACAACTGGCCTTCCACTAGTTTTATCAATAATTGCAACTAGTTTATCTGAAAACAAATTGAAATAACTGACATTTATTGCTACAAATTAGCAATCACACATGCTTAAATAAACTCCAAGCCCTCTAACTCAAATTTACTAAGCTAAATGAGTGACACAAGCCATGCCATACAAGTTAACTGCATCCAAGTTGTCCGTTGATGTGGAAATTCAAATTTTCTCAATTTGACCAAGGCAAAATGAAATTGAGACTTTCTTGTTGCATTTATCAACATATTATTGCCGTATTTATCAATAAAATAATGTGCAAAGAAGAACCGAGAATAAACATTGATTGATCAATGGCCAACTAAATGCAACTTATAACGACATTCACTTGTCATCATAATGGGAGCGATGGAAGCTTCTTTGACGTTTCCTTGGGCGGAAAATTGATGTTATATGCTTGTTGTGGTCGGGTCCTACCCTCAAAATGCCATTACTTCCTTGCCCTAATGTTTCCTCACCCAAATATTTATTTCCTTGCCCATAATTTACCGATTAATTTAAATACCTTGGATTAATGGTTTTTTAGCAATAATAATTAGTGTCTATTTACCAAGTAAAATATACCAAAGTATTAATGTAGCTACCTGTCCTAGTACATGTTCCAAGATGGATGGGCCATAAGGTAGTATATGAGGAGCTAATTAAGTAAATGAAATAAAGAATCTTCCATGTGTCTAAACCCATAATAAAGTTTGTGCAGGAGTTATGTAGATGATATACGCCTATTAATTTGCTACAAATGAAGATTGTAAAGCATACATCACTTAACAATTATCTCTACTCTTTCACTTGTGCACATAATATCACTTAGGTCCATTTTCCCTTGAAAAATAATGATTATCTAAATGGTATACACTCATATTTGCAATCCATTTTACCGCATGTGATTTCGACCAATATCTTTTGTTGCTACCTTTTATTGTATTTTACTTTAAAAATTAAAAAATCATATTTCCCACCAACAAATACCATTGAATAAAGCTTGGCTCTAACTTAAGGTTTGTTGTGGTTGCAGATAGATTTTCGGCTTTACACAACCCTTCTGCAATAGTTTTGTGGATGAGAATTTGGACTAGTTAAGGAAATTTTTCAGAAATGTAACTAGTATCGGTCTTCATAATTGACTGTAATTCTTATGTATTTGTCAAAAGAAAAGAAAAGGAAAATTACTGTAAAAGAAAATTATTTATAAGCATGGGTTTCATGATTTATTTATTTTGTTTCTAGGTCAAAGCACCCATCGTGTGCTTATAGGGTTTGTGTATTGAGTCTTAATCCTTGTCATCATGTAATAAACCCTTATTTAGCTTTTTGTGTCACAAAAGAAAAAATATTTTTATGTATTTCAGTCATGTAAACCTCCTCAACCAAGTTGGACTACCCTCTCTACAAGTTGGCAATGAATAATATTCGACCACACCAAGAGACTATATATAGAAGAGGAACCCCACTCATTGTGGCATCAATCCATTCATCAAATCAAATTACATTTTCGAAGGAAGAAAAGAAGTGAGAGAAGGTTGAAAAGAAGGTCATTTTCTAAGCGAGGAAGAAAGGAGCCCCTATCAAGCTAAGGAAGACCAAAAAATATCTATTTCACCATCACACGTGTGAGAAGGCTGAGGTAACTAATGCGAAGTTACATGACCAAGGGTGCAGACCAAGATTTCATAAGAAAGAGCGGGCCAAGACCTTGTTTCACTCAAATTCTGGAGTTTGACTTATGTTGACTTTAGAGATATTGATAACAATTTGACATATTTTCTTGGGAGTATGACTTGGTGAATTGGAGGTATTTGTCTTGGTCAAAGGGTCTTGGTTGTCCCATCTGATTTGGTTTTAAAAAGAAGAGAAGATATTTTTTGGGTTTTCTAGTAGAAGAGGCTTTTTGCCCTGGCTTAGTGCCTACATCTTGTGTTCTTGTCTTTATGATCTTTATTGTTTTGGAAATTGTCTTGATGAAAAATAATAATAACAATAAAAGAATAAGTAATAAGAAATCACAAGAAATTATCATGTTAAAGAGAAACAAAATTGAAGAAACCCTAATAGGTTTCCCTAAGGATATCTCAACATGGTATTAGAGTTATGGTTATTGGTGTGGGTAGTTGGAAGGTCACATTTTTTATGTCAAAGAAGAAATGTAAGTCTACCAAGAGGACCGAACTCAAATCTCTATGGGTAGGACGAAGCACCATAGATATGTCATAGTCTCTTTCTTGAAGGCCGAAGGCTCTATGGTAAGGATGGACGAAATTTTTTGGGATAGCCTCAGATCAGATAAATTGTGTCAAGGCTACAAGAGGGTCACTTTAAATGAAAAATTAAGAAATTAATATCCTTGTGATAAAGCGAAGAAGAAAGCATTATAAGAGGCTGAGATCTATGTACAAAAGAATCAGGCCAAATTCCTTGAATATCCAACCTCAAAAACATTGAAATGTGACCTTATAATTCTGTATAGGAGGAACAAAACCTATAGCAAAATGTTCGAGCTTGAAATCACTAAAAAGGAGTTCCAATAAATTTGTTGTATAAGGAGGACTGAGACAGAATAATGGTGTTAAAATCTTGCAATCTCCTTTGCAAGCACTGTGACCTAGTGGGGCCAAAAATTTCAAAGATCCAAAATGGTCTAGTTCTGTGATAACCATGTCTAGATATAATCATTGTAACTGTCAATGGAAATGACTAGGTCAACTTGTTCAAAATATTCCTTTTGAGTCATTTATACGTTGAAAATAAGCATCCCAAAATTGGTGATAGATCTCTTTTGAAAGGACCAAAGTATTCTTCAGATATTACTAAAGTTAAGATGCACAATCCAACAAACAAGTAAAATCCTCATTCTACACTAAAAGGACTTTCATAAAAGCTACCCTTATTACAATACAGAAGGAGGCTGCATTCATACTTATATTGAAGAAAGTGTGCTTGGTTGGAGGAATTTGGTATCAATCTTGAAGCTACATTTAATCACCTTATGTAGAGAATTAATCTTGAGAAAATCTTAACATTAATGAAAGTTACAATACCTTTGAAGGCATCCCTTGACCTCAATATATTTAGAGTATTCATTCTTAGAAGCAATAAGAGGATCATGGCATCTTGAAGAAGACGTTGCAATAGACTTCTTGTGATCGTGAAGGACTAAGGTAAGTAGTCCTTGAGGTAAGTATGATTGATTTTATCCATATAAGATCTAACCCTAATTAGATCAGAATTTCGAGATCTCATATTTTGATTCTAGGGTTTGTAGCCTTCTTTTTGTTTGAGGTTATTGACATCTAAATTCTTGTAATACCTAATTGGTAAAGAAACCCTATTACATTCCCTTATAGAAACCCTAGCCTTTGGTTTGTAGGTAGTGTAGGGAGAAATTTCTAACCATAGAGAGGGTATAATTAGATTTGTAATTCAATCCCTAGGGTTGATGTTTTGAAAGGTAGCATTAAGAAACTTAGGGTTTGGATCTGAAAACCCTAGGAATTTCTCCCTAAAGAGTTTATGAAATCCCTAGTTTGCAATTATACTCATGTACTTGTATACTTTTGGTGGTACTTGTCAAGTAAATGTTGCAAGTACATAAAAAAATGTTGATCTTATGCAAGAGGAATCCCTTCAAGAGGAAGCTTCCACCTTCTCACAAAAGATAAGTATCCTTGATCTCTTTCATTATTTTTTATTCCCTTATATATCTAGCTTTGTTATTGTTGCTAAATTATAATCCTTTTCCTTGTATTTTCCTTGGAAGGTATATTTTAAAGAACGTAGATGAAAGAAAATATTGTGGAAAGATTCAGAGGGAGTCTTCTAAAGGGAGACTTGTAAGAAGCTTTGTTGCAAAGAGAGCCCTTCAATAAGAAGCTCTATAAGGTTTGTGAAAGAAGCAACTCGAGGTATGTTTAATATTACAATATTTGTAGCATGTCTCTATCATATAAGAAGGTACAATCTCTTTGATTTGATAAATCTCTCATATCTAGGGTTTGTTATAAAATCATAAAGATTCTTCAGGATGATTAATCTCTAGATTAAATCACTGCTTTTCATACTATATTTCAATATTTGTTCATTTTGGTAAAGCCATAGCCTTTTGATTTTAGGGTTTGTTGATGGTATCTAGGGCATATGATAAAATCCTAGATTTTTAGGGTTTGATGATAATATTTATGGTTTATAACAAATACCTTGCAGAAATAAGATCCTAAGGTATGAAAATGAAACCCTAGGTGTAAATGTTTCAGTTATCTCTGAAAACCTAACATGGTTTAGTAGTTGGATATCTAAATTTTAATATTAATGATGATATCTAGGGTTTGTAACAAAACCCTAGTAAAGTTTGTTGTAAGAATATAGGGCACAAAAGTGTTACCTTAGTTGATTGCTAACTAGGTCTATGTTTTGAACATCTAAGTTTTTATATAACATGATAACCCTAGATTGATAAAGTTAATTTCATGCTTTTGTACATATATATTGTGCTTGGTTTTACTTGAGTCAAGAGGTTTCCTACCTCATACTTGATGATGACTTTGTGATGATATTGAGCATGATGGAAAGAGGGAGTTGTAAGAATCCTTATGACATTGAAGTTTACATTGATTGAAACATGAACTTGTGGACATATGAAGATAAAATGAATTATGCTTTGAAAGGTTGAAGCTCTCCAACAATATGATGATGCAAAATAAAAATCATGTGTAGCTGGAAGGATAATTTTGTTGACGAAGGACTTATCCCTAGTTGATAGGGATATTGGATATACTCCATAGTTGAAAAGAAGGACATAATGAAGAAATAATAAGATCAGAGAGGATAAGGAAATGCTAATGGTTACTCTTGTTTGATGAAGTTGTGAATAAATACTTGAATGTTTTGAGAAGTGTTGAGGCTAAGTTTGGTGATGCTTGAGAGGTTGGAAAAAGGAAGCTTTCGTTGATATTTGATTGGATATTATGATCAATTAAGCAACATCAGAACTGTTGAGGACCCCAAAGATTGTGCTAGCATATCGATAATAAGAACCAATATATTGGAAGTGATTGGGGTCATAAGGCTACGGTATGTTAAGATGGATGAACAAGTAGTTGATGTGTTGATCTCTCCTTGAGAAGTTTGTATATTTTTAGAAGCATTCTCGGATTGGTGGATAACTCTGATTTAGTTGAGAGCGAAATATGAGTACCATAAGCCACCTACATGATGGTACTTGGGAGGACATCTTGGCCTAGTTGGTGTTGAGATCTCAGTTATAGTTTGGCCTTGATGATGTCTAGACGTTGGTGTGGGAGGATATCTTGGCCTAATGGAGCTCTGTTTAGTGTTTGACCTTGATGATACCTAGATCCTTATGAGGGTTGATGTCTTGGCATGGAGGCCTAGATGGTATCTATATCTAGTTGGATTGATACCAGGGTTGTATCCTAATGGTACCTATGGTGGAAAGTTGCCTTGATGACACCTTAGTCCCTGTTGGGAGGATACCTTGGCAATTTTGGTATCCCTAGCATTGTGTATGTTGTTGTACTCTTCTTGGAACATTTTAAATTAAGGTCAACCTTTTACCAGTTGAACAATTATGAACACCTCCCTAGTTAAGAGGGAGTGTTGATCAATGTAATTTGTATCAATCTTCATAATTGATTGTAATTCTTATGTATTTTTCAAAAGAAAATAAAAGGAAAGGAAAATTTTCGTAAAAGAAAATTATTTATAAGCATGGGTTTCATGCTTTATTTATTTTGTTTCTAGGTCAAAGCACCCATTGTGTGCTTCTAGGGTTTGTGTCTTGATTCTTAATCCTTTTCATCATGTAATAGACCCTTCTTGTGCTTTTTGTGTCAAGAAAGAAAAAGTATTTTAATGTATCTGAGTCATGTAAACCTCCTCCACCAAGTCGGCATGCCCTCTCTACAAGTCGACCTCATGAAGAATATTTGACCACACCAAGAGACTATATATAGAAGAGAAACTAGTCTCATTATGGCATCAATCAATTCATCAAATAGATCTACAATTTCTAAGGAAGAAAAGAAGTGCGAGAAGGTTGAAAAGCAGGTCCTTTTCTAAGTGAGGAATAAAATATCCCTTGTCAAGCTAAGGAAGACCAAAAAATCTCTCTTTTGTTGTCATGTGTGCCAGAAGACTGAGTTAAATAATGTGAAACTGTAGGAAAAAGGGTGTAGGCCAAGATTTCATAAGCAAGAGAGGGTTGAGACCCTGTTTGACTAAGATTTTGGAGTTTGACTTATGTTGACTTTGGAGATCTTGTTTAGAATTTCACAAGTTTTCTTGGGAGTCTAATTTGGTTAATTGTAGGAGGTATTTGTCTTGGTCAAATGGCATTGGTTGTCTCATTTGATTTGATTATAAAAAGAAGAGAAGAGAAATTTTTGGTGTTTCCCTAGAAAGAGGGGTTTTTCCGTGGCTCAGTGCCTACATCTTGTATTCTTGTCTTTGTGATCTTTATTGTTTTGGAAATTGTCTTGATGATAAAAATTAATAATAGAAGAACAAGTAATAAGAAATCACAAGAAATTTTCATGTTAAAGAGAAATCAAATTGAAGAAACATATTAAGCTGCCCTAACGATTTCTCAATAGACCTAAGCCCTGCGGCTAAATTCCCTTTTCTTGTCTTTCCTTTCTTTTAGCTTGCCCTTGAGAAATGTTTTAAATGTGCATATCAATTCAAAGAAACAACTAAAAATTTGCATGTAATTATTACAAATAGGTACGAAAGTTAGTGTATATTGATGATAATTAGATGCTTGCAGCTGCTGCAAATCGAATTCGTCGAACTCGATTTTGGAAGCCTTGGACAAGTGAATTGGCTTAGTATTTGCTTCAACTCTAGGTGAGTTCATATGATAATATTATTTTGCATTGTATCTTGTAGCCCCCTCTTCATTTACATGGCTAATTAGCAGATGATTTGATTCATGACCAGAAGATCCAATATCAACTAACACATTAATCACTGTGAAATTGAGTTCGATGAATTTAATTCACATTTGCTGCAAGAATCTAATTATCATCAGGAGCATCTTGGTTGAAATCTATATTTTGTGTGCTTTGTCACCGAAAGTTCGACGAACATGGGTTTCCTACGTTGGTAAGTTATGGATTGAGGATATTATTATTGAGAAGACCAAGCCCACCTTCTAGAAATATAGTAGATAGCTTGATAGATAAACAATTGTCTGTGAGTTTCCTACATCTTGTCAGGGTTTGATCTTTCCAGTTATGAGACGGATTCTCACAAATTCTTTTTTTAGTGTGTTTTTTAGTTTTTTCTTAACGTTTGACGTATTTCATTGTGTGGAGCTTTGCTTGCACAGAAAGCTTCACATAATCAAATCTCTACACACATCTCATCTCACACAAAATTAATACCTTTATTATTGTCATGTTTATCAAGTTTGTTGAATAGGGAAAAGTAGTGTGCAAATCTTTGTTTGTGTGGAGTTTTCTACACATGGAAAGCTCCACACAAGAAAAGCTCTGCACAAGAGGTTTATGCTCAAGAAAAAAAACAAAATAAACACAATTTATTCCTCTCTTCAAACGTTTTACAGATATCCTCAACATTTTTTTGGGGGAATTATTCCATTACAGATTCTTGGCATATTCAGGAAATCATTTCCCTATGTCATACCCGCATCTATGCAACAATAAAGCCCCCTGTTAGAGTGCACTTTTCTAGGTTTGATTTGGTTGTTTTCTTCCCCAGGAAGGCATCCAAATAAGGGTCATGAGAGGGACTCAATTAGTATTAATTACCATCTGTTGGACAACCTAATATCCTACTAAAACATTGTCATTAATGCACAATGAATCACACTTAAATAAAGCCTCACGTAATAATAATAAAGACTCACGTTACAAGCAATGTTTATCAAATGTAATTTGATTCATCTAATTTATGGAATTGATAAATTACATGTTGTTTATAACTTTTGAATCTTCGATGAATTTGGATTACTAGATTATATATTATGTGAATAGGTCGCATAGTGTTATCAACCTATTTTACCCCTCTGGACCAGTGACCCTTAGTTCTTGAGCCTGATTGACTTTTTTCCAGACCCAAGACTCATTTTTCTCTAGTTTGGCCCCCAGACACTAGCACAATAGCCTATGGGAGCGTCTAAAGCCTCCAAGATGCTCTCAGCCCTGCCATAGGGACTTTTTTCTCTCTTTCAGTGTCAGTGTCCAGGGATGACTTCTAGAGTGCCTTAGTCCCTATGAGATCATTTTGATTTCTCACCTATTCGAGATGGACAGGGCTTATCAATTAGAATTTTCTATGAATTCTCTTTGTCTTGAGAATCTAGATACATCCTACGGGGATCTCTCTTCTGCCTACTTATATTGGATCATTTGAGAGGGTCAGACTAGTTTTTGGGGAGTTAGTTTTGAGAGCTGGATCTTGAGCCTATGCTGCCATTTTGCTGTTAGAGTGAGCTTGTGAGGTATTTTTCCATTTGTATGCTACTCTTCATACTCAGTTCTCAGATATAGTTGGGAAACTCTGTTGGATCGTGGAGAGGAGGCTTGGAGGCGAAGGTATAACATCGTATTGGTTTTTCATAATTAATGGAAACATATGTTCCCTTCCTTATATAAATTTGTGTTCAACACCTTGTATCATTGTTTCTATTGATTTTGATCTAATGATTTTCCGAGGAAGATCGCCTATTATCTTTGTTTGGTCGTGATTGTGTGCAGGGATAGAGATCTAGTGCAGACGTGTTGGATCACTTGAGTGGAGCGCAAGATTTGCATCAAAATCTAAACCCTTCTCCGATCTATTGTTGGAATTATGATATAGGTGTTGTCCTTGATGGCAACTCACTCAGATGAAAGATCGCGATGCAGCATGTCAACAACAAATAATTACAAATCAGACTAAAAAGAATGAAGAAATAGAGGTATACGCAGGTTCACCTTGACCAAGCTACGTATACACACAGGTTCCCTGAACACAAGTAGGGTATACGTACACACACACTTTCACAAAAGGAAAAGCATGTATATGTTGGAAAACTAAGTTTTTGGTCTGAGGTATTTGGTCCAAGGTATTTGGTTCGAGGTATTGGCCCAAGGTAGTTGGTCCGAGGTATTGGCCCGAGGTATTTGGTCCAAGGTATTGGTTCTAAGTGGTTTTGATCCATGGTATTGAGAAAGGCCTAAAACTATATAAGGAGGAGAAGATCATTAGGCCAAGGTGTGCAAGTATCGAATATCTAATGAAGTGTGAGATCTAGTATGCAGGTTATTGGCTTATGGTGCTGTGCTTGATCTAAACCAAGGATGAACCTTAGCGGTTGATGAGGGATAAGATCTAATGGATCTTAAGGCTTGAAATGAACTATCATGATATGGTTTGTATCATCTATAGTCTAGATCTTAATACTGACACATGTGTTATTCTGTAAATGTTATGATCAGGGTATAACTGAAGTCTGGAATAGCAGCAAAATTATGAATTAATATTTATAGATGTGTACATTGGTTGGCTTTGATAAAAGCGCGTATACACGCTAGTTCGACACATGGAAGTAGTGTATACCTTATGAAGTATGTTTCAGTTGTTTCTGTTTGCTGTTGCAGAGTTCTGGATTCTGCTTTGGGTTCTGGTGACTGTATTCTGGTGACAGTGTTCTGAATGATCAGATTCAGGCTATGATGATTGAGTTTCAGTGATTGGTTGATGAAGATGTACTTAATTGCAGTTGTTGATGGGTCCAGTATGAAAATTTAATGAAATGTGGCCTTCAGATTGTGTTGTTGTGTTCTAGGAGTATCTAGTCTGAAAATTCATGAAATGTGGTCCTTGGTAGAAGAGTGGAGTTTTCTATAGGCTGGCACCTATGTACTAGTAAACATATTGGCTAGTATAAGAGCTAGGGGGTTGTAGCTCCCTTCCAGTAGTAGCTGGAGAACGAGAGAAGGTTGTAGCCTTCTGCAGGGGGGTGCCTGCGTACTGGTATGAGTCTACACCAGTAAAAGATTGTAAACCTATTTTCTTATTATTAAAAGAAGACAGAGACGACAACAACAGGTCATTTTTATCCACATTGGGTTTCCACCTTATATATTGGTGTTCCTATGTGTTGCTTATGTGTGATGCTTTATTCTGCTTTTACTGCAATGTTTAATAAATCTCTGATATACTAGCTAAAGTTCAATACATGATAAACTGTCTAAATCAAAAGTTCTATGCATGTATGCTGGTTGCTTTAAGTACAATCGTGTGTACATGCTAGTTCACTTAGTTGAAGTAGCATATATAAATCTATTTGGGAAATTAAATTATTGATCTTATAATACTGATTCACCCCCCTCTCAGTATTATTTCCAACATCTACGAGGATTCTAGGTGTGATCTCACTTCTCTATAGCATAGATCTGATTATTTGCTACATGAATGAACATTTGGGATTGGGGATTCTCTATTGATATATTGGTCTTGTTTTTCTTTGTCTGCTGATCTGATTTGGACACAAGGTCACAGAGAAAAAACTCCTTGTGAATTTAAATGCAACAAAAGCGGTGCTTGCAATGAGAGAATTTTTCTTTTGCCCTCTTTGTTTTTAGATCTCCTTTTCTTCTTTATGTTTTTTGGTTTTCTCTTGTTCCCGTTGAGTGCTCTGTAGCTTTTTGGATTCATTTTGATCTCCATTGATGTTACTTGTTTTAGATATGAGGTGATATTAGATCTAGAGTTTTGTTTTTGTTTTTTATATGATAGAATAACAAGTTGTGCATTTAAAATCAAATTATGAAATATTTTTTACAAAAATTGATTGAATTAACCACATATATGAATTCTTCTCACAAGTTCGTCCAAAAAAAAAATCACTGGAAACAGACTCTGTATGAGGATTTTATGGCTGATTGAAGTTAACTAGTTGAATTTTCTTCCCTAGACATTCCCACGGGGAGTCATCCATGTGTCTGGTAGATCTAAAACACTCCCTTGCAGTTGTTGTACAAGCATTCCTAAACGCCTAGTTCTGGGTGTTGTGCGAGCATTTGAGCTTTCAACCCTTGAAAAGTCATTGTTCATTTATGAACTTTTTACTTTTTTTCTTGCTCAGTCTGGGCCTCCTATTCATCTATGGACCAGGTCTAAATCTGCTTCTGTTTGCTTGATATAAAGCAGAAAATAATTACACCACTACGGAAAGGGAAGGAATGACCATGGCGTATGCTTTGCAGAAATTTAGACACTATTTGGTGGGATCACACTTTAATATGTTTATAGATCATTATGCACTGAAGTATTTGGTTAATAAGTCTGTCTTAGGAGGAAAGATTTGCAAATGGTGAATGTTGTTCTAGGAATATGACTTTGAAATCATTGTTAAACCAGGAAGATTGAATGCAAGACCTGACCATCTATCAAGATTGGAAACAGGGGAAGAACCAATGGACATATAGGATAATCGTGCTGATGCACAGTTATTTGCAATCAGACCATTTTAAAAGTATCATTCAATTTTTTAGCACAAGGATGGCTTCTTCAGAGTATACTATCCAACAAAACAAGGAATTAATGCTTAAGGCAGTTGAGTTTTCATTAATACCAAGACATTTATATAAGATCAGAATTGATGATATTTTGCGCAGATATGTTCCTAAACATGAAAGAAAGATGATTCTCGTAGAAGCTCATGGTGGGGAAACTAGTGGACACTATGCAAGAAAAGCTACTATGCAGAATGTTTTGAGAGCAGGATTGTGGTGGCCTATAGTACATAAAGATGAAAAAGAATATTGCAGAGCATGTGATATGTGTCAAAGAATAGGAAAACCTTCAAGAAGAGATAAAATTCCATTGGTACCACAAGTTACATTGCAGGCCTTTGAGAAGCGGGATATTGATTTTTATTGGACCCATCAACCCACCTGGAAAGAGCATTGGTGCGAGGTACATAATTACAACAATTGGTTACTTAACAAGATAGGTTAAAGCACAACCAGTAAGGTGCTATAGCACAGAGACTGCTGCGAAGTTTATTTTTGAGTATATATTGTCTAGAATCGGATGTCCATAGATTTTGATGAGTGACCAAGGTTCCCACTTCCTAAATAAGACTATTGAAGCATTGACTAAGAAATTCCAAGTTTATCATCAAAAGAGTACCCCATATCACCCTTAGGCCAATGGAACAGTAGATACATTTAACAAGATTTTGGAGAATGCACTTACTAAGGTATGCAATGTGAATAGAGATGACCGGGATCTCAGAATTCCAGCAGTTTTATGGGCTTACGGGACCACATGTAAGAAGTTGTGATTCCCATAGAATGCATCCTCCCTAGCATGATGATTGTTGCTTTTACAGATATGGAAGACCCTGATATAATGAAGGAAAGAATGGTGTAGTTGATTGCTTTAGAGGAAGACAAATTCATAGCAGGATTTGATCAGTAGGTAGAGAAAGCAAGAGAAAAGGCTTGGCATGACAGGCATATTAAGAAAATGAGTTTCAAGTAGGAGACCTTGTTCTCCAATATGATAGTAAGTTTGTGAAATTTCTAGGAAAATTCAAGATGCATTGATTAGGCCCATATATTATTAAGCATATCACTAATGGAGGTGCAATTGAGTTAGCTAAGTTAAATGGAGAATCGAATCAGGGAAGAGTAAATTGTAGGAGGTCGAAGCTGTGCAGGGACAACCTTGTACCTACAACCTTGTTATAAGAAAGAAAGGATAAAATTCTTAGTGCCACCTGCAGTTGAAAGTGGGCACTATACTATAAACTACGTTGTAGAGAGCTTTGACGTAGGAGGTTACTTCGTTGCAGTCTAGATTATGTCGAAGTACATAGGAGCTGCGACACAAGATGGGATGTTCACTATAATATGGATGTGTCAAAGTTCACCGGAAAAATATGACCGTTAAAAGGGAAAATTTAACATTAAAAACACGCAGAAAGTTGCATTTATGAGGACAGATTAACAAGATCTAGGGATAGATATGCAATTAATGAACACAATCTAAACTAAATCTAAGCTAATGATGGGATTAGATATTCATAATTTCCATAAAAGACCGCATCCTGCCTAGATTTGGAACTTAGATGAATTGAGAGTTCGAGTGTTGATAGGGTGAAGAAGTTGTAGAAGTTCTAGCTACGTATGTCATTTGAGCGTTCTTGGGAAGAAATTGTTCATAATTTTTGTGAGAAGAGCTTATCTAGAATCATGGAAGTTGGTACGCCCACAACAGAATCATCACAAAAACAATAGAGATCTCCATGGAAGAAACCAAGGAAGAAAGGACAAATAAGAAACAAGATAAGAAACCTGTTGATCCTCAACAAGAAACCGAGTAGGTTAGAGACAATGAGGAAGAAGAGGAACACACAGAGCAAATGGAAACAGATGGCCCAGCATTTCCATTGCCTTTACCACCATACATTCCACTGATAAAAATGAATGCTAAACTAGTAAAAGACTCGAAGGATGCAAAGTTCGGCACCTTCACACCCCTACTGCCAAAGAAAGTACCATTTACTAGGGAATTACTTGGAAAAATACCGTAGTTGAAGTTCGCAGACTACGACTTCAACGATAGAAAGAAGTACCCACAGTTCGCACCAGACCAATACCTAAAGCAAGTAAACTACCTGGAGAGTGGTGTGACGAGGCTAGAGCCATAGCAATGGGAAAATGGATTGGTGCAGTCAGGACTAATGAATATGTTAAATGTGTCGCACTTCAACAGAAGTCCGAGGAGCACAACTTATGTGCAACAGTTGCTCGTGTTGGTGCATGACAAATGCTTATGGATGGGGAAGAGGATCCCCATAGACCCAATGTTGATATGGAGGATCATGAGACTACCATACCAAGGGCGGAACTCGATAGAAGAGTTTGTTGGAAAGGATCAAGACCGCACCATAGTTGAAAGTATGAAGAAAAAGTTTGGATTGACAAAAGGGAAGTGCGAGTATGACATCAATTCAATTAGTGACCAAGGGGTTCGCTTCACAACACACATATTGGCTGGGAAGATTATGAGAAAGTGTTAGCATAATGAAGTCCTTGCCTCAGTGATTTCATTAGCTGCACAGTGTGCCAATGGGGTTTAGTGCAATTGGGCCAATTACCTGTGCAAGGAATTTCTGGATGATTGTCGCAAAGTCTAGGAGAAAGGTACCACATTCCATTATGTGTGGTTAATTTTTATTATTGTAATGTTAGCATGGAGAGAGCCAGAAGATTCATAGTTCCCCTCAGTAGCATCAGGTGTATGTGAAGATGCATAGTATGCCTCACTATGGTGTACCACCCAACCATCGTGATTAATGGAGAAAAGGATATCTTTGTATTGTATCATATGGATTTGCATATGTTAGTGAACTAGCACCCTCGCTTGTCGCCAAGCCTATATGAACAGTATAGCATTGTTGCGAAGTTCAAGGCTGATTTTCACAGAGTGTATATTCAAGCTCGTAGGGATACAAACAAGAAATAGCATCCCCTGCCATATTTGATTACACAGGATGATCTCTTAGAACAGACACAATAGTGGCCTGCAAAATGGATGACTGCATTGGAAACACAGCCAGAAGGCAGTGCGAAAGAGGAGGATATAACCCAACATCCCTAAGCAAGTGGAAAAGATAAAGACAAGGATGAGAAGGAATTAGAAGAAGAGAAGCTACATGACGAGGGTCACCAATATCCTCAGAAAGAGAAGAACATAGAATAAAACAAGACAGAGACAAACTTCGTTGTCACAGAAAAAAGTAAGGCAAAGGGTGAAGCTGCCTCAAAGAGCAAGAAGAAGCAGAAGGCCGATAAGATAAATGGTGTCACGTGAATGGTATTTAATAAAGGGGACTTAGATCAAATTGGGGACAGGATATAGGAAGAAACAACATAATCTTAGAGCAGGTTAGAAGATCGTTATGGCGCACTTCTAACCAATGTCAAAGAGCAGATCACAAAATTAAAGATATTGGCGCACACAGTTAGATAACCAGCACAGATAGAGGAAAAGGATGGAATAGAAAGGAAGATAGAGCCTACGCTTGTAGCATGGTTAACACAGATACCTACAGGATCCCTACAGTCTGACTTTGTCGAACTACATCAACAGGCTAAGGAATGGAAGCATGTCAATATGAACATCGCATCAGTGTCATTACAATGATTACACAAGCCGCCCTTGGAAATTATAGAAGAGATGAGGTTGCACGAACAACACACCTCACAGCTAAATATTCAAGTTGAAAAAAAGTGAGTTTTGCTTTGGTAGAACCTCGAGCAAGTGATCCAAGAAAGGGATCAAGCAGCATAGCAGCACTAGAAGATCAAGGAGGAAGTGGAAGCAACGTGCAGAGAAATTCTAGACCTTGATGTCGGAGAAGAAGAGCCGGTGGAGGAAAAGGTTGCGAATCTCATCCTCGTAGTGAAAGGCTATAAGGAGAAAATTGTCACAGTGTAATTCAAATATGAAATGTAGATTAGTGAGCTACAAATGAAGCTACAACCAACCAAGCCACAAGAAGTAAGATATAAAAGGGAGACTGACCTAAAGGCTGCGATGGCCAACATCTCTGCATCAGTGGCAAACTATGGAAATATTTTAGATGAAAGTTTACAAATTTGGACTTCGCTGTAGGAAAATTTACAAGAAGAGATTCAGTAGAAGCGGTAGCAGTGGGAAGATATTCAGGCATCTGCAAAGACCTTACCAATCTCATAGAAGCTCTCCAAAATCAATGAGGGAAAGGCCCTCCAGAAGAAGATTAAGGAATTGAAGAAGGAAGAATAGGTTTTAGCAGAGAGAACTCAGCCATGGTAGGATGAGTCTCTCCAACTTTCGTAGGCAGTAGATGAGAAGCTTCAAGAGCTTCGACAGAGGGAGACAATGATGATGTAGAAGGTTGCAGAACATGTGACGGAAGCACTATTGGAAGAGGTGTGCAATGAAGAAAAGTAGATCATAGAGACCATGTAGTAGTTCAACAATTCTTACAACAGAATTGCAGCAAAGATCAGAGGCAAAGCAGCTAAGTGACTCGGGACGAGTCACATGTGAGTGTTGGGGGCTTGTTGGGTGCAACCCAACTTGGCCTAGTTTTGATAAAGACACTCCATTTTGAGGAATGGAGTGTGCAGTGGAGAATGTAGCGGAGCGCAAAGTGGACCGTGCAGTAGAGTAGCAAGTGGACCACGCAGCGGGGCAATTTAGAATATACTGCGCGGTATACGAGCGTAGGAGTGGGTCGAAGCCCCTCCTTTTTGTAGAAAAGCATGTAAAGTTGTAAGAGATTAATGGTTTTCAGACCATCGTAAATTGTTTTAGGGAGTCCATGGTATGTTGATGATATATCCCTTGATGTAATAGTATACATGGGGATCAATAATAAAGAAGAGAGAGATCAAATCTTGAATTGAATGGTTGTATTCTTGTGATCTGTTGTTGGGGAAAGAAGGCGTGACTCTATAGCTGAGCGCGCAGAGGCCTGATTCTACATCTAAGTGTACAAACGACCTGCAACTTAGTGCACATGTCAAGAACTATTTGTTGTACAAGAATTATTATTATAAACAACAATTCTTGTGGACATAGTCCCACATTGGGATGAACCACGATAAAATTGGTGTCTTCATGTGTATATTTTCTTATTGTCTGTTGTAGAGTAGCAGTTTATTACAGTTGCATTTTATTACAGCACAATGATGTTTTATGAGGTTATATGACATGTTAAGTGATTAAATGAATGTGACGCAGTAATCTATGAATATTAAGTGTAATAATATAGAATAATACCACATCTCCACATCCCTCAAGGTTGCAGAAACCTGGTTTTGCATCCTCCCATAGTCACTTTAGGTGAGTCTGTGATCTGCTTGCGTTGGTGTGTAGTATAGATAGAACCTGGGTCAACCCAAACCATAACCAACACATACGACCACAGCAGAGGAGACAGTGTCAGAGGGCGCGGGTAGTTGGCCCTAGCCCCCGACCCGAACATCTATGTGAGCATGCTGATGGAGTGGTAGGCCTAATCGTAGAGGTTGGTAGTTATCCCCAACACCCAGACACATTGCCATAATGTGACCTTACCCTGACAGAAAAGGAGCCAAAGACGACGGGGGCAGACTGTTGGCCCTAGCCCCTGGCCTTATGGGCACCATGTGGCCTTGATTTTGCAAATAAGGGTGCAACTTAACGAGTCAACAAATTGCCCATTTTTCGACGAGAATCACACCTGTCCCGGATGAATTTGTCACTCAGCGGACTGTGTAAAGGGCGAATTTGTAGCACACTCAACAGGTTTTGTCAAATTACAGGACAAATAACAAAGCTTGGCTTGGAGAAGCATAATTTTCTTAATTTTTAGCCTTTTTGAGTTCAAGAAGAGCTTGGATGGAGGTTTTTGAGCGTCCTCGACTCAATGGAAGCCTAATTTTTATGATTTTAGCACTTTATGATGATTTTTTTGTAGAAGCAAATCTTTTAGTGTCTGAGACAATCAGAGTTTTAAAGTAGTATGAAAGCATTTTGAGCATGGAGAGAGATTAGTAAGAGGTTTTCCAACGTTCTAGTTTCATCTGTAGTAGATGTTACTTCAGTAGAGCATCTCTTTTAGTCTTTCTCAATATGTGCTCATGAAAGAAGCTCTTTTCAGCACCTCATTGTGGATTTTTTGTATGTTTTTGTGCTTGGACTTCACGTGGAGTACAAGAACTTGTTGTGTGAGTCCTTTTTATGTTGACATTTTCATGACTTGCTATAGGGAGTCATTTTTTTGAGTGAAAATTCTTTGTAGGAGAAACAAGCCACTCTTGTGTTAACAATTTGTATGTTCTCATTTGCTGCTAAAATCAATAGAGTGGTTTAGATGTTGGTGCAAGCCCGGAGATGTAGCCCAAGAGGGGTGAACTCTATCATCAAATGTTGGTTTCTACTCTTCATTTTTTTCATTTTGAGTTCCATGTGAATGTATTTCTCTTTCAAAGTTCATGAGAAAAACTTATCTCACATTTTGAAGAGGTTGCGAAACTTGTTTGCCTTTAAAGACCCATTTTGTTTACTTGCAAAGCATCAGAGGACGGTTAGTTTTTAAGAGGAGAAGTTCTCCATTTTCATATCACTACCAACCCTCTTGACTTGTTTAGTCATCGATCTAGGAATGCTTATTTCACTTCTCTTTGATCATAGAAATAAAATATTAAAAATTCTCAATTAATATCTTACTTTATTCAGGTCCAATAGACCTCATTGGTCTCAATGGATGTTAATAATCATCATCATATATAAAAATATGTATATAATCTTTCTTTACAAGGGCAATGAAAACATAAAGAGAATATAGTACCCGATAGAGCCCAAAAACTCAAAATCGGGGCCACAAACACAAATCTCAACCTAATGATATATAAACAATGACATATATGAAGCACTATCATTAAATTATTCTTCAATTACAATGCTATGGATATAAATATAGATTAATAATTAATAATACTTAGCATATTGAAGAGGTATGTTATAAAGGAAATGATTGTTCGTGAAAGGGCACTTTTCCTAGTATATATACAATGACCTCATTTATAATCAATCAATATCTTGTACATTCAACATTCTTCTATATAAATATTACTTTTCCTATAATGGATATTTACATTTATCAGATTTTCTGAATATTCACAAGTATGTGAACCATGTTCATTACACTGGTATGAGAGCCTCGTTCTCTTATCCCAATCTTTGGCCATCAATCCCTCATCAAGTTCATTGTCATTGCAATAAATGCCTTTATCCACACAAAGTTTTTTTTGAAGGTTCTCCATTCTATAATCAGGTCTTTGGCCATTGAAAGAAAAAATAAATAATATATACATATACACCTACATATATTTGAAAAAAAAAGTATAGAAAAAATGGAAATTAAATAATAATAACAATAATAAAAAGAAAAAAGGGGTCAAAGATTAAAAATAAATAAAAAGAGATTATTAAAATAAATAAATAAATACATTTTTTTGTTGAAACTGCTCCATAGTTGTCGTAGTTTTCACTACATTCACACCCCTGCCACTAGCAGGACTTTGTTTCTTGCACCTACCACCCTGATTGTTGACACATTTTCCATAATGTCGCTACCTACAACTTCCACCCTAAATTTTGATGCATTTTCCATCACCAAACAACCATTGCGCAATAATACTGCTGCACACCCCTGCCATCAGTAGGACGTCATTGCCTACATATGCCACCATTAGTCGGACCTTGCTACCTACAGGTGCCACCCTAATCATCGACGCATTTTCCAGCACCAACCGTCCAAAGAAATATTGTACGAACATTGTACCACTTCAGCCAATTGGAAAAATCACCCATCATACAGGCACATCACCATTGTGTGTACAACCATAGCACGATTTCCTTACATTTTTCATTAGGCTTGGAATATCAAATTTCTTGGGCCTATCAACTCAAAATTTGAAGATAATTATTCGTTCTTTTGGACTATCACTTCAATTTTTATGCAGATGCATGATTGTCATTTTTTCTTCTTTTGTTGTATTGCAATTTACAAACAACAACATTAAAATCTTAATATAGCATAATTGTGATTAAGTGAAAGATGTTCATAGTGCTTGGGGATTCACCATAGCATTGATCTTAAAACGTTCCAAAGTTCCAGCCATACAAGACCAAAAATTCCCTTGAAAATGAAGTATAAGTAACTAATTAAATTTGGTGGTGATTGATAGACAATCTCTAAAAACAAAAGCTATTGAGAACATAATAGGTCATCCTCAAAGAATGATTTTATATCATAAAGAGAAAAAAAATTGCTCAGCTAAAAAGAGGATTTCTTTATCATGAATCAACTAAATTAGACCTACATATTTATAAACAACCATTAAAGTTTACGACGATATTAACCAAATATCTACAATTCAAATTTATGATTTATTTTTTAACTTAGTTTTTTAATATTTTAAAATTTTTAGTAGCTATAAAATAGTCTTAAAAAAAATCAAATTCTTTGCCTCCTTCCACCAAAAACACAAAATCATTTCATACACAATACACAGTTTTTTCATAAAAAATAAATAAATGACAAAACATATGTGAAATTTAATTTCCATTAGATATCAATTTAAAATTCCATTAAACTAAAACCAAAAAGAAAAAGGCTGAACATAAAGTCACATGTAAAATAGATATCCTAAAATTATTTCACTTAAATCTAAGTAAATGAAGAAAAAATAAAGAATCAAGTCTAATCTAGTTAATAAATAAAGCATCAAATCTAATTTATTTAAATTTATTAAGATGAATAAACATTACAATTGAGTTTTTTTTCCAAATATTAACCACAAAACACTCGATTCCAATGAATAACACCACAACCAAACAAAATTACAAAATTACTTCTCATTTTTACTTGTATCCCCAAAATAAAATGTTATACTTAAATAAATAAAAAATATTCATAACGATTAACATTAAATACAAAATGATGCAGTATTCCCAATGACCTTTAAATGGCCTCTGCAAATCCCATTTTCTAGCCCAAGTTTTCAAAATTGTCATGGGTAATATAGACAAAAAGTGAAAGAAAATGCTAGAAGCTTACCTAATTTGCACATTATTACCCATGGCAAAATCTACAACGGACTTCGAACTTACACCTACACTAACCTTCAAAACTTGAATAGAATGCACCTTTCTTGGGTAGTAATGATGAGGTCAAGCATTCAAGTCTCACCCACACCCTATTACTATCATCACTCCACTTCAACTTGCACTACCGATGCACCCCATCGTCCACCTAGATCTTTAAGGGGAGGTGCAGGTCGCACTTCCTACCTCTCAACAATCATTACAAGTAGCAATTGTGGAGTTCAAACATATCCATTTATAACTTTCGAGATGGTAATATATGATATTTTTAACAACTTTCCTTGAAGGGGTGAATTTCGTTAGCTATGATGTCTTGGTTTGTCAAAATTTTAAAATGTACTAAGTCCACACATAAATAACAAAGATATGAAAAACAAGTGCATACCTCTTTGTTTATAATATATGCATTTAAGAATGAAAAAATAAAAAATGAATAATTACATATACAATAGCATTATTTAAGAAGGGTTTTTGTGTAGGTTTTAACCCTGTACATAAATTACCTGCAAACGAATTCTTAAAAAATAGAAAATAAACAATGGCGAGAACATAAAACTTAAAATAGATATACACAAAGATTTTCCCCTAGATCCCAAAACAGGGAATGCTATATATATATGTGTGTGTGTGATGAAGCATCCATTAACCATGGATTATAACATAACTGTAGTTCCCTTGACCGTATCTACAAAATACCATGGGCAGAAAACCATCATGCCCAAACGATGTTGCAAAATCCATGCATAAAACCATAGGTATGTCCGCCCACCTAATATAGGGTCAAAAAAAAATTCTCAGGGCGTTGCCCTAGATCCTGTGCAAGGGGGCTACCACCCCTCTGCAAACCCCCAACATGGAGGGGGGGGGGGGGTTCTGCCTCCCGCCCCTAACCCCCCAGCTTCTCGCCTGGGTTTAGTCGTAGAAAGAATATAACACACACCCAACATTCTCCCACTTGTTGTTTTCTTTCCATAGGAGGGCTTAGTCAATGGTTCATCCCTGTAACACCCATTGCTTCTCTACACCAATAGAACTTCTCAGTGCTCATAGAATTTGTCAATGCATTTGCAGTATTCTTCAAAGTGTCCAGCTTTACCAACAACACCTTTTGTTCTCAACCATATCCCTTACAAAGTGATATTAAACATCAATGTGCTTTGTCTTTGAATGATAAGCAGGGTTCTTTTCCAATAAAATTGCACTTTGGCTATCATAGTCTATCCTTATAACTCGTTGTACTAACCTTATACTTGAACACAATCTCTGCAACCAAACTGCTTCCTTGCTTGCATGAGTGGCTCACATGTATTCTGCCTTTGTAGTTGAAAGTGCCACTACAGATTATCTCTTACTCATCCAACTGACAGCACCTCCAAATAGGTTAAACACATACCCACTTGTATATCTTCTCTGATCCAGATCTCTAGCCCATTATGCATCAAGAAAATTCATGGATGTCCAAAAATTTGTCCAATCCTGGTCTTCCTTGGTAGCACATACCATAATCACTAGTGCCACACAAATACTTGAAAATCCGCTTCATTGTTGTCCAATGCTCCTTACCTGGTTTTGACATAAACCTGCTCAATACTCCCACTGCATGTGCAATGTATGCTCTAATACAGACCATTTCATACATCAGGCTACCGACTGCACTTTTCTATGGAACATGGGACATGTCCTCTTCCTCTTCTTGTGTCTTGGAACATTGTTCAATAGTTAACTTTACACCTACAGGAATAGGAACCTTCACTAGTTTATTATCCTGCATATTAAACCGAGTCTTGAATATTGTCTCGACATACTTCTTCTGGTTTAACTAGAGCTTCCTCTTTTCCCGATCTCATTTAAATTCCACGCCCAAAATATAGTTTGCAACACCGATATTTCATGTCAAATTTGGAGGACAATTGGGTCTTCAAATCCTGGATAATTTCTTTGTTATTTCCAATCAACAACGTATCATCCACATACAAGACCAAATAAATAATGCAATCACCAATTAATTTAAAATACACACAATGATATGCTTTTCTTCTGGTGAAGCCAAGTCCACGTATAAATGTATCAAATTTACGATACCACATCCTTGGTGACAATTTTAACCATACAGAGACTTTTTTAACCTGCACACTAGTTCTTTCTTACCTTTCACCACAAAGCCTTCATGTTTCTTCATGTAGATCTCTTCTTCTAGATCCCTGTGAAGAATGTTGTCTTCACATCCGTCTTTTCTACCACAAAATCAAAAGCAGTAGCAACAGATAAAAGTAATTTAATCAAAGCTACCTTGGTAACAGGAGAAAAAATATCACCAAAATCAATTCCGACACCTAGGAACAACCTTTTTATACGAACCAAGCTTTGTATTTCTCCACCTTGCCTTCCACATTCATCTTCTTCTTAAAGACTCATCTGCTTCCAATGGGTTTCCTTCCAGCTGACAACTCCACCAGATCCCAAGCCTCATTTTTGTGCAAAGATGCCATTTCATCAACCATGGCCTCTTTCCAGAGTTTTCCATCCTCTGAAATTAGTTCCTCCCTCACAGTTCTGGGATCATCATCAGTAATAGATAAAGAAAAATTTGAACAGAAAGTAGATGGACTATGCCTTTCTGGCTGCCTTCTTTATCGAACTGATCTTCTCACTATTGGAGTTTGTGGCTCTTCATCTTCTAATTCCTATTCTGTTGTAAAGTCTGATTCTTCCACCTTTAGCTCAAACTCTATCTTCTCAGGCTCCTTTGGTAGGAATTTATGTTTAATAACATATTTCACCTCTCTAAACACCACATCTCAGTTGTACATAACCTTCCTTGTTTCTAGGTTCCAAAACTTATAACCTTTCAAACCATCCTTATACCCAATAAATATGCACCTTTCATATTTACTATCCAACTTTGTTCTTTTATCCTTTGGAACATGTACATATGCATCATAGCCAAATACCCTCAGATGTGTAAAAGAGGGTTTCTTACCGGTCCATAGCTCTTGTGGAGACTTATCCTCCAACGCTGATGAAGGTGATCTATTGACTAGGTAACATGCAATCTCCACTACCTCTGCCCAGAATTCTTGTCCTAACCCGACACCAATGAGCATGCTTCTTGACTTTTCCATCAACGTCCTGTTCATTCTTTCTGAAACTCCATTTTGCTGAGGTGTGTATGGAGTAGTCTTCTATCTTGTTATACCACACCTTTTACAGAATTCTTCAAATTCCTTCTTACATAACTCTCCATTGTAATCTGTCCTCAACACCTTTATCTTCTTCTCTATCTAGTTTTCCACCAGAGATTTAAGTTCTTCAAACCTGTCATACACTTCAGATTTCTTCGTGAGGAAATATATCCATGTATTCCTTGAGAAGTCATCTATAAATTATACATAGTACATCGACTTACCCAGTGATGGAACTGACACAGGTCCAAACACATCACTGTGCACAAGCTCTAATATGCCTTTTTCCCTCTTAGCAGTAGATGGGAAACTCATCTGATTATGCTTCCCATATACACAATGTTCACAAAAATCGAAATCCAGAGAGAAATTAGACATACCTTCTGCCATACCATTACCATGAAGTATTCAAAGGCCCTTATCTCCAATATGTCCAAGACTTTGATTCCATAGCATGGTCTTCACTCCAGAGACCACTAGATTTTTTTTTCTCTACTTTCAGGAACCAAATAATTGTTGCACCCATCAATAACAGTGCTACACAGAAGCTTGTATAGAGTTCCAATCTGAACTCCCCACATCAATACCAATGCTCCCTGAACCATCTTGTGGGTATCTTTCTCGAACATTTTTTTTACACCTGCATTATCCATCTTGCTTATAGAAATCATATTTCCGGCCAATGCAGGAATATGCAGAACACCCAGAAGTGTTCTAATCCTTCCACCTTGCAACTTCAGCTTGACTTTTTCGTGCTCGATAATTTTGGCCTTCCTTTCATCCCCTAAGAAGACATCACCACCATCATAATTCTCATACTCGCAAAACCACTCCCTATGGGGAGTGAAGTGAAAGGATGCACCTTAGTCAATCAACCATGCCTCATGATCTACATGTGTACTTGAAGAAGAAGCCAATTACACATCCCCGCCTTCATTTGAAGTGGTTTTCACATGTATAGAAGGAGCATCGTCAGATCCCTTTCCTTTCTCACGAGCTTTAGATCTACAGTCCTTTTTGAAGTGCTCTTCCTTTCCGTATTTATAGCACACCTTTACAGGTTTTCCTGGAGATTTAGATCTCCCTCTCGATTTAGATCTCCCACTCGAGGACTTGTTTTTGTTTATGTTCTAGGACTGTCATCGTACAAACAAAGCATCACCATTTTGGCCCTCCATATTTTGCCGTCTCATCTTCTCTGACACCAAGGATGAGACCATTTCATCAAACTGCAAGGTAGTTGTATTGCTACCTATTGCAAGAACCAGACTATCCCACAAATATGGTAGATAACATAACAAACTGATGCACTTATCTTGTTCTGAAATTTTAATATCAACAGATAACAATTGGCTTACCACAGTATTAAATGTGTTCATATGCTCTGTCACCGAGTCTCCATCCTTCTTCCTCAAGTTATAAATTTTTTTCGTAGGAGCAGTTTATTCACTAGAGACTTAGATTGGTAAAAATTCCCTGATTTGTCTCACAAAGCTTTCATCGAAGCTTCCTCTGATACATTCAACAATACTGAATCTGAGATACACAACTGTATCTTGCTCTTTTCTTTCCAATCCAACTTCTTCCAGTCATCATCGAACATTACCATTGGTTTAGTACCTAGATCTACCACGATCCACTAATATTTATCCACCAGTAGATCCTCTATATTGAGTTTTCACAACTCAAAACATTGGCCATTAAATTTCCCAATCTCTATCTTTCCACTACTCACCATCTTCTTTCATGCAAGCATCGATATCACAGATCTCCCACTGAACAGGGTCTACCATAGGCCTGAGAAAAACCCCTCAGCAGCAAATGCGTCCCCTTGAATTTGAAACGGGTCTGATACCAAATGTAGGTTTAACCCTATACATAAATTACCTGCAAACGAATTCTTAAAAAATAGAAAATAAACAATGGCGAGAGCATAAAACATAAAACAGATATACACACATATTTTCCCCTGGATCCCAAAACTGAGACTACCAGGTTGAATTTTCATTATATTCCATTCAATGTTACAATACATATATATACAATCCGAAGCATCCATAAACCCCAATCCGTTAACCCTGGATTATAACATAACCGTAGTTCCCTTAATCAGATCTACAAAATACCATGGGCCGAAAACCATCATGCCCAAAACCATGTGTGAAATACATGCACAATACCATAAGTAGGTCCTCCCACCAAATATAGGGTCCAAAAAAAAATCTCGGGCCACTGCCTTGGACCTCGTGTAGAGGGGCTAACGCCCCTCTCCAAACCCCCCCTCTAAGCCCCCAGCTTCGCGCCTAAGGCTAGTCGTGGAAATAATATCACACACCCAACATTTTGTGAAGCAAGCTAGTGTGTCTCTTTTTCAAATTGCAAACGGTGCTAGTGTGTCTCTTTTTCAAATTGCAAATGAGAATTTGACTTCATTAAAGTTGATTCAATTAGACAATCAACCTGGGAACATCAACATGACCATGACTAAGCTTTGAGCCTTCAACTCCCGAGATATATTTGTTGTAATTAAATAACTTGGATAACTAAAGATCAAAAGAGATTCACAATACTACAACCACATCGCAGGAACATAAATGTAGCTCCAAATGGGTATTAGAAATTATGAAATGTCCCTTAAAAATTGAAATGTTAACTTGACAGGTTAGAGATTTTAACACCTATAATTTATGACGTGTAATTTATAATTATACATGTCAAATATGGAAAATAGCAACAATTACATGCTACAACTCGTCAAATTCTAGGCATGTTCATAATATTGATACTTATGTGTCCCACATACAATCAATATCTGTGGACGCACCATCACAACAGACTATACATACCAATCAACCGCCTTTTGTACACCCATTGTTTGTACCGATTATACCATAATTTTATTTCATGCATTATCTGTTCAATTTCATTAGGATATTTTTATTACGTGTGTTGTTTGACATAACTCTCCATGATGTGGCTTCTCATTGAAGAAAAAAATTGACACACTCTTACATCTTAATAAGGTTTATTAACTAGCAATTACACCGAAAGGTGCAAAGGAACGCCGATAGGAGAAGTGGAAATGTGGAAGGCAATAATCAAGCAAAATATATGGACAACGAAATACAATCAAAATTTGAGTTTCTATACATCTTCTAAGTAATGTATCAAGACATTAAATTAAGAAGAAAGTTATAGTAACATTAATGTCCCGAAAAAATGGAAATCCTTGCAGGCACAAGGTGCATACAAGAGGAGTTCAATTTCTTTGGGGTTTTTAAAAATGACATAAAGAAAAAAACATAGCAAAGCAACATTGTAACGGCCCTGGTTATAAATCCATGTAAATATATAAGACCACAGTCATGGGACATGTATACCAAGCTGAATGGTGGGAAAACATCCTAGGGGGTGTTCATTTGGTTTATTATGGCTAAGGAAATTAGCAAAGGAAAAATGGGATTTTTGGCACATTTATTTATGAAAACAATGGAAATTAGGAGAAAAGGAAGGTAAAAGGTCACAGGTTTCATGTGAGGAGTAAAATGAACAAAAATAATGGAAATTGAAGAAAATAGAGGCGTCATTGATAAAAAGGATTCTGAGGATCAATGGGCAGTCTTGGTCAGTGTAGACTTTTGTCAGTTCAGTTTTGGAGCTCTCCCTCTCTTCTCTCTCTCTCATACTCTTGGACACAAAGTTTTCTTGGATCACTCTTGGAGGAGTGTGGCATACTTGGAGTTTTGGAGCAAAACGGAAAATAAAGAGCAGGAAAGTGCAACAGGACATTAGAATCAGTGGCTACAACGGGTTTTCTTGCAGGTACCGAGTTGCATGTATGCTTTCCTCACTAGTTTTTGCATTTGTGGCATATGCATGTTGTTTATTGGTCATGATGTTGATCATGGTTGTAGTGATGTCCCTATGTGAAGGTTGATGGTGTTGTTGTGGAATGTGTCGTCATGAGTGTATGGTTGTATATGCATTTGTTATACATGTCAGTGTCTATAAGCTGTTTTGCATGCATTGTTGTGGTTATGTTTATGCATGCTTAATAGGTTAGATATGCATTGTGAGATAATTGGATGTAGTTATGTCATCATGATGTAGTTGTTATGTTATGATTCTAATGTGTTGAATGAGATAGAGCAAGAGATGCATACCCTCAAAGTGAAGTTGTAGCATTGGACCTCGAGGCAAGAGCATGTCGTCATACAGGTTTGTATGTTGGGTATGCAGGTATGTAGGTTAAGTATTGTTATATGCATTATGGTTATGTGTATGCCTTTAATTATATTGATGTTATGGTTACACACATGAAAGATGTTAGTTGATTAGTGTAATCATATGCACATGTGTCAGATAGTCATGAATGATAGTAACCCGTGGTTGTATGCATTGCTATTGTTTTTTATGTTAGATAACTTGATTATTATGTTATATGTTGTTGATGAGTATGTTATAGGTTAACTTCTTGTTGTTATATGATAGTTAGCTTGATGACTAAGTTATATGTTGTTGATGAACATGATATATAACTTGTTGTTGTTATATGCCAGTAACTTGATGATTTGGGTTATTACATTAAGATCTTGGTGTTATATGAATCATACTAAGTTGGATTGGTCTATGCAAATGGTTAGGGTTATGACATTCAGGTATGAGTCAATATTTTGTGATATTATGGCATACAAATCTAGACTGACTGTGCAGATGTGATTATTATGTATGAATGATAATTGTTTATGAGTTTATGATGTGAACATGTTAGCTAGTTACTGTTATGGATATCATGACCTTATTTATGTTTGAGTTGATATGTTGTGAAGTTATATCGTGCTAATCTAGATTGATTGTGCAGACAAGATAGCCTCCCCTGAGATACATTAAGGTATGAGTTTTCTTATGTTGTCTATTTGGTGTTTGAATGTTTGACTATGTCATTTATTTGGTGTTTGAGTGTTTGGTGTCTATTATGTCGTCTATCTGTTGTTTGAATGTTTGATTACTTGAATGATATGAGTATGTGTCTATAAGATTTCTTGCTGAAATGATATTGTTTTAAGATGGTTGTACTAATACATATGTGTTGAGACAGTTGATATGTACTTGAGTGTAAGTAGGTGATAGTTGTAGAATTATGTATTATGACTGATGAATGTGAGTTGATTGTTGAGTATGACATGGTTGTTAGACTTGGTAAAGGTTGATTTCAAATTAATATACATGATATCTTGATCTTTGGAATGTGAGACTGACATGTGTGAGCAGTTGCAGGGCAACATGCTTGATATTAGTTTGACAAGGTGATAGTTAATGTATTTATATAACTAACATTTGGGTGATGCGACAGTGCATAGTAAGACTCAATTGCATAAAGGAAAAGGTAAAAGAAAGGAATTGGGTGAAAAAATCCTTTGGCTATGTTTGGAAACCACAATTCCAAACAAATGAGTGCTTTGCATACAAGAAGTATCCTTAACCTTGAATTTGTCTGAAATTTTGAGGATATGTGTTATATTCATAAATATGTATTTGATAGGTATATCATCTAGTTTCTAGCTATGGATGGATTCGTCAAGGGAATTGGAGTCCCTTGAGTGATGGCATGGACGTGTTTAGTTATAAGGAAATGTGCTTAGCACAACAAGATAAGGTAATTGGTGTATTGTTATGTTTATTTATGCATTGACAGTTATGTGTTTATGGAAGTATGATGCTGGGGATTGCATGGAAAAAGAGATTAACATGAAATCTTAAAGAAGGCTCGGGTTGAGCTTTCACTTGGAGGCATTAGGAAGCATGGGGATGGAGGCATGGTGTTTGTTGCTAGTTTTGTGATTTCAATTCCTTGTGAATTTTTTGTGCTTGATTGCAGCTTTGTTTATGTCTAGTGTATGGTCATACCACTTTGTTTGCAGAGTCATGGTGTTATTGGTTTTCAGGGTTTTCTTCTTGTTTGTTTCTTGTGCTCACCTTTTAAGTTTTGAGTCTTGGGATTTGGTTGAGAAAGAGGAAATTTAGTGGAGCTCGAGAAGATCTGAATGAAATCCTGCAGGCAATGTAAGACTGGATGAAGCTCGTTGCATGTATAAGGGCAGTTGAAGGTAAGAGTATGACATCCAGTTGGACTGGTTGGGTCCATTAGTGTAAATGGACGATGGCAGGACAGTCATGGGAAAGGTAATCAATAAATTCAAGGCGAATGGATTTGAGGCATCATATGCCTTGGCTATGTTGGGAAATGTTGTTATCGATGTTGCGCATGTGTTGCACGCATAAAGAGAGTTCTCTTAACCTTGACCTTATTATATCTAGTAATAATGTTGTGATCATGATTATGTTGATGTCTATATGTGTATACATATATGTATGTATGTCATGTTTGACAAGGTCATCATGGATCATGATTATTAATGTTAATATTTATATGTATATATATATATGTATGTATGTCGTTGTCTGACAGATTGTTTAATGCTAATATTTATATGTATATATATATGTATGTATGTATGTTGTTGTTTGACAGGGTCGTTAGGAATCATTCTTGTGGAGGAATTATTGCTTACGCAGGTGAATGACATGAAGAGGTTCCTGGTTTATGAGGAATCAAGTGGAAGAGTAGTCATGACAAATGTATGAGGTCAGTATCATGTGGTTATGATTTGATATTATGTGATTAAATTATGTCTATGTTATGGATAGGTTGTACTAAGGGATACATCAAGGAAATAAAATCAGTGTGGTCTGTGGGATGTTGGGATAAGCATGGATGGTGGAGAGCCACTAAAAGTAAGGTTTCTTGGTAGAGGTAGTGTAGTTTTGGACGTGTGGTACTACTATTGTGCATATGTTGTATATGTTGTACATGTTGCATCTGTGATGTTGTGTACATACAACGTGGTGTATATATAGTGTGTGTACATGTTGTTTATGCAATGTTATGTAGAGGGTGGTATGGATATTGTTGTGTGAATATTGCATATGCAATTCTGGGTATAGATGGTGATATGTACATGTTGGATATGCGGCTTTGTGTACATATTGTACTATGCGCGTGATGGATATGTGGTGTTGTGTGCATATGGTGTTGTGTGCATGTTGGATATGCAGTGTTGTGTACATATGGCACTATGTATATGTTGCACATTCAGTGCTACGTACATATGGTGTTGTGTGCATGTTTTACATGTGGTGATATGTGCTTATGGTGCTGTGTGCATGATTGTATAAGTGGTGTTGTGTGCATGTGGTGTTGTGTACATGTCGTACATGTGATTTTGTGTACATGTGGTGTTGTGTACTGTCGTGCATGTGGCCTTGTGTACATGTGGTGTTGTGTACATGTCGTGCACGTGGTGTTGTCTACATGTGGTATTGTGTACACATTGTACATGTGGTGAGGTGTATATGTGGCGTTGTGTACACATTGTGCAAGTGGTTCCGTGTACATGTGATGTTGTATACACATTGTGCAAGTGGTGTTGTGTATAGTTGGTATTGTGTATATGTTTTACATGTGGTAATATGTGCATTTCGTACATGTTGTTTTGTGTACATGCGGTACTACGTATGTGCATTGTGTAGTCATGGCATCGTGAGATGTGTATTTATTGCATTGTACGTTGTGTACATAGATGTATTGTGTTGTACATTGGGTGTAAGTGTATTTATTTTGTGTTTTTGTACACCGGATGTAGGCATATGTATTGTGTTGTGTTCTACACTAGGTGTAGGTGTATGTGTTGTATGTCAGGTGTAGGTGCATGTATTGCATGGTGTTGTATGTTTTGTGTAGTTGTATGTGTGGAATGTACATTGTGTATGTGTACATGGTTGAAGAGAAGGAATTGGGTATTTTTCGGGTGTGGAAACCAATCCAGTGTGTGTACGGAATAAGGACAAAGGTAGAAGTTAAGGATTGATTAAAGGATAAGTATCAGTATTTTATTTCAATTTTATTATGCATGTAATCTATGATCTTGGTTTATGATGGTTACATGTGATTTATGATTCTGATCTATGATGATTGTGTTTTGAGCTAACTTGATGTGATATGTTTATACATGATGATTTGGTTAAAGATGTTAGATTGACTTGTTGTGATAGGAAACAAACAGAATTGCATGTATACCTTGTTGACGGACCACCAATGAGGTATGATTTGAAGTTATTTCAATTTATTTTGAATATAGTGGCAATTATGTGCTTTGTATAGGAAAGCATGAAATTTCTCGATTGGATGATTGAAACTGACGGCAAGCATTAGCAGCAACTTCAAAAGGAATTGAAACAGGTAGCAGTATGCTAGTAAAGCATTCAAAAGCAGGGCCATTATGGGACACTAGTACCCAATAATGTCCATTGATTTTCATAAGCCTGTTATGACTAGTATGATGGTTTTGAGGTATGTATGTGCCTTAGTTTTTATATCTTCCGATGCGAGGAAGCTTGCCAAGGGATGGACTACCGAGATGGGGGTGTCAGCGGAACTTGGAAGGTGTGTGGATGCATGAAAGGGGATGACCAAATTTCCTGAGGAACTATGTAGTAGAGAAGGGAAGGCCATGGATATATTTGTTTTGGTCATTAGCATTTCCAGATAGAATCAAATGAAAATTGGGAGTGTTCCCTGGAACAATGAGTCTGTAATTGTTCACTGAGAGGACAAGTACAGGATTATAGCGTTGGACATTGGATGAAGATTTGACCTTGCAGTGGATTTTGGACTTCTTGGAAAGGAGGTGAATCCTGGTATTAGTTTGAGGGTGGAGGTGTGAGTCTATGGATTCCCTTGTTGCAGATGAAGGCATCGTATCCTTTTATTTTTTGGTTGAGCAAATGTGCATATGTGTATATGTGTGTATTATTGTAAATATTGTATCGAGCTAGATTTATAAAGCTCCATAGACAGTATGGTTATTTGTTGGGTGAAGAAAATGTGTATGTGTGTATATGTGATTATTATTGTAAATACTGTAATGATATGTGTTATAAAACTCCAGTAAATGGTATGTTTGTCATGTTTTAGCAGATGGTCATTGTAAATATTGCAATGAGCTATGTTATAAAGCTCCATGGGCAGTATGTCTTGTTTTCAATGTTGGTTATAGGTATCATTTAACACCAAGGATGGTGTTCCCCCAAGGGGGAGGGTTCTGTAACAACCCTGGTTAAAAATCCATGTAAAAATATATAAGACCACAATCATGGGACACGTATTCCTAGTGGGTGTTCATACGATTTATTATGGCTAAGGAAATTAGTTAAAGGCAAAATGGCATTTTTGGTACATTTATTTATGAAAATAATGGAAATTAGGATAAAGGAAGGTGAAAGGTCACAAGTTGCATGTGAGGAGGAAAATGAACGAAAATAATGGAAATTGAAGAAAATAGAGGCCTCATTGATAAAAAGGATTCTGAGGATCAGTGGGCAGGCTTGGTTAGTGTACACTTTTGTCAATTCAGCTTTGGAGTTCTCTCTCTCTCTTCTCTCTCTCATACTCTTGGACACTTAGAGTTTCTTGGAGAGATCTTGGAGGAGTGTGACATACTTGGAGTTTTGGAGCAAGGAGGCAAAGGAAGAGTGGGAAATCACAAGAGGACATCAGGATCAGAAGCTACAACAGGTTTGCTTGTAGGTACCGAGTTGCATGTATGTTTTCGTCACTAGTTTTGGCATGCATGGCATATTCATGTGGTTTGTTGGTCATGATTTGTCACTGGCATGAAGGATTTCTTGGATTAATAGTGTATTTTCCTAGGCTTTCCATTTCTAGGATAGCCATGGTGTTGTGGATTCATTTCTTTGTTTTTCTAGTTGGTTCTCATGTTTCCTTTAGCTTGGGTTGAGTTACTAGTCATAAAAGACTTAGTTGGAAAAACTTTTTGGAATCCCTTGGTGGGTTGCATTAGTAAAATTGGAATACCTGGTTAGACAAAAACTCTGGAAGCACGACAGTGGTTGTGGGTTGAGTTATTAGTCCTAAAATACTTGGTTGGAACAAACGCTTTAGAGCCTTGGAAGGCTTGGATAGAGACCAATCTGGTGATGGTTTGTGATGTCTGATCGTGAGGTGGAATCACTCTTTGATGGGTTGAGGTGGTTTGGCCTCTAGAAGCCCTGAATGGTTTCGATTGATGTCTTTTATGAGATCCCACATTCATGCTTGGAATATGGCACAGGGATGACTAGTTGAAGAGATATTTGGCTCAACAATGTCTACGATTGGGTGGTTCATGGAACTCACACAACTAATTAGCCTTTTCATCATTAATATGAGGTTATTTCTCCTTGTTGTTTCATGAGTATTATACTGGCTTATATGTGGATTATATGGTTGTTGTTTCCTAGGTATTTCTGTTGCTATTATCCTGTTTATGAACATGTATTATGGCAGTATCTATGTATGTATCTCATCATGTTTTTAATTGTAAACGAATGAACCATGCATCTATGGCCTAATGGATGAAACTGTAACTAATGATATAATGGAACAATGCTTCTTAGCGATTCTTGGATGAGTATGAGACCCCTATGCTTAACTATATTGTTTAAACTTGTAGACTAAATATTTATGATATGTTTGACGAAATGTCTTCCATGGCTAGTAGGGGTCCATTCAAGTCCTTGTTCAAGTAATTTCATTTGTATCATTATTTTGTTATTATATTTCATATCTGAAGATGTCATTTAGTTCTGGACAGTGAACTGGGCTCTTGGCTTGAAAAAGTGGCTCAAATCCTGGAGATGCAAGCACAACACTGGCTAGAAAATTCCCTGGATGCATGCATACCCATGTTGTGTGAGCATCTAGGGCCTCTTGGACGCATGCATGCCCATATCAAGCGGGCGTTCAGTGGTTAAATGGTCTAAAAATTCTGTGGGACCCAGGGGCTAGTTACTTGAGTGGTTGGGATGGTTGCTGGGAGTCTTCTTGCTGATGTGGAAGGTCTGTATGGTGTGTTTCTGTCGATTCCACTTCCTTAAGGTGACTTAGGAGGTCGAATCATATCATCGTAACTTCTCGTCACATGTTTACCCCAGTTGGTCAGTTACTTGGGTAAATGTCGGAGGAGGGTGTTACAAACATCACCTTCTAACAAGGTATTCCTTAGTAAGGGTTTCTTAGGGAAAATATGTGTCTATTGTGGATGGTGAGTGTATTTTTTCTATTTTCTAATTCTCAATTAATCAAGTAGAAAATTAGCTAAGTAAAAGATCTAGAATCTAAGAAAAAGTCAATAGTAAATATTTAAATAATTTTTTTAGATTTGTTGTGAAAAATCATTCCAATACAATATCTATGGCAATTTATAGATCATATTCAACATTTTTCATGCAAAGGCTCATACACAAAGGTTGAGTTCTTAGCTTTATGGACCTTTCTTCCCTCTGCAAGCAAGTGGGGAGTATCCAAATTAGAGGTCATGTATGACTCTAAATTGGTGATAGATTGGACATGTAAAATTGTTGTTTTGGATAATGTATGTCTCTCCCCCTTTGTTTAGGAAATCTAAAATATTCTTCTATCATTTTCAATGGTACCCTTTCAAGCATAACATTAATGGTTGAATCAAACGGTAGATGAATTATAAGAGAAAGCATAGAATATATAGCCTAGCCTTTTTTATTTCTATGAGTATTCGGATAGATAGGAGATGGAAATCGTGGAGTTCCATTTCTAATTATGATTATTAGCAACTCATCATTTTTAGTATCTCTTTGATGTGCAAATGTTTCTGAGATGTTTCTTGAAACAAGTTGTTAAGCATCAAATTTTGTTATCATTATGGAAATGTTTTTGTTTTGTCAATAAAAATGGTGAATATAATGTCATAATTATAGCATTTATTTGGACTTTTAGGGAAGTGGTTCTTTAGATGTTGAATTTTGATGAGTCCTTCTAATAGTAACATGTATATTATCCATATTTATATAAATATAAACTTTTTATTTTGGAATATATATATATATATATATATATATATATATATATATATATATATATATATATATCTATATCTATATCTATATAGATATATATAAATTCATTCTTTGTATTCAACTTTCATGCGCTCCACATTTCTAATAATGTCTTGACAGGAATCTTTGCATCCTTAGGAAACAATGCACAATATAAAAATAAAATCTATAAGTCACGGTTAGATAAACAATTAAAAATCCACCTTGGAAGTTGATAGAGCTTGGCATTAATAGTGTTGTGATTGGCTATGAAGGAAGGATCTGAAATTCTCATCAAGTTCAAAGCTCACCTTCACTCATCCTTAGTCTCTTTCTGCCTCCTTGACGCAACAACTGTATTTAGGTGCAATGGCTAACCTTGACACTCCAAGGCATTTTATCTAGCTATAACTTCTATTTCTTCCCTTGGAAGAGCCCCATTTGTAAAATCTCGTATCTTGAATAACCCCCATCGTTGTTCTATAAATAGGGGTTGTATCCACCGATCGGGATGAGGAGCAGGGTGGTTGAGGAGGACAGGTGTTAAGTTATGGTATGTTCTATGCTTATAACAGTTTACTTCTTTTTCTTATTATATTCCACCGATTAGCAATCACATGTACATAAAGTAAAGTGCAGATAGAACATTAAACGATCGACAGAAAACAAGCCAAGACAAGAGACACAAGATGTGGCGGCTAGCCAGGGACAAACCCCACAATGTGTGGGGAAACCCTTTGATCAAATCTTCTTTTATCTTCAATAATTCAGCAGAGAGAAATAGTACAATAAATCTGATTCATATCAGCAGTAGCAAACCCTAGATCAGTAGCATCAGCATTAGTGGCTTCATTATCAAACTAGGGCAGACGATATCTCACAAACCGACCGTCAGATTGACTTCATTCCACCACCAAAAGTTGCGGCTTTCAGAGGAGGTTCAGATGAACCTATAGCACAGTTCCAAAGAGGAGATCTTCTAGGCCACGCAAGTCAATATTTTCTTCTGCAGTTGTAGCTTCAGTTTCAGCAGTTTCCGGCTTCAAACTAGGGCAGTCGATATCTTGCAAACCGTTCATCGGATTGACTTCATTCCACCACGAAAAGTTGCGGCTTTCAGAGGAGGTTCAGATGAACCTACAACGCAGTTCCAAAGAGGAGATCTTCCAGGCCATGCAAGTCAATCTTTGCTTCTGCAGTTGTAGCTTCAAATTCAACAGCTTCCGGCTTCACATGTGTGAGAGAGAGAGACCCATTTCAGCGCAGTAGAGAAGAGACTCATATCTGCACAGTAGAGAGAGAGAGATGTGATGAGATGAGTGAGTTCAAATGAGCAAAAGTCCTCTTATATTTATACACAACGTTGGTGGGTGAATAAATGCGACTGTTGGGCTTCTGAGCCTACATGAGTTGTAGGTCGGCTTGATAATAATTCCATAATCAAAATAAATTCATATCTCCATGAATACTTATCCGAATCGGATGATCTTTATATCAATCCTACACCTCTCAACGAGAGGAATCTAATAAAAATATTATCAGCCATGAATAAGATGACCCACATGAAGTTTTTCCCTGGTTGCCAATTTTAACACTCCCTCTCAACCATGGAGAACTTCATCTGCAATCTGTCTATCGGTTGTTACTATTCATCCATCAAATGCACTGCCCTGTACAACCTAACCCTTGCCCTGCTCTGCTCTATTCTGCCTGTTTTGATTTGTCTTGTTCTGCCCTGCACTGATCTGTACTGTTTTGCTCTGCTCTTGCATTGTTCTGTTCTGCTCTGCTTTTGTTCGAATTATGAAGAAGAAGAAATGATCGAGGATGTATCATACTGACTCAAAGTCAGTCTCAGAGTATGTACCACTGGTCCCAGACCAGTCTCAACCAACCCAAAGTCAGTGTCATAGTGATTACAACTCCACTGGTCCTAGACCAATATCATCCTCCACTGACTCAAAGTCAGTCTCAGAGTGCGTACTACTGGTCCCAGACCAGTCTCAGCCGACCCGAAGTCAGCTTCATAGTAAGTACCACTCCTACCACTGGTCCCAGACCAATATCAATGATCCCAGATCAATGGAGGTCATCCTAGCGTAGGGAGTACGGTAGTCACAACGATGCGTCCATCGGTACTACTATGGTCCCTAACTTCATTTCCCTGCTCATTGATCAGATGAGAGGTACTTCCCATGAGTCCCAGACTGCATGGGTAGGATGCCTCGACAGGAGAACTAATCAATCCTGTCCTCACAGGAGAACACATCAATCCTGCTACAATTTCCATGAAGAACACATCAATCCAAGCCTCACAGGAGAACACATCAATCCTGCTACAATTGCCATGGAGAACACATCAATCCTGAACACATCAATCTGCTACAATCCGTGGAGAACACATCAATCCAGGCTGCCATGGAGAACACATCAATCCAGGCCTCACAGGAGAACTAATTATCCTGCTACATAGGAGAGCGAATCATCCTGTTCCACAAGAGAGCGAATCATCTTGTCCCACAAGAGAGCGAATCATCTTGTTCCAGTGTGCACCACCAGGGGAGGGTGAGTCACCCTGTGGTCATATGTTGCTCCAGTAGGAACCGCAAGCCCTTAGAGCTCCCAGAGCTCAATGTATGCAACATGCGGGAGCCTTGTACAAAGGTTTCTTGCCGACTCCAAGTCGTTTTGGAAAATCACAGATTAGATCTTTACTCGGGGCTTTGACAAGGTGTATCAACCTGTAAAACATCTTAATGTGATGGAGCTTCCTTGCTCATCAACTTACCATAACCCAGATGATGTCTATCTGCTAGAGCAATTGACGAATATGGGATTCCTCAATAATCGAATCCCACCTCTGGTTGTTACAGAGAATCACAGTGGTATCCAATGTAAATCCAAACAGCTCACTGAAGAGCTTTCGCAACCAGACTGCCTCACACGAGGTTATGCTAGCAACAATATATCCTGCTTCAGCGGTGCTCAATGCTACCGACTTCTGCTTCCTGCTCATCCAGGATATCGAAGAAGATCCCAAGGTGAAACAGTACCCAGAAGTGCTCTTACAGTCCACCACATTGCCTGCCCAATCAACATCAGTATATCCAAGTAGTCTCACATCTCCGACAATGTATCTTAATCCATGAGAGATTGTGTCCTGAAGACATCTCAAAAGATTCTTGGCATTAATCCAGTGAGGCTCGACCAAATATGAGTTCACAATGCTAACTGCAAAACATATGTTCGGACAGAGGTTCACCAAGAACATCAATGCGAATGAGTTTTTGAAACTCAGAGGCATTTCCCAAGTCTGGTCCGACATCACTACCATATAACTTCTAAAAGTTAAGATCCTCGAGGTAGTCACAGGCTTGCAGTCCATCATACCGAATCTTTCCAATATATTTACCACATATTTTCCTTGAGATAGGAAACTTTCCCTTGGCTTCTGCCACACTTCAAGTCCTTGGTCCTTCATTTCAAATTCAAAAGCCATCTCCCTCTAACATTTGTGAATGAGAGGGTTTGCACCTATTAGAAAGAGGTCATCCAGATACAACACCAGTATGAGAGGCTTGTCATCTTCAACCTTAAAGTAAAGGTTAGGATCAGCTTCACTCCTAGTGAATTCCAGCTTCATCAAGTAGCTATCGATCCTCTCATACCATGCTCGAGGTGCTTGCTTCAGCCCATAGAGAGCCTTCTTCAACCTGCATACATGAGATTTTCAATCATAAATCTCAAATCCTTCAGGTTGCTCCACATAGACCTCTTCTTTGATAGAACCATGCAAGAACTCAGTCTTAACATCCATCTGATGTAGGTTCCATCCTTGTGAAGCCACATGGGCTAAGATCAAGCGCATGGTCGTATATCTGGCAACAGGTGCAAATATCATAGTCTATACCTCCCTTCTGGGATAAACCACGAGCAACAAAATGAACCTTATACTTTTCCATACTTCTATTTGCTGCATGCTTTATCTTGTAAAGCCATTTTGAAGTAACAATTGTCTTGTCCAGGGTCTGGGAACTACTTCCCAGACATAATTCTCCATAATAGACTCATATTCTATGGTCATAGCATCCTTCCATAGTTAATGCTTGATGACATCTGAGAATGATGAAGGTTCATTTTGTATGATCGTGCTCATGATGGTCAGGTACCCCTGATACCTGTTAAGTTTCTTACTTTGATGGAAGGTTCCTCAGGGTGCAGCATGTCCTTCAGCATCATCAAGTATCCCCCTAAGCCATGAAGGCCTCTTCCTAGAAGAGGAAGGCTCATGTGAATGAGGATCAATCAGATCCATGGGTTCTTCTACATCAGGCATTGATTCATCATCCTTTTCTTTCGGCTCCCTGGTGTCGGCTTCTTGAGAGCTCCTCAAAGTTGGAAGATTGATCACCTTGCTGAGAGCCATATCTTCGTCAAAGGTGACATCATGACTAATTATGACTTCCCTTTGACCGGCTACATAGATTCTATAGCCTTTAGTATTTTCACCATAGCCCACGAAAATTCCCTTCTTTCCAGATGCTCCCAATTTATTTCTTTTCTCTTTCGGCACATGAAAGTATACAGGGCTTCCAAAAATTTTAAAATGAGAAACATCAGGTTTCTTACTGGTGAATTTTTTTTCAGGAGTCTTGGAACCCAATGCTTGATGAGGGCATCGATTTTGTACATATACGACAGTGTTTGCAGCTTCAGCCCATAGAAACTTCGGAAGACTTTGATCATGTAGCCTCGCCCGGACAGCTTCCATAATTGTGCGGTTCTTCCTTTCTACCACACCATTTTGTTCAGGAGTATATGGTGTAGTAGTCTCCCTCTTGATGCCAGCCTCTTTACAAAAATCATGGAACTCATTAGATTCATATTCAGTCCCATTGTCAGTTCTTAAGATCTTGATCTTCTTTTCGGTTTGATTCTCGATTAGCGCTGTGAAGTGTCGAAACCAAGGGAACACTTCATCCTTCTTTTTCAAGAAGTATATCCAGATCTTTCGAGAATGGTCATCTGTAAAAGTGAGATAATATGAGTATCCTCCCAAGGAGTTCACAGGCATCATACCTGATATGTCTGAGTGAACTAGTTGTAATATATCGGAGGTCTTGCTTTGACTTGAAGGGAATGGTCCCCTTTTGAGCTTTCCTTCGGCACATCCCGGACATACACCTTCTTTCTCTACTTGGAATTCAAGCATCCCTGTTACCATCTGTCTTACATCAGGTAGAGCTTTGTAATGAAGGTGGGCAAACCTCTGATGCCAAAGTTCGGACTGAAGCGTTGTGTCACAAGACATGACACCTAGTGGACTTCCACCAACTTGATATAAAGAATCAACTCGAAACCCAAGACTAAAGGCATTTCCATATACATACCTTGCCATTGCTTAAGGTTACCTTGTAGCCTTTGTGTTCCATTGCCGAGATGGACACTAGGTTCTTTTTGAGGTCAGGTGCATTTAATACATCCTGGACTTTCTAGCCTTCTTGAATGGTTGTCCTCTTCCTCGATCCCCAGCTCTCCTCTTACCTTTTGCTGTTGAATTTTCCATTCCTTTGATTTGCCATCAGAGGGATTTTGATCATTGTCCCGGTGTGAGTCCTTTCTATCAGGGCACTCCCTTGCATAGTGACCTGCTTTATCGCAGATGTAACATCATCCTTTTCTTCCACCCTTAGGTCCAACCTTTCCTTTTGATTTAGACCCAGAATTATTTCTTTTCTTAGCATGAGAAGAAAAAGCAGCAGGAGGACCTTTAGGCAAGGGCATTTCCTGCTCTTCTACCCTTGTTTGTTCTTGAATGCATCTAGCCATTAATTCCTCGAAACTAGGAATTACATTATTGTTCAGAAGAGTAGTCCTGGACACATACCATTCAAATGGTAATCCTCCGAGAGTTGTGAGTGCCATTTTTCTATCAGTAATGGTTTCCCCAATAGATAGGAGATCGTTCTTGATCTCGGTGATTCTTAAGAAGTATGCTTGCATACTTTCATCTTTACCCTTCTTGATTTCCCTCAACTTATTTCTAAGAAACAAAACTTGATTTGCATCATTAATTTTAAATAAACTCACCAGTCTATCGTAGATTTCCTTGGAGGTGTCTAGATCAGAGATGTAGGCCACCAAGCGCTTGTCAATAGAGTCTCGGATGATCTTCTTTGTTTTGACTTCTCCATTTTTCCATTTGTTCCAGGCAGCAGCAGATGCATTTGATGAAGGCTCAACAATATTGCCTCTTACATGGTCCAGCACTCCTTGATCTTCAAGGGTTAGATCGATAGACATCTTCCATCCGTGATAGTCAGCTTTCTCATGGAGCTTGTCTTCGGCAGGAAAGAGTGTTGAGGACCCCATAGTTCTTTTAGGATAGCCTTGCCAATCTTCTCTTCAATGATTGCTCTTGCTCTTGCTCGGGCTTTGTCTTCACCTCAGCTCTGATACCATGTTAAGTTATGGTATGTTCTATGCTTATAACAGTTTACTTCTTTTTCTTATTATATTCCACCGATTAGCAATCACATGTACATAAAGTAAAGTGCAGATAGAACATTAAACGATTGACAGAAAACAAGCCAAGACAAGAGACACAAGATGTGGCGGCTAGCCAGGGACAAACTCCACAATGTGTGGGGAAACCCTTTAATCAAATCTTCTTTTATCTTCAATAATTCAGCAGAGAGAAATAGTACAATAAATCTGATTCATATCAGCAGTAGCAAACCCTAGATCAGTAGCATCAGCATTAGCGGCTTCATTATCAAACTAGGGCAGACGATATCTCACAAATCGACCGTCGGATTGACTTCATTCCACCACCAAAAGTTGTGGCTTTCAGAGGAGGTTCAGATGAACCTACAGCGCAGTTCCAAAGAGGAGATCTTCTAGGCCACACAAGTCAATCTTTGCTTCTGCAGTCGTAGCTTCAGTTTCAGCAGTTTCCGGCTTCAAACTAGGGCAGTCGATATCTTGCAAACCGTTCATCGGATTGACTTCATTCCACCACCAAAAGTTGCGGCTTTCAGAGGAGGTTCAGATGAACCTACAACACAGTTCCAAAGAGGAGATCTTCCAGGCCACGCAAGTCAATATTTGCTTCTGCAGTTGTAGCTTCAAATTCAACAGCTTCCGGCTTCACATGTGTGAGAGAGAGAGACCCATTTCAGCGCAGTAGAGAAGAGACTCATATCTACGCAGTAGAGAGAGAGAGATGTGATGAGATGAGTGAGTTCAAATGAGCAAAAGTCCTCTTATATTTATACACAACATTGGTGGGTGAATAGATGCGACTGTTGGGCTTCTGAGCCTACATGAGTTGTAGGTCGGCTTGATAATAATTCCAGAATCAAAATAAATTCATATCTCCATGAATACTTATCGGAATCGGATGATCTTTATATCAATGCTACACCTCTCGACGAGAGGAATCTAATAAAAATATTTATCAGCCATGAATAAGATGACCGACATGAAGTTTTTCCCTGGTTGCCAATTTTAACATGTTAAAATTGGCAACCAGGGCAAAACTTCATGTGGGTCATCTTATTCATGGCTGATAATATTTTTATTAGATTCCTCTCATCGAGAGGTGTAGGATTGATATAAAGATCATCCGATTCCGATAAGTATTCACGGAGATATGAATTTATTTTGATTATGGAATTATTATCAAGCCGACCTACAACTCATGTAGGCTCAGAAGCCCAACAGTCGCATCTATTCACCCACCAACGTTGTGTATAAATATAAGAGGACTTTTCCTCATTTGGACTCACTCATCTCATCACATCTCTCTCTCTCTACTGCGCAGATATGAGTCTCTTCTCTACTGTGCTGAAATGGGTCTCTCTCTCTCTCACATGTGAAGTCGGAAGCTGTTGAATTTAAAGCCGCAACTTTTGGTGGTGGAATGAAGTCAATCCGACGAATGGTTTGCAAGATATCGACTGCCCTAGTTTGAAGCCGGAAACTGTTGAAACTGAAGCTGCAACTGCAGAAGTAAAGATTGACTAGCGTGGCCTAGAAGATCTCCTCATCTGAACTGCGTTGTAGGTTCATCTGAACCTCCTCTCGAAGCCGAAACTTTTGGTGGTGGAATGAAGTCAATCCGACTGTCGGTTTGTGAGATATGGTCTGCCCTAGTTTGATAATAAAGCCGCTAATGCTGATGCTACTGATCTAGGGTTTGCTACTGCTAATATGAATCAGATTTATTGTACTATTTGTCTCTGCTGAATTATTGAAGATAAAAGAAGATTTGATCAAAGGGTTTCCCCACACATTGTGGGGTTTGTCCCTGGCTAGCCGCCACATCTTGTGTCTCTTGTCTTGGCTTGTTTTTTGTCGATCGTTTAATGTTCTATCTGCACTTTACTTTATGTACATGTGATTGCTAATCCGTGGAATATAATATGAAAAAGAAGTAAATTGTTATAAGCATAGAACATACCATAACTTAACATGGTATCGGAGCTGAGGTGAAGACAAAGCCCGAGCAAGAGCAAGAGCAATCATTGAAGAGAAGATTGGCAAGGCTATCCTAAAAGAACTATGGGGTCCTCAACACTCTTTCCTGCCGAAGACAAGCTCCGTGAGAAAGCTGACTATCACGGATGGAATATGTCTATCGATCTAACCCTTGAAGATCAAGGAGTGCTAGACCATGTAAGAGGCAATATTGTTGAGCCTTCATCAAATGCATCTGTTGCTGCCTGGAACAAATGGAAAAATGGAGAAGTCAAAACAAAGAAGATCATCCGAGACTCTATCGACAAGCGCTTGGTGGCCTACATCTCTGATCTAGACACCTCCAAAGAAATCTACGACAGACTGGTGAGTTTATTTAAAGTTAATGATGCAAATCAAGTTTTGTTTCTTAGAAATAAGTTGAGGGAAATCAAGAAGGGTAAAGATGAAAGTATGCAAGCATACTTCTTAAGAATCACCGAGATCAAGAACGATCTCCTATCTATTGGGGAAACCATTACTGACAGAGAAATGGCACTCACAACTCTCGAAGAATTACCATCTAAATGGTATGTGTTCAGGACTACTCTTCTGAACAATAATGTAATTCCTAGTTTCGAGGAATTAATGGCTAGATGCATTCAAGAACAAACAAGAGTAGAAGAGCAGGAAATGCCCTTGCCTAAAGGTCCTCCTGCTGCTTTTTCTTCTCATGCTAAGAAAAGAAATAATTCTGGGTCTAAATCGAAAAGAAAGGCTGGATTTAAGGGTGGAAGAAAAGGACGATGTTTCATTTCCAATAAAGCAGGTCACTATGCAAGGGAATGCCCTGATAGAAAGGACTCTCACCGTGACGATGATCAAAATCCCTCTCATGGAAATCAAAGGAACGACAAATTCAACAGCAAAGGTAAGAGGAGAGCTGGGAATCAAGGAAGAGGACAAGCATTCAAGAAGGCTAGAAATTCTAGGCTGTATTAAATGCACCTGACCTCAAAAGGAACCTAGTGTCCATCTTGGCAATGGAAGACAGAGGCTACAAGGTAACCTTCAGCAATGGCAAGGTATGTATATGGAAAAATGATGTTAAAGATGCCTTTACTCTTGGGTTTAGTGTTGATTCATTATATCAGGTCGATGGAAGTCCGCTAGGTGTCATGTCTTGTGACACATCTCTTTAGTCCGAACTTTGGCATCGGAGGTTTGCCCACCTTCATTACAAAGCTCTACCCGATGTAAGACAGATGGTAACAGGGATGCCCGAATTCCAAGTAGAGAAAGAAGGTGTATGTCCGGGATGTGCCAAAGGAAAGCTCAAAAGGGGACCATTCCCCTCAAGCCAAAGCAAGACCTCCGATATATTACAATTGGTTTACTCAGGCATACCTGAGGTTGGCATTAAGAGGGAGACTACTGCACCACATACTCCTGAACAAAATGGTGTGGCAGAAAGGAAGAACCGCACAATTATGGAAGCTGTCCGGAACATGCTACATGATCAAAGTCTTCCTAAGTTTCTATGGGCTGAAGCTGCAAACACTGCCGTATATGTACAAAATCGATGCCCTCATCAAGCATTGGGTTCCAAGACTCCTGAAGTAAAATTCACCGGTAAGAAACCTGATGTTTCTCATTTTAAAATTTTTGGAAGCCCTGTATACTTTCATGTGCCGAAAGAGAAAAGAAATAAATTGGGAGCATTTGGAAAGAAGGGAATTTTCGTGGGCTATGGTGAAAATACTAAAGGCTATAGAATCTATGTAGCCGGTCAAAGGGAAGTCATAATCAGTCATGATGTCACCTTTGATGAAGATATGGCTCTCAGCAAGGTGATCAATCTTTCGACTTTGAGGAGCTCTCAAGAAGCCGACACCAGGGAACCGAAAGAAAAGGATGATGAATCAATGCCTGATGTAGAAGAACCCATGGATCTGATTGATCCTCATCCACATGAGCCTTCCTCTTCTAGGAAGAGGCCTTCATGGCTTAGGGGGATACTTGATGATGCTGAAGAACATGCTGCACCCTGAGGAACCTTCCATCAAAGTAAGAAACTTAACAGGTATCAGGGATACCTGACCATCATGAGCACGATCATACAAAATGAACCTTCATCATTCTCAGATGTCATCAAGCATTAACTATGGAAGGATGTTATGACCATAGAATATGAGTCTATTATGGAGAATGATGTCTGGGAAGTAGTTCCCAAACCCTAGACAAGACAATTGTTACTTCAAAATGGCTTTACAAGATAAAGCATGCAGCAAATGGAAGTATGGAAAAGTATAAGGTTCATTTTGTTGCTCGTGGTTTATCCCAGAAGGGAGGTATAGACTATGATATTTGCACCTGTTGCCATATATACTACCATCTACTTGATCATAGCCCTTGTGGCTTCACAAGGATGGAACCTACATCAGATGGATGTTAAGACCGCGTTCTTGCATGGTTCTATCAAAGAAGAGGTCTATGTGGAGCAACCTGAAGGATTTGAGATTTATGATTGAAAATCTCATGTATGCAGGTTGAAGAAGGCTCTCTATGGGCTGAAGCAAGCACCCCGAGCATGGTATGAGAGGATCGATAGCTACTTGATGAAGCTGGGATTCACTAGGAGTGAAGTTGATCCTAACCTTTACTTTAAGGTTGAAGATGACAAGCCTCTCATACTGGTGTTGTATGTGGATGACCTCTTTCTAACAGGTGCAAACCCTCTCATTCACAAATGTAAGAGGGAGATGGCTTCTGAATTTGAAATGAAGGACCAAGGACTTGAAGTGTGGCAGAAGCCAAGGGAAATTTTCCTATCTCAAGGAAAATATGTGGTGAATATATTGGAAAGATTCGGTATGACGGACTGCAAGCCTGTGACTACCTCGAGGATCTTATCTTTTAGAAGTTATATGGTAGTGATGTCGGACCAGACTTGGGAAATGCCTCTGAGTTTCAAAAACTCATTCGCATTGATGTTCTTGGTGAACCTCCGTCTGAACATATGTTTTGCAGTTAGCATTGTGAGCTCATATTTGGTTGAGCCTCACTGGATTGATGCCAGGAATCTTCTGAGATGTCTTCAGGACACAATCTCTCATGGATTAAGATACACTGTTGGAGATGTGAGACTACTTGGATATACTGATGTTGATTGGGCAGGCAGTGTGGTGGAACGTAAGAGCACTTCCGGGTACTGTTTCACCTTGGGATCTGCTTCGATATCCTGGATGAGTAGGAAGCAGAAGTCGGTGGCTTTGAGCACTGCCGAAGCAAGATATATTTTTGCTATAATAACCTCGTGTGAGGCAGTCTGGTTGCAAAAGCTCTTCAGTGAGCTGTTTGGATTTACATTGGATACCACTGTGATTCTCTATAACAACCAGAGGTGGGATTCGATTATTGAGGAATCCCGTATTCGTCAATTGCTCCAGCAGATAGACATCATCTGGGATATGGTAAGTCGATGAGCAAGGAAGCTCCATCACATTAAGATGATGTACAGGTGGATACACCTTGTCAAAGCCCCGAGGAAAGATCTAATCTGTGATTTTCCCAAACGACTTGGAGTCGGCAAGAAACCCTTGTACAAAGGTCCTGCTTGTTGCATACATTGGCTCTGGGAGCTCTGAGGGCTTGCAGTTCCTACTGGAGCAACATATGACCACAGAGTGACTCACCCTCCCCTGGTGGTGCACACTGTAGCAAGATGATTCGCTCTCTTGTGGGACAAGATGATTCGCTCTCTTGTGGAACAGGATGATTCGCTCTCCTGTGTAGCAGGATGATTAGTTCTCCTGTGAGGCCTGGATTGATGTGTTCTCCATGGCAATTGTAGAAGGATTGATGTGTTCTCTTGTGAGGCCTGGATTGATGTGTTCTCCATGGCAGCCTGGATTGATGTGTTCTCCATGGCAATTGTAGCAGGATTGATGTGTTCTCCTGTGAGGCCTGGATTGATGTGTTCTCCATGGCAATTGTAGCAGGATTGATGTGTTCTCCTGTGAGGACAGGATTGATTAGTTCTCATGTCGAGGCATCCTACCCATGCAGTCTGGGACTCATGGGAAGTACCTCTCATCTGATCAATGAGCAGGGAAATGAAGTTAGGGACCATAGTAGTACCGTTGGATGCATTGTTGTAACTACCGTACTCCCTATGCTAGGATGATCTCCATTGATCTGGGATCAATGATACTGGTCTGGGACCAGTGGTAGGAGTGGTACTTACTATGAAGCTGACTTCGGGTCGGCTGAGACTAGTCTGGGACCAGTAGTACACACTCTGAGACTGACTTTGAGTCAGTGGAGGATGATATTGGTCTAGGACCAGTGGAGTTGTAATCACTATGACGTTGACTTTGGGTTGGTTGAGACTGGTCTGGGACCAGTGGTACATACTCTGAGACTAACTTTGAGTCAGTATGATACATCCTCGATCATTTCTTCTTCTTCATAATTCGAACAAAAGCAGAGTAGAACAGAACAATGAAAGAGCAGAGCAGAACAGAACAAAACAGTACAGATCAGTCCAGGGCAGAACAAGACAAAGCAGAACAGGAAAAATAGAGCAGAGCAGGGCAAGGGTCAGGCTGTAGAAGGCAGTGCATTTGATGGATGAATAGTAACGACCGATAGACAAATTGCAGATGAAGTTCTCCATGGTTGAGAGGGAGTGTTAAAATTGGCAACTAGGGCAAAACTTCATGTGGGTCATCTTATTCATGGCTAATAATATTTTTATTAGATTCCTCTCGTCGAGAGGTGTAGGATTGATATAAAGATCATCCAATTCCGATAAGTATTCATGGAGATATGAATTTATTTTGATTATGGAATTATTATCAAGCCGACCTACAACTCATGTAGGCTCAAAAGCCCAACAGTCGCATCTATTCACCCGCCAACGTTGTGTATAAATATAAGAGGACTTTTCCTCATTTGGACTCACTCATCTCATCACATCTCTCTCTCTCTACTGTGCAGATATGAGTCTCTTCTCTACTGCGCTGAAATGGGTCTCTCTCTCTCTCACATGTGAAGCCGGAAGCTGTTGAATTTAAAGCTGCAACTTTTGGTGGTGGAATGAAGTCAATCCGACGAACGGTTTGCAAGATATCGACTGCCCTAGTTTGAAGCCGGAAACTGCTGAAACTGAAGCTGCAACTGCAGAAGTAAAGATTGACTTGCGTGGCCTAGAAGATCTCCTCATCTGAAATGCGTTGTAGGTTCATCTGAACCTCCTCTGGAAGCCGAAACTTTTGGTGGTGGAATGAAGTCAATCCGACGGTCGGTTTGTGAGATATCGTCTGCCCTAGTTTGATAATGAAGCCGCTAATGCTGATGCTACTGATCTAGGGTTTGCTACTGCTAATATGAATCAGATTTATTGTACTATTTGTCTCTGCTGAATTATTGAAGATAAAAGAAGATTTGATCAAAGGGTTTCCCCACACATTGTGGGGTTTGTCCCTGGCTAGCCGCCACATCTTGTGTCTCTTGTCTTGGCTTGTTTTCTGTCGATCGTTTAATGTTCTATCTGCACTTTACTTTATGTACATGTGATTGCTAATCGGTGGAATATAATATGAAAAAGAAGTAAACTTTTATAAGCATAGAACATACCATAACTTAACAAGTAATCATTACAAGGCAAGGAGAGTAGGAGGTGCTTGCAGGCATAAGATCACCCTCCCAAACAAATTAATGATTACCAAGCTGGCACACGATACAAGAAACCAGAGTGGGAAAGGTGGAAGGTGGATGATTAGAAATAGTGGAGGCGGTAAAGGCAGAAAGAGCAGGGTGGTGAAAGAAAATTATATGAAGGTGACGGACGGCAGAAGAAAGGGCATTCCTAGCGAGACAAAGAAGGAGCAGAGCGGGTTGCAACCAGCAGGAATTATCTGGGAGGTGTGCGCCCTCGGGTATGTGCCTTCTGAAACCTCTGTTCCCTCATTATCTATCTCTGTAGGTAGTATGGATATGCTATATCATAGTGAAATCCCTGGTAATGATAATGGTCGGAATGAGATAGGCCACCCCTCTGCAATTCACCGCGAGGGCCAAATGGGACGGTCTTGGGAGGAGAATCCCGGTGGAAAGGAAAATGATAGCAGGGAGTATAGTGTAAGGGATGACATAGAAAAACAAGATAAAAACCCCATGGTATGAGCGGAAGTGCCGGGGGGTATCGGGGACCCGAAGATTATGGCCCTGTCCCAATACTTGACTCGCATGACAGAGGGCTTAATTCAACTATTATACTGGGAGAATGGTGAGCAGTGCCAGACTCAAAAACATGTAGGGGCTTGCAGCATATACAGAGGAACAGCCAAAAAGGAACTGGTAAGCGAAGAAGCAGATAAGAAGTCTAAGAAGCTGACACTCGTGATTGATGATTGTTTATAGGAGAAGAAAGGAAAAAGGATGGTGCGTCCGGGTCGTGCACGAGGACGCGGAGGTAGAGGTTGTCCTAGGCAAGGCAATCCAGAAGATAGGCAAACAAAGGACCCTGGTAACCGATGCAGAGGAAGAAGGACCACCCAGTCGGTGGTTCAAGAAGCGGCACAAGCCTACCAAGAAGGAACAAATGAAGATATCATGCGCATAATTCAAAATTTGGAATCTAGTGTTTTGGAAGGGGAGTCGGCTTCTGAGGCAGAAGAATGGGTGGAGATGATCAGAGACCCAGGAAATACGAGAGGCAGACTGACCTTGTACAAGCAGTCTCTGCACATCTACTGGATTCCCAAATGCCTCCTGGCGAAGGCTATGAAACAAGTAGCAAAAGAGATGGCGAAGATTGCCAATGGGATGCCCAATCTATAGAAGGAGATGAAAAACTTTCAAAATATCATGATCAGACAAAATGACAAACTAGAGGAGATGGCTCAGGTTCTGTCCCTGAAAATGGGAATCCACACTAGTTAGGAGGGACGTGTGGAAATCCCAATGGATGTCAACCAGCAGAATGGAATCAAAAAGAAATGAGGCTCCCTTGGCTCTGCTGTAGCGCTCTGAACTTTTCCTTTTTATAGCTTTATGCAAACCAGTAGTTTAATAGGTAGTTTCTGGTGTTTTGTATACATTGCCAATATGGATAGACTTGTGAAATTTTGCTTTTGGAATGCTTACAACAAACTCAGGTGGCCAACAGACCTGGTTTCCCTACGGGGCAGGTTGAGGCCATCAAAACAATGTATCTTATCTCCCTGTTTCATATAAATAGAAAAGCATGGAACCACCTTTACTTACAAAAAAAAAATAAACATGGGTTGTATCTTCAAGATACACTCTTCGCTTACCTCCATTGCAAAAAGCAATTCCCTTATGTGACTAGACATTAATACCTTCCTACAGCTATTATTGATCTGTTTTTATATGATTAGTTTTGTTGTGCTAATAAAAATTACAGATTTATAAACATGTGCTTGCTTCTTGCTTTTTGTGTTGAGGTTTCCTTAGTTGTTGGTGCTTACAAATAGGTAAATTTCCTTAAGTTAAACAAGACGTTCATGAGAAAAATAGCTTCAAAATGAATAATGAATAGCAAACATGTGCAGTGCATAAAGCCATCAAATAGACACATTAACACAATGTTTTGATGAAGGAGTTCACCCCTCCTGGGCTACATTTCTAAGTTCCAACTTCCATGGCTTGGGCCTCTATATTAGCTCAATGTGGACAAAAATTCTATTTATAAATCTCTATGGCTCCTGATACCTACACCAATGTGTTTATAAGGTCCAAATTAGCCAAGAACACTTCTCTTTTATCTCAATTTGGTTGAAAATTGAGCAAGTTATGCTTCATTCAATTTTTCCTAGAAAACCTTGCTAAATCTGGAGAGACAACAGTTAAGTCCGCCAAGTTTGGTGGTGGTTCCGGATTTGGTGGCTCTGCATAAATGCCGCCAACTTAATCTGTCATTAATGCGGGCTTAATTAAATGCTAATCATGATTAGGGGCGCGCTTAACATTGGCCCTAGCCCTTGGTTTCGGTGCTTAGTCGCATGGGGAGGGGGCTGGCCCGCAGGGCTCGCTCCCTCCTTCCTCTGTCGTCGACATTGTATGCATTAAATACAAATTCACTACAATGGTTTTCAAGTTCCATGGTCGTGACCCAATGTTGGGCAGTGGTAATGGTGCAAGGGAGGTCATGGGTTCAAACCCGCCTCTGCCCGTCCCACACAAAGCTTTTTACCGCTCATTTAAATTGAAATTTTCTGTCGGTTTCCAATTATGATAAATGAAAATGAAATACGGAAATATAATTTCGGACTTTGGATTTACCATAACATATCATTTGACATTTAAATTATATATATATATATATTATATTATATATATATATATATTAAAGATAATATATAGTTAAAAAAAATTATTGTATAATATAAATAATAATTATATATAATATATAATAATATTTAATTAAAAACAAATTATAATTCCACCTTGGAGCCAACTAGGCAATTTCACCTTCTCTGAGCCAAATCGGCAAATCCGGAGGTGACACTTGTCACAGCCCCATTGGGCAAAAACTGAAGAAGATTCCCCTTGCTGATTGGACTGCCATGTCATCATTCTATCCCATTCTACAATTTTTTTAACTGTTTAGGAAAACGAAAACAGGTCTTTTCTCCTTCATCCGAACTTTGTTTTCAGTGAAATGAATTTTGTTGCGATCCTCTTGAGGAGGGATGCATTCATACAATTTTCAAGACAACCTAAAAACTTTGTTTTTTGAGCTAAATACTTAGCACCTAATCATTCCTCCCCACTAGAAGCCTTTTGAACACCAAATGATACTATTATTTGAAAAGTAGATGAGGGTACAACCTCCTCACCTTTCTAATCTCGATCCAATTGGCTTTTGACGAATTTGTTTCCTTGAGCTCTTCTCTAAGGAAATCAACATTCACTTGCCTTGAGGAATCCATTCTATACCTGTACTTTTCTTTGCCCTTTTCAAGCTAATCTTTCATTTTTTGTTGCACCATTTCCAGTCGTTCATAGAAACTCATGGTTTTTTCCATGTCGCCATCAAAATCAACATCCTTCTTACCAAGATGACATAACAAAATATAATGCAAATGGATGACAAATTTCACTACTTGGTTTATATGACTCAAGCCCAATTGTACATCTTGAAAGTATGAAATTTTCTGAACATAACTTTCATGTAAAACATAATAATTCTTGCATATAACAGTTACATAAGCAATAGGCCTAAAAGGCATAACAATAAACTTGTTTCTTATACCTCTTTTGTACCTTCGAACGAAGAGAAATTTTTGACAAGTATCCATCCAACGAAAGTGCATGGATCGCTTCAAGTTAATCTTTACACTATGGAAATATTTTGAATGAAATAATATGGTGAAGTTGCTTGCATAACCCTGAAACTCATATGAATCTTTCAAGTTTGAAAGAGCATAAAAAAGAATTGAACTGATCTTTTGGTTTGAAGCAACACATGCCTCTTTTTGTTTTCCTCCCCACTGGAAGACTTTTCACACACATGACAATGCATGCCTAGGAGCTTCGAAACAAGATTTAATGTCAACAACAACTTTCCTTCAACATTGGGCTGCTCCCAACAAACCTCTTATCAAAATGATGATCTTGGGCATTGACCAATCAACAATGGCATCCAGCTTGGCGAGGCTTGCCTTCAACTTACCTCCTTCAATATCATGGCCCAAATGCATCAAAGAAGTGAAACCCAACTTGTACTTTGATATCTTCAAAACATCAAACAATTTCCCTTCATAGATGACATGTCCATAAGAAAACTTTATAAACATGTGTATGTCACCCAAGTGGACAGTTTCTTCAAGAAATGACTCTTTTTTGCCATAATTCAAATACATGTATGTAATATAAGTTCTACAAAGAACATACAACATTAAAATCCATACAAACCATTCTTGTTTGGTGTTATGTATATTCTTGCATTGACCTCTTCTTACAACTTTTCATTGGTGAAAACTACTCCTTTTGTCCTCTTTCTTGAAATACTTACCATTCCTCTTTGGAACCATAACCATCAGTGCACAACATGGTGTAAGGGATGATTGAATGAGCTCATTTTTCACCAAACTTTTGCATTGCATTGGTGTCTCTACACTTTGCATGCTAACATCACAAAGAGAAACCTCTTGTTGTAAAGATATTTCATGTGAAGTTGCTTTCTCCTTGAAGGACAATTCTTTCACAACCTGAAATACTTCATCACTTTGATGAACTGAACCAACCAAATCAAAATTGAAATTTTCATTACATGCAACAACATTTTCATAAACAATATCATCATTTCGCTTGAACATGAGAAGTACTAAACTTTTTTCTTGAATTCACTAGTCTTTTTGCCTCCCCTGCAATAACCAAAGAAATGATGAGCTTTTTGCGATGGGCTCTCACTATATACTCCATACCATCCTTAAACAAGTGATATTTGTTTTCATGGTGGTAAAAGACTGCTTTCCAGTCATACAAATATGGAGTACCCAACACCACACCTGAAATATCAAGCGGTACCACATCTAACTCTACTTCATCAACAAAATTTGCAGTGATTGCAAACTTAAACAAACATTTTCTTGTAACCTGTAAACTGGTGTATCTTGTTATCCATCCCAAAGGGTATGGTTTATGATGATGTATAGTTTCAAGATTCAATCTTTTGACTAAGTCTTCAGAGATTAGATCGCTTGTGACCCACTATCAAAGAGTGTGTCAATCTTGGTGTGTTTAGGTATGACCCTAACATGAAATAACTCAATTCGTCTCTTTTCATCTGGAATAGTAGTAGTGTTATAGTTTTGTGAACTAGTGCTTGCAATATCTTGTTTTCCTTTGATTCCCATGACAATGATTTTATTTTTATCACCTGATTCAGAACATAAATCTTCTTGAGTGATAGAAGTGGTTTTCTATTTTCCTTTATTGATGAGCTTATTTGGTCTCATTTCTGGATGAAATTTCCAGCAGTGGGCTTCATCATGCGCCTCTTTGGAACAATGTTTGCACGTGATTTTCTCCCCTTATTTCTTCACACTTGAATTTTCCTTTCCCTTCCATTTTCCACCCTTTTCTTTCTCCTTACCTTTGAATGACTTCCTCTTACTACCCTCTTTTTGAATGTTCTTTCCTCTATATTCAAGGTGCGTGGCTTGCACACATACCTCATCTAAATTGTTTGGATTAAACATAGGGATAGTATGTTTCAAATAGGAATGTAAACCCCCAATATATTTCATCATTGTATCTTGGGAATTCAAATTCACTCCTAATAAAAAATCCCTTTTTCTAAACTCCTATGTATAATCTTGGACTGTTTGGCCTTTAAGTTGCCTAAAATTCTGCCAACTCATAATGGATTTTTGCATATAGGCTAAAGGATAAAATTGTCTTTTAATTGCAGAAACAAATTCAACCCAAGTGATGGATATCTTACCATGGATTCTCATTTCTTCTTGATTCCTTGCTTCCCACCAAACTAGTGTAGCTCCTTCGAGCCTCAGTGAAGCCAACTGGATATTTATGTCGTCTTCTTGAAGGTTCTGAATTCTGCGGTATACCTCCAACTATCGAATCCAATTGTCCAACTTTTCTACATTCACCTCTCCATTGTACATGGGAAGGTCGAATTTTATGTCCAATTTCAGTAATGGAGTTTTTCCTTTTGGGGTTTTCAAATGAGTATGGGAAGTTGCAGTGGTGGTAGTGGAAGATGAAGCTATGTGAGATGATGGAGATGATGAGGATGGTGGAGATGGAGGTGGCTTTCCACCATTCCCTTTGGAATCATTCTTCTCATATTTTTTGTCCTCCTAGCTTCCTTCTCCTTGTGGAGGTTTAGAACTCTCTCCAACCATTCTCGTGTTCCTCTCTTCATAGAGGACTTTAACCATCTCAGTCAAAGTATAGAAATATTTCTTAAATTCTTCCTCTTCTGAAGAGGGACCTTCAGGTTCTCTTTCTCTAGACATAATGGTTATGGATTCAGGGTCAGAAATTTGTATTTATTGTACCTCTTCAATTTCGATTGAAGGTAAAACTTGAGGAGTTTCAAGTGCAACTGGAATTGGAACTTTGGGTGGTGGAGATTGTGGCCTTGTGGCTCTACTTCTTTTGGGCATTACCTTAGGAGTTGTAACCAATAGCTTCCCTTCTCCTCTCTGCAACTTTAACCTTATAAGCATCATAATTTTGCAACCATTAAAATCTTAATTGCACAAACTCAAGCAATCAAGAAATTCAACTTCCGCCTTTGATACCAACTTGATATGTTTTTGTTGTTGGGTTGTGTTATATTCTTTCCATGACTAACCCACGTAGTGAACCGAGGGGTTAGAGGGGGGGCGGAGCCCCCCCTTCGTTGCACCGATTGCGTAGTGGGGGCGGCAGCCCCCCTTGTTCGGGGGGTTTGAGGGGGGCAGGTAGCCCCCCTCTATGGGGTCCGGGGCAACGCCCCGGGAAAATTATTTTTGGACCCTATATTAGGTTGGGCGAACCTACCTATGGTTTTCGGTCCTTGGTTTTGGATGCGATGGTTTTAGGTCCATGGTATTGGATGCTTCGGCATGTATAAATATGTATTGTAACATTGAAAGGAATATAATGAAAAATCAAGCCGGTAGTCCCGATTTTGGGATCCAGGGGAAAATCTCTGTGTATATGTGTTTTATGTGTTATGCTCTCGCATTGTTTATTTTTTCTGTGATTTAGAATTTGTATGCAGGTAATTTCTGTACGGGGTTAAAACCTACATTTGTATGATTAGTTTTTTTGTGCTAATAAAAATTACAGATTTATAAACATGTGCTTGCTTCTTGCTTTTTGTGTTGAGGTTTCCTTAGTTGTTGATGCTTACAAACAAGGAAATTTCCTTAAGTTAAACAAGACATTCATGAGAAAAATAGCTTCAAAATGAATAATGAACAAAAAACATGTACAATGCAGCAAACCATCAAATAGACACATTAACAAAATGTTTTGATGAAGGATTTCACCCCTCCTAGGCTACATGTCCTCCGTCCAGCTTCCATGGCCTGGGCCTCTGTATTAGCTCAATGTGGCAAAAATGATGTTTACAAAGCTCTATGGCTCCTGATACTTGCACCAATGTGTTCAGAAGGTCCAAATGAGCAAAGAACACTTATTTATAATCTCAATTTTGTCGAAAATTGAGCTAGTTATGCTTCATTCAATTTTTCCTAGGAAACCCCGCTAAATCTGGAGAGACTCCAGTTAAGTCCGCCAAGTTTGCTGGCATTTCCGGATTTGGTGGCTCCACCATAAATGCCAAAAACTTAATCTGTCATTAATGTGGGCTTAATTAAATGCTAAATGTGATTAGGGGTGCACTTAACACTGGCCCTAGCCCTTGGTTTCAGTGCTTGGTCGCATGGGGAGGGGGCTGGCCCGTAGGGTTGGCTCATTCCCTCCCTCATTGTCAGCGTTGTATGCTTTAAATACAAATTCGTTGCAATGGTTTTCAAGTTCCACGGTCGTGGCCCAACGGTGGCTGGTGGTAATGGTGCAGGGGAGGTCACGGGTTCTAACCTGCCTTTACCTGTCCCACACAAAGGTTTTTGCCTCTCGTTTAAATTGAAATTTTCCCGCCGGTTTCGAATTATGATAAATGACATTGAAATGCGCATTATAATTTCAGACTTTGGGTTTACCATAACATATCATTTGACATTTAAATTTGAATTTGAATTATATATATAGATATATATATATAGTTTTAAAATATATATAATATAAATAATAATATTTAATTAACAACAAATTCTTATTCTACTTTGGAGCCAACTAGGCAATTTCACCTTCTCTGGGCCAAACTGGAGAATCCGGAGGTGACACTTGTCATAGCCCCATTGGGTGAAAATTGAAGAAGATTCCCCTTGCTGATTGGACTGTTGACTGGACTGCCATGTCATCATTCTGTCCCATTTTGCAATTTTTTTATCTGTTTAGGAAAACGAACAACAAGCCTTTTCTCCTTCATCTGAACTCTGTTTTCAGTGAAACGAATTGCTTTACAATCATCTTGATGAGACAAACGCATTCATATAGTTTTCAAGCAAATCTGAGAACTTTTATTTTTGAGCTAAATACTAAGCACCTGATCATTCCTCCCCACTACAAGCCTTTTGGACCACAAAAGATACTATTATCCGACAAGTAGATGAGGGTACATCCCCTCACCTTTCCAAGCTCGATTCAACTGGCTTTTGATGAATTTGTTTCCTTGAGCTCCTCTCTAAGGAAATCAACATTCACTTGCCTTGAGGACCCCGTTTTATACCTGTACTTTTCTTTTCCCCTTTCAACCTGATCTTGCACTGTTTGTTGCACCATTTTCAGTCGTTCATAGAAACTCATGGTTTTTTCCATGTCGCCATCAAAAGCAACATCCTTCTTACCAAGATGAAATAACAAAATATAATGCAAATGGATGACAAATTTCACTACTTGGTTTACATGACTCAAGCCCAATTGTACATCTTGAAAGTATGAAATTTTCTAAACATAACTTTCATGTAAAACATAATAATGCTTGAATACGATAGTTACATAAGCAATAGGCCTAAAAGGCATAACAATAAACTTGCTTCTTATACCTCTTTTGTACCTTCGAACCAAGTGAAATTGTTTACAAGTATCCATCCAATGAAAGTGCATGGTTCGTTGCAACTTAATATTTACACCATGAAAATGTTCTAAATGAAATAAGATGGTGAAGTAGCTTGCATAAACCTGAAACTCAAATGAACCTTTCAAGTTTTAAAGAGCATAAAAAAGAATTGTACTAGTCTTTTGGATTGAAGCAACACATGCCTCTTGTTGTTTGCCTCCCCACTAGAAGACTTTGCACACACATGACAATGCATGCCAAGGAGCTTTGAAAGAAGAAATGTCAACCACAACTTTCCTCCAACATTGGGCTACTCCCAAATAACCTCTTATCAAAATGACAATCTTGTTTGTTGACCAATCAACAATGGCATCCAACTTGGAGAGGCTTGCCTTCAACTTACCTCCTCCAATATCATGTCCCAAATGCATCAAAGAAGTGAAACCCAACTTGTACTTTGATATCTTCAAAACATCAAACAATTTCCCTTTATAGACGACATGTGCATAAGAAAACTTTATAAACATGTGTATGTCACCCAAGTGGACAGTTTTTTCAAGAAAGGACTCTTTTTTGCCATAATGCAAATACATGTATGTAATAGAAGTTCTACAAAGAACATACATCATTAAAATCCATACAAACCATTCTTGTTGGTGTTATGTATATTCTTGCACTAACCTCTTCTTACAACTTTGCTTTGGTGAAAACTACTCCTTTTGTCCTCTTTCTTGAAATACTTACCATTCATATTTCGCACCATAACCATCGGCGCACAACATGGCGTAAGGGATGATTGAATGAGCCCATTGTTCAACAAGCTTTTGCATTGCATTGGTGTCTCTACACTTTGAAAATTTTTCAACCCTTGCATGCTAACATCACAAAGAGAAACCTCTTCCTGCAAATATATTTCATGTGAATTTTCTTTCTCCTTGAAGGACGATTCTTTCACAACCTGAAATACTTCATCACTCTGATGTAATGAACCAACCAAATCAGAATTGAAATTTGCATTACATGCAACAACATTTTCATAAACAATATCATCATTTGGCTTGAACATGAGAAGTACTAAACTTTTACTTGAATTCACTAGTATTTTTGCCTCCCCTACATTAATCAAAGAGAACTTTCTTAAATTCTTCCTCTTCTAAAGAGGGACCTTCAGGCTCTCTTTCTCCAGACATAACGTCTATGGATTCATGCTCAGAAATTTGTACTGATTGTACCTCTTCAATCTCAATTGAAGGAAAAACTTGAGGAGTTTCAAGTGCAACTGGAATTGGAACTTTGGGCAGTGGATATTGTGGCCTTATGGCTCTCCTTCTTCTGGGAATTACCTCAAGAGTTGCAACCAATAACTTCCCTTCTCCTCTTTGCAACTTTAACCTTGTAAGCATCACAATTTTACAACCATTAAAATCCTAATTGCACAAACTCAAGCAATCAAGAAATTCAACCTTGGCCTCCGATACCAACTTGATCTATATTTGTATGATTAGTTTTGTTGTGCTAATAACAATTACATATTTATAAACATGTGCTTGCTTCTGGCTTTTTGTGTTGAGGTTTCCTTAGTTGTTGGTGCTTACAAACAAGGAAATTTCCTTAAGTTAAACAAGACATTCATGAGCAAAATAGCTTCAAAATGAATAATGAACAACAAACATGTACAGTGCGGCAAACCATAAAAGAGACACATTAACACAATGTTTTGATGAAGGATTTCACCCCTCCTGGGCTACATCTCCTTGGTCCAATTTCTATGGCTTGGGCCTTTGTATTAGCTCAATGTAGCAAAATGTTGTTTACAAAACTCTATGGCTCCTGATACCTGCACCAATGCGTTCAGAAGGTTTAAATTAGCCAATAACACTTCTTTCTGATCTCAATTTGGTCGAAAATTGAGCAAGTTATGCTTCATTCAATTCTCTAAATCTGGAGAGACTCTAGTTAAGTCTGTCAAGTTTGGTGGCGGTTCCGGATTTGGTGGCTCCTCCATAAATGCCACCAAATTAATTTGTCATTAACGCGGGCTTAATTAAATGCTAAATGTGATTAGGGGTGTGCTTAACGCTGGCCCTAGCCCTTGGTTTCAACGCTTGGTTGCATGGGGAGGGGGTTGGCCTGCAAGGCTGGCTCCCTCCTTCCCCCATCGTCGGCGCTGTATGCATTAAATATAAATTCACAATGGTTTTCAAGTTCCATGGTTGTGGCCCAATAGTGGGCGGTGTTAATGGTGTGGAGGAGGTCATGGGTTCAAACTCGTCTCCACCCTTCCCACACAAAGGTTTTTGCCACTCATTTAAATTGAGATTTTCCCGCTGGTTTCGAATTATGATAAATGACATTGAAATGCGGCATTATAATTTTGGACTTTGGATTTACCATAACATATCATTTGACATTTAAATTCGAATTTTAATTATATATATCTATATATCTATATATATATATATATATAATATATATAGTTTTAAAAGAAGTATATAATATAAATAATAATTATATATAATAATATTTAATTAAAAACAAATTCTAATTCCACCTTGGATCCAATTAGGCAATTTCACCTTCTCTAAGCCAAACTAGCGAATTCAGAGGTGGCACTTGTCACTGCCCCACTGGGTGAAAACTGAAGAATATTCCCACTGGACTGCTGACTAGACTGCCATGTCATCATTTTGTCCCATTCTACAATTTTTTTAGTTGTTTAGGAAAACGAACAACAGGTCGTTTCTCCTTCATCCGAACTCCGTTTTCAGTGAAACGAATTGCATTGTAATCGTCTTGACGAGACGGACATATTCATATATTTTTTGAGCTAATCTGAGAACTTTTATTTTTGAGCTAAATACTAAGCACCTAATCAATGATCCCCAAATTTGACGTTAACTTCATCAATGAGATCGATTGGATGTCACATATCATCCATGATTAAAATAAATTTATTCTTTTTGATTAATTCTGAAAATTTCATCCTCCTTTTATAAATATTTAAGTGATATTTATATTTTATTTTTTATTAATACTCGAAAAAATTTGCAAGTTCGGTTTGAACATATTTCCAAGTTTAATTTAAACATGTTTTCTCTAAATTATTTGATGATAGTATAAAGTTTATATCTGAGTGGATTCATTTTTATAACTTTTTTCTTAAAGTACCCTTGTTAAAGGACTCAAAGCTATCTTCCACATGAAATTAAGAATATAACCTAGACTTGATAATGGATCATTTAACAAAAAGAAAAAACACACTTCAAAAGGTGAATTATCTGCCTCATCATGTAATATGTAGTTGTAATTATGATGCACATATAAAATGCTAGCATTATTTGTCTTCCAATACGTCTAATTTAAAATATGTGGTGTGATTTATTAATCTATCTATATGACCATTCTCTATAATTGACACTTCATGTGTATAAAATCAAGTTTTACATTAGATAGTTTTAAAACTTTTCTACTTGGTGGGCTATTGCAATTTTTAAAAATATCCTCAAGAGACATTAAAGGTATAAATTGAGCCTCCAAAAAAAATAGTAACATAAGAATTACAATTTTTCAAAATGAAAAAAGAGAAACTACTTTTTTAAATAATATTTTCTATTTGTACATAAATTTGATTGAAATCCTTAAACCAAATTATTCAAATTGTACAAAATTTGTAAACCATTTACAATGAAGTGATTACACAACCAACACACTTAAGAATGAATCCATTAATTTAGATAATTCTTAATACTTAACATTGGACATAATAGTAAAAGGTAATTGCTATCTTAGAATTAGCTCCAATAGTGCACTTATTTGCATGAATAACATTGATAAGTGACATAAAAGTGAAGTTGACATGCTACCAAATTAATTGGGTGCAATATATGTGTGTGTGTGTGTGTGTTCCATGATGATACTAATATTAATTGATGTGCTATCAAGAAAGTGGCATACCAAATCAACCATTAACATATACAAAGAGTTGGTATGCTAAAGATTGATCACTTAAATGTTGAGGACTATACAATTATTATATGTATATGTAGTTGGGGTCATTGTTAAACATTAACAAAAGTTATATATAAATTTGTAATGGTCCATGATGATACTAATATCAATTGATGTGCTACCAAGAAAGTGGCATAGCAAATCAATCATTACCCTATACAAAGAGTTGGTATGCTAAAGATTGATCACTTAAATGTTGAGGACTATACAATTATTATATGTATATGTAGATGCGGTCATTGTTAAACATGTACAAGAGTTATATATAAATTTGTAATGATCACAATTATAGTTGGTTATATGCATGATTTAAAAAGTTATTGTCATAAATTAAAATTTTCATAATTCACATATAATTATGTTTAATGCATTCAATTTAATATTAATAGTAATTCAATTTAATAATAGTAATTCATATCCTATTCATGTACACTAAAATTAATAATAAGAAGTAATTAATAATAATAATAATAATATTTAATATTCTTTATTAATAATATTTTTTGTGTATAGCTTTTTTAATCAATATAAAATATAATAATAATAACTTACATAATTATTTTATATATTCAACTTATTATTAATATTAATAATAATAATAATAATAATAATATATTATTATTATTATTGATAAATTTAATTTAACTTTTTAATTATGTTAACCATAATTTTAAAAATATCAATTATATATTTTAAGTATACATATGTATATAAATATGATGCCATATATAACCTTTAATAAAACATAATTCATAATTATCATTACAATTCAAATCAACGTAATTAAACTCATATATATAAATAAAATATAAAATTATCACTATGAAAAACTTGATTCCATTTCATACACATTATATGACATTACAATTTGTAACTACTTTTTAATTGAGATATGACATTACAATTTGCAAGTATTTTTTCATTAAGAATTTCATCCTCCGTGGATTTTGATTCATTAATTTGTTAGATAGTGTAATAAGCATTTATATTTTATAATTAAAATTAACGAGTAGAAATCTCATAAATAATTAACTAGACTTGGTATAACTATTAGTATAAAAACAATTCCAAGGGATTGTTTATTTATTCGAGTTCATGTTGTTAAGTGTTTCACCTATCGGGAGGTCACGAGGTCAAATCTCCTCGATGCCTTTGGGGTTAGGCCTTGCTAGTTTGGTCTGCGGGTAGATTGAATTAACCAACAAGTTTTAATAGAAATATTAGTATAAAAAAGCTTTAATAGAAATATTAGTATAAAGACCTGATATTAGCCTCACCTATCGCAGTAACCAGCAAGCTTTAATAGAAATATTAGTATAAAAAAGCTTTAATAGAAATATTAGTATAAAGACTTGATATTAGCCTCACCTATCGGGAGGTCACAAGGTCAAATCTCCTTAACGCCTTTGGGGTTAGGTCTTGCTAGCTTTAATAGAACTATTAGTATAAAGACCTGGTATTAGCCTCACCTATCGGGAGGTCACGAGGTCAAATCTCCTCGACGCCTTTGGGGTTAGGCCTTGCTAGCTTTAATAGAATTATTAGTATAAAGACTTGATATTAGCCTCACCTATCGGGGGGTCACGAGGTCAAATCTCCTCGAGACCTTTGGGGTTAGGCTTTGCTAGTTTAGCCTGCACATAAATCGAAGTAACCAACAAACTTTAATAGAACTATTAGTATAAAGACCTAATATTATAATTTTTAAAATACTAATTAAACAACTTTTTTATTTGAGTTTATAGAAATATTTTCGGAAAAATCACATCAGAAAATTTTTGTCGACGCGTTTCGAACCAACGAGTTTGGTTCATCGTCAGGACAAGCAAGTTGAGAAAATCAGATCATAGCTACATGTTAAATATGGATGGTAGATCTTCCGATGGTTAGGTTTGATTGGAAAAACGGCTATGTTAGGCTCGACTGGACAAAGGCTATAATTGATTAAGAAACAGCTAGATTTGGTTGGTTAAATCATTTAATCAATGTATTAGTGTATAATATTAATTTTTTTTAATATCGTTTAATATAAATATTTTTTTTAATTTTGCGTCATATGTTATATATTAATAGTATAGAAGCCCACGGGGCTTTGGATTGATTGTGAATGGGTGTATTGTTAAGGCACTCCTTGTGATAGGTCACTGGTTCAAATCCCCCGTGGGTGCTTACCTACCAAATATATATATATATATATATATATATATATATTATGGATTTAATATTATCCTTAAAAATAATAATACTAAATATTATTAAATTATTATCATAATATTATAATAATAGTAATATTTTTAATATTAATGGTTTTGGGAAACTTCTTAATATAAATTTATTAGTTAAGCTATCTAAAGATAACTAAAACTTACTGCCTAAATCTAAATAATACTCTTATAGTTGTGAATAGAAGCTCTGCTAGGTAGAGACGGGGGAGAACGAGAATACATCTCAGAGATCGACACCATAGGACACCTTCGACACAAGAACCTATTACATTTACAGTGTTGGTTCCACAAACGCAATGAGTTGTTGCTCGTCTATGACTATATGCCCAACAAGAACCTTGACAATCTCATCTTCATGCAGCCAAGGGATAAGCATTAGAATCAGAATCAATCCTATCTAAATTGGGCCTGGAGAAACGTGTTGGCTTCCGCGTTGTTGTAGCTTCATGAAGAATGGAAACAAAGAGTCATCCACCGAGACATTAACCCCAACAACGTTATGCTCGACGAGGAATTCAATGCCAAGTTGATTGAGCATGACGAGAATTTAATGTTAGGCTGATTGAGCATGACGAAACGAATCTGACGGTCACCATGAAGCTGTGTCAGATTTTCGTGTCAGTTTTTCATTGAACGTAAGGATGAAAATGAGCCTCTTCTACTATTGGTTATTGGTTGGGGTGAACATTGTTTTCTCAACAAAGTCAACAAAGAAAATTCCTATCGGCCTAAAAATAATATATTTTTTTCAGAATGAAAAAAGCATAATATTATATCATATGTTAAAATATACTGGATATGTTCTTCATCGTCCAAGCCATTACAACATTCAAGCCATGGCCATCTAGTGAGCATATCATGCTTACCCTCTAGAAAATATCAAATCTATTAAACTACAAAAAAATGCAGTCCATCAGCCTAGTGTTGTTCCAAGAAAATAAATAGTAGGCAAAGATATGATCAGTAGTACACGGTCCAATAATGGACCCATACCGTCTATCCAAGCAAGTGGGCAATCAGCATGTCTATCCATCCATCCTAGAGGGAAAGCTCATGAAGATAAACTAGTTCATCATACAAAAATTTACAAAAAAAGTGGAGAAGAAAAGAAGTTACCTTGGAAATGGAAATTCTCCCACTTCAAAAACATTTTGATCCCATGATATTTCCATATGCATATTACCAATCTTACCGTGCAGTCCCCTCTTCGATAGTCCATTAGCTTCCTTGTTTTGTTCTTTGCCTGTATGGTATATTGTGGATTTGTGTTGTTTCCATAGGAGATCGATTTTACCCGACCAGCCGAGTAGCAAGGGATTGTTGATGGTTGCTTTGCTTTTGACCTGATTAATGATGATCTTGGAATCACCATAAATATGAATGTGAGGAATGCTAAGGAAATTATGGAACCAAAGGAGGCCCCATAAAGCCATTGCTTATGCCCTAGTGTTGGTGCCCCTACCCCCATTCCAGTGAACCATGTAAGACATATCAGTTGAAATGGCTATCCAAAAACCACAACCACAAGTGTTCCTTTGCGCAGCCCCATCAAAGAAGACCATAGGATATTCCATCTGTAGTCTGGTCTGCTTGTGTTGTATGATTCTATAGCATGTGGCTTGTGTGGTGTGTATGGAAAGATTAGTGATGGTTCTTTCAAAAACCATAGAAAACTCTTATGTGGAATTCTTGATCTGGATTTAAACAGGAACGCAATAAAATACAGAGATAACCATAAAGACAGATATGCAGCGGAAATAATACCTCATTTCATTACTGTAAAATACTGAAATATGCTTACAAACAGAAATGGAAATAAACCAGCTAGGGCGATGGTAGCTTATCTCTGAGAAGAGATGTGGTGGCTACATGCCTCTGAACTGTCTTACAATGAGGCTCGAAGGCCTATTTATCGTTGAGAAACAATGGAAAACCCTTCACATTCCAAAAACTAACCCTAGAAGATGAAACGCCCAAATTGTGGGCCCCGTTTTTGGGTAAGTTGGTACATCAACTTCCCGAGGTCGCGAATTTATCGTACTATCTCCATTTGACGTGCATGATATCCCGTTGGAAAGATCTCTCCGAGGACTACGACGAAAAAGACAATTTTTAAACAGAAAAATCGTTGACGGTAGATTTCCCAAAAAACGTCGTTTAGGGCCTCAAAACGGCTCCGGAAGTTGAGGACCCGAAAAACTACTAAAAATAGTAAATTGTGCTATAATTAAGGAAACTGGAAAAAATTGTAAGAAGCACTAGAGGGGATCCAAGTGGAATTAGTGGGTGGCCACCTAGATCAATTCTCCAATTCCAAATTGTTCAGAAATGGAAAAGTGGGATGGTTCTCTATATAGATTTTTGTGTGCTCTACCATTTCAAAGATTCCACAATGCAATCATGTTGAATATAAGGAAAACCAATATGAGATGATAGTTTTTCCATACCTGAACCATACACTGACATTGGAGAAATATGTGGTTAATGTTATCCTTGTCCCTTTTGCATATGGAGCATATGTCGGGTCCATGTCACTGCCTCTTCTGCAAATTTTCCCACATGAGATTTTTGTTGTGGTAAACCAGCCATGTGAAGATGATGATTTTGTTTGGAATTTTGGTTTTCCAAAAGGCATATAAGACATTATGCTCTCCCTGTCTAACATCCTTGTTGCATAGAGTTAAATATGTATCAGCAACGATTATGTTATCTGATTCCATCTTCCATGTCCATATAAATTTATCAGGTGACCTCGTACGACAAATGCCAAGTTGTTTCATGCCAACAGTGATCTGGTTCCATTCGAGGTCCATCTACCCAAACAGACCTATCTCCTGTGCATTTTTCCATATGAGGCATGGGCCCTACCAATGATCCGGATCTTGGGGGGAAGCCCCCAAGATCTAAAAAATTGAAATGGATCTTGGGGGAAAGGCCCCCAATATCGGAAAAATTGAAATACCAGAAGAAAATGAGGAGAATGCCAAATAAACAAACCCACAAAGCATTTATTTTATTAAAACGAAGAATAATTGTAAGAGCTACATTATGGCAGACAAACTGTCATTTTACAAAATGCGACATGTTACTTATAGTATTTTTCAATTACAATACCACGGGTCAATTCCATGGTTGAATGAATACCATGGGTGGATGTCACATTACCATGGGTCAATTCCATGGGTGAATGAATACCATGGGTGGATGTCACAATACCATGGGAAAATACCATGGGTGGATGAATGCCATGGGTGGATGTCACTTACAATGCCATGGGTGGATAAATACCATGAGTGGATGTCACTTACAATACCATAGGTAAATTCCATGGGTGGATGAATACCATGGGTTGATGCCATTTTCCATTCGGATCATTCCTCCCTCCTTAAGAAGCAATGGTCCCCATTGCATGAAGTTCCCTCCTGCGAAGCCTTTGTTGAATATGAAGAGCCATTGAAGAGAATGGTTTTATGTGGTTAACCCATAACCATGACGAACAAAGATCTGAGGATAGAGATACCCTGTAATGATTGTGACCAACTGTGATACTGGCAGTGTGCGGCCTAGCAAATGGACTTCGATGAAGTGTGGGTTTGTGGATGACCCATAACCATGACAAACGAAGATCCGAGGATAGAGATACCTTGTAATGCTTGTGACCAATTGTGATACTAACAGTGTACGGCCTAGTAAATGGACTTCGATGACAAGGATTTTGTGCAGTTGATCCATAACCATGATGTTCGTTGTTGATGAAGTAGCAGGTGCCTACATAGCTTGGGGTGGGAGGGCATGTTTCCAAATAACCCAAGTTGAATGTTGTTATGTTGGAACTGATGAATGTGAAGCAAATGCCTACTAAAGTGGGGTGGGAGGGCACATCTCTAACGAGAACCCGCTCTAAATGTTGCTCCAGAATTAAAATGGACATAACTCGGTCAATGTAACTCAGAATATTCATTATAACCTATTTTTGGAAGCAGAAGGACCATTTTGCGTCTTCCCAGGTGTTGGAAATCCTTATCTGGACACCCTAGAATCTCTTATTCGCGCTGCAATTTTTCTGGCGTCACAAAAGTTCTGAAAAAATAGTTGATTTTAAATCAGCGATATCTCCCACATCCGAACTCCAATTTGACCCATTTTTTTTTTAAATTGGGTGATTTTTCAAGAGGAGCTCAGATATACAATCCTTTTTTTTTTTTAATTTTGCACAAAAACTTCAAAAAATGATAGGAGAGTCACCGTCCAATAGTTTTCATCAAAAAAAAAAATCTACAACATAGCTAATTTTAAATTAGCGATATCACCCTCATCTAGATTCTGATTCGGCCGATTTTTTTTTTTAATTTTGGTATTTTTTCGCAAGGAATCCAAATCTATTATTTGTTTTTGTAAATATTGTACCAAATGTTTCAGATCTGATCTTCAAACTCACCGCCCAAAAAAAAATCCTGCAAAAAAACGAAAAAAAAAAAGAAAAAGAAAAGTTCTTCCTGCTTGGTCCAAGAAAGTGCTCTGTGGAGGTCACAGCACGTGTCTGAAGTTTGTTGAATATTGCTGCAAAAATTTGAAACTGAAATATGTATGAAACCCTCATTCCCATGGAATCGTAACCTGCTCTGATACCACTGATCCAGATCTTGGGGGGAGGCACCTAAGATCTAAAAATTGAAATGGATCTTGGCGGAAAGGCCACCAAAATCTAAAAAATTGAAATGCCAGAAGAAAAAGAGGAGAATGTCCAATAAACAAACCCACAAATAATTTTTTTTATTAAAATGAAGAATAATTATAAGAGCTACATTGTGGCGGACAAACGGTCCTTTTACAAAATGTGACATGTTACTTATAGTATTTTTCAGTTACAATACCACGAGTCAATTCCATGGGTGGATGTCACAATACCATGGGTCAATTCCATGGGTGAATGAATACCATGGGTGGATGTCACAATACCATGGGCAAATACCATGGGTGGATGCCACTTACAATACCATGGGTGGATAAATACCATGAGTGGATGCCACTTACAATACCATGGATAAATTCCATGGGTGGATGAATACCATGGGTTGATGCCATTTTCTGTTCGGATCAGCCAATGAGCAATGACTTGGTACCAGAAGTATATACCTCATCCATTTAAGAAATGTATAAGCCCCTCAGAAATATTACAGTCGATGCCAGCACCCAAAATCTGATCAACACAGACGAGGATTATGTTTCCTGGCTCCATCTTCCATGCAAGATGTTGAATAAAAATATTAGCAATCTTAAGAAAGCTAAGCCAGATAGTCGATCCATGAATGGTTCCAATGGTATCTTTACGATACTAGAACAAGAAGTCTTGATCATTAAGGTATTTATGTCGGATGACCCTACTCCAAGAATCAGACCCAAATATACCCCTCCAAAGTGATTTGATCAATAATGATCATCCAAAACGACGAAGGTCCATGACTCCCCATCCACCCATGTCCTTTGGATAAGAGATGTTGGATAGCTTGACCATCTGATATTTTTTTGTCCATGACTCCCCCCCCAGATGAAATTAGCCATGATATGGTTTAGACTGTTGATAATAGAGACAGGTATATGAAAAAGATGTGCCCAGTAAACCCCTAATTGAGTAAGGACAGCTTGAGTAAGGATGAATCGACCCCCTAGACGCAGACACCTAAATTCCCACCCAGAAAACCTTTTGAAAAAACGATCTACAATCCATTTCCAATCAAAAATTCTATAACTACAAGGTTTAATATGATACCCAAGGTATTTCATACCATTTTGCATCATCCCCGCCTCGATGCCAAAAATATTTTTGATATATGCAATAGAATCCATGTCACATTGTCCATGATAAAAAATAGATTTATGAACATTCATATGCAGGCCAGTGGCATTAGCAAATCTTCTGAAAATATGAAAAAGACATAACCATGAAAGTCGACATAACATACCCATGATGAGTACATCATCGACGAAGAAACCATGCGATATGTTGATGTTGTTTCCCATCTGGAGAGCCTAGAATTGTTCTTGTGCGACTGCCTTTTTTATGTGCAGGCTCAGCCCATCTATCGCCAAAATGAAAAGCAAAGGTGAAGGGAGCATCCCCGACGGAGTCCCTAGCCAACCCGGAAGAATTTAGATGGGTATCCATTTATGATAATAGCATAATTGAAATTAATAACACATGCCATGATCCAAGCGACACATCTGGGTTGTAGACCAATTTTGATGAGAACTAGTCTGAGGTATCCCCAATCCAGATAGTCATAAGCCTTTTGTAAGTCGACTTGCATAATTGCAGCATTTAGCTTTTTTGAATGTATCGTATGCATGCATTCTTGGGCATTTGCAAGAGCGTCATGTATTAGCCTGTCCTGGAGGCACCCATGTTGTTCAGGAGAAATATGGCGTGATAGAGTTTATCGTGTACAACCAGCAATGGTTTTTGAAATGATTTTGTAAATGAGGTTTCACAGCGATATGGATTGAAGTACGCAAAGCATGTTGATGGAAAATACTTCAGGATAAGTGCAATATAAGTGGAGGTGATACGGTTATGAATATTACTAGTGATCCTCGACTCCTCCACCATGTCCAGTAAGTCATTTTTGAACAGATCACAGAAGTGGGTCAAGAGTTCCACTGTCCATCTGTCCGGTCCCAGACTTTTATTACCTTTGAAGGATTTTAGAACGCCAAGTAATTCCTCTTCTGTGACCTCTTTGAAAAGTGCTTCATTTGTACCCTCATCATACATAGTCGGGTATGGTTCAATCCCCCATATGAGGTACTCAACAACAATATCCTCATTACAGCCATATGCCAGTTGAAAATGGGCGACAGCAACATTGCTAATCTCCTCCTATGTTTGGATGTATTGTCCATAAGCTTTTTTTATCCCCCATATAGTGTTTATGTTGCACCTGTGATTTGCAAAGCAATGAAAAAATTTAGTGTTACGGTCCCCTTTCTTGATCCATAAAGCTTGGCTTTTCAAATGCCATATGGATTCCCCCATAGAGAGGAGTTGTTTCTTCTTTAGCTCAAGGGCATGAATGTAGGACCTAGTTGTTGCAGATAGACAGTTGGTGTTCATCATAGGGAGTAATGAATCTAGTTCCTGATGTATGTCGAAGAGGTCCTTTTGCAGGGCCCTATACTTCTGCTTCTACCAAGATTTGACCTCCCCACAAAGGATGTCCAGATTGTCAAGTATGTTGTCCATAGGGGAAGGACCTTTTGCATAAACACAACTCCATGTATCCTTCACCAATTTATTAAACTTTGGATCCTCAAGCCAGGTCATATTAAATTTGAAGGGTATGCCCATGCGGATGTCCATTATCCTCCATCACAAAGTAATGGACCTGTGGTCAGACAGAAAATTGATGATGATTTTCGCGTGGACATCACCTAGATGGGCCAGCAGTTGTTCATGAATCAAAAAACAATCCAATCGCTTGGAAACATATGCCACACTAGTACGACCATTGTCCTAAGTGGGAGCCATTTTAGCACAGCGGATATCCACAAAGTTGTGCATTAGAATGGCATCTCGAATCATCCAAGCCAGGGGATCAATCTTCCTAATGTGACCCCAAAATTTGTCCAGTCCTATAGTGCAGTTGAAGTCCCCAGCGATGATGAGGGAGGCCAGCTCCATAATCCCATATGTTATCAGCCTGTCCCAAAATACAAGCCTATCCTTATATGGTGCATAAATGTTCAGGATATGAACATGACCACCCAGGCCACAGATGTTTCCCTCAAGAAGAATGTCTGCAAAGCACTTGAAGGCTTTAATCTTGACCCGTTGAGGGTCCCATATGGCCACAAGACCACCATATGCCCGCAACAGCAGTAGAAGCAACATACCAGTTCGGAAACATTTTCTGAAAATATTGTACAGCTTGTGGAATAGAATGCATGGTTTCCTGTATAAGGATGTTGTAAGGATGCAGAGTGGAAAGGAGATGCTTAAGAGCCAGGTATTTCGGGGAAGCCCCGAGAGCCCTGATGTTAAGGGAAATGATAAAAATCATGAGAGTTCAATTTTAGGCATCCGTGCTCCAAGGGCTTGTGAGGATGGGATGTCAGCAATAGGTACATCGACCAGAAATCAAATCCATGGGGGAGGTATGTGGGTTAGGCCTGGGTCGTCCCCGAAAATGACGGCTACCACGATTTTGTTTTCGTTGAATAGTGATGTTCCCAGCAGAGGATGGACTAATGTGTGGTGATGTGGAGCCAAATGGCTTATGAATAGTGAGATTGCGTAAATCTAGGGTTTTCCTTTGTAAAAGGAAGTCCATATCACTTCCAACAGAGTTAGTGGGAGAGGCCAGTGGCGAATTAGGTGGAGTGACATTGTTTCTAGGTCCCTTAGCCCTATTAGGAAAGTGGGAGGGTGACAGAGATGGTATGTACGAAATATGAGAAGTGGAAGGGATGTCGTGGAATAGATGGGGTGCTGAAAACGAAGCAGGGAATTCCTGACAGGGGTAAGATCTTGGTGAAGGTTGACGGATATGTGAGACAGGACTAATGGGAACCAGAACATCATATTTGGCAGAGGATATCAGGGAAGACATAACCGTAATGGGCGATGATCCATATATGGAAAACCAAATGCATGAGGTATAATAGAATTAGAGCCACGTAGAATACCTGTATGTTGCCAATGTGGAGATCCATATTTCCCGTTCAATCTAGGATGACCCCTGCCTGAATGTGACATCGATGACCCGCCGAAACAGTTTTGTCCTTGTATACGACCTCCCGGTCGACGAGGGAAATGGGTCATTAGATGCCCAATATGGTGGTAGAATGAGCACTTGAAGGGTACCCCCCAGTAATCCAGCCTCTGAGATAATTGGGTCTCTCCTCAGTGTAGTTCGATATGGTCCAGAAAACCCCTTCGATACTCCTTCTCAATAAGTATCGAAGCGACTCATTTGTCTGGAGCCCCCAGACAGCGTAGGTCAACATAAATAAACTTGCCAATTGCATTACCAATATCCATTAGAGCCTGCTTAGTCCATAACTCGATTGGAAAACCAGGAAATTTCACCCAGATCAACTTGTTCTGCGGCGTGTTATGTAGCGGATTATACCCAATATACCATGAATGGAGAGCCAGGCAGCTCTTTCCATTTATCCACGGGATAGCTTTGATTCTCTCCAAGTCCTTCTGACTGAGAAAATGAAAACTATACTAGCCCTTCAACAGGAGCACGACAGGCGGCATGTAACCAAGCATATATTTACATTTCCTTTCGACCCAATTTCTCATCTTAGAGTCACTCGTATCAGAAAAGTACCACCAGTTGACGAGCTCGTTTCTGGAGGCTGGTTATACGATCAAGCAGAACAACATTATCCAAAGCCAAAGCGGGAGGGAAGGTGGTGGTTTTGATAGAATGATGTCGCTGCTTAGAACGTTGACCATGTATTGCATGCATGCCACCCTGTGGAATAGGAGCTGCATGAGCACCATATGGGACCTGATCATCCCTTAGGATAGTGTGCCATGCATCAAGGGAGTGTGAGACACTACGACATTTGAAGCCAGATGTGTGGTTTTTTAGAGACTCATCATCCAAGGTGGCCTGGATGAGAGCCTCGTTGGCATACATGTCGGATGCGTGACCCTCCATACTCCAAATATGGAAAGAAAAAACACTCAAGGTGATACCCATAGGCCCCCCTAGTCGAATAAATGAAAAGTATATGGAAGTGGATGAGAAAATAAAGAAGGAATGTCCCTAATCACCCCATGCCTCGAGATCAGGTAGGCAACATTCACGAGGGAGAGAGAGCATGCAAGTAGTAAAGCTTACAGCCCGCCAAGGCTCAGGACACCGCTAGAAGGACGTCCAAAATGGATATATGCCAAGGATACTGACACAGGGAATAATCTGCTAGATTTGGTGTGATTAGCTAGGCTTGAGATCACATGGGGAAGTGTCTGAATGACATGGGGCCATAAATATCAAGTGTTGTAAGAAAGTACATGCCACCTACCCACCATGGAATATGAAAACTGCCAGAAAAAGCAGTATTCCGGCAATCAGGAAAATAACAAGAGGGAGCCCAAAGTCGATAGCCTATCGAAACCAGTGGCAAAGTAGTGAGAAAGAAAGGGATATACAGTAAATATGGGAGACCTACAGTCCCTCACAACAGCAACAGCAGTAACACCCCAATTAGGTCATCCAATAATTACAAATGCGAAAACCAAAGATGGAATTAGTCCACTGGTGCCAATGCAAAACGAAGACGTTTGCATTCGAACAAGAGTGCAGCCCAAAAGAAAATGTAGACCAATAATCCCAAATAGGATCAAATCCAAACGACATATGGGTGAAATATGAGAGGATGAAAGTGGGTAGTGAAAATGCAGTATAGAATGTAAATTGCAAGTGAAAATATCAATAGAATGTGACAGAGTTCCGACAGAAATAGATTGAAAATTAGCATGCTAAACACCCCTATAAGCCCTTGGAAGTATAGACAAAAACAAAGTGAAATAGGCAAAGAAGAGGTTGAAAATCCCAAACAATCCTTCCAGATGCAAAGAAACCCAACTATTATAGCCGATGGAAGAGCATATTATCACCAGATAGAACAATTCGACCCATGAACCAATGTAGCATACTTGGCCCTCAATGAATGAAGTAAAATAGTAGCACACATGTGCAATTATTGTAGTGGCCCTGGTGCAGTATCTAGTGCAGTTCTGGTTCGAGCTTGGCCAGCTTCAACCGGAAAACTTTCAAGCTTACTTCAACAACCTAAAAATATTGATGAGAAAATGCCATAGAAAATGCTTATCGGCCTAAAAATATTGATTCAACACTTCCAAGTTCCAAGTAAGATCACCCCAAGCCCACAAAGAAAATGCCCCGAAAATGCCTATCAGCGTAAAAATATTGATTCAACACTTCAAGGTTCCAAGTAAGATCAATTACGAGGGATCTAATTCAAAACTCAAAAACACATTAAAATTAATTATAAAAAAATATATAAATAGGAATATTTAATTTCAAGTTAGTTTAGAATTTCCAAGGTACACTGCAAATTTTGAAGAGCTCCATTGAAGTAAAAAGGAACCAAAATTAAATATATAAATTATTAATTTATGAAATTACAAGGAAAGAAAAGTATTGGTATAGAAAGAAAAGGAGTTACTTTTAAATTTTAAAGTATTAGTATATAAAGAAAAGGAGTTATTTTTAAATTTTAAGGTAATTCAAAAATAATTCAAAATTCAACTCAAGAGTTTTAATCAAAGTTATAAAGGGAGAAAAAAAATTAGTCATGGTAGATTGGAAACTAGTTGGAGTAGTTTGGGCTAGGCTTGGTTTGATTGGTAACTAGTTGGAGTGGCTTGGGCTAAGCTTGGGATCAAACTTTCCAATTTCTATTATACCACCAAGAGTATATATCATGTTCCTATAAGATGAATACACCAGCAATATATGACTTAGCAAGGACCAAGATGTCCCATATTATATATGATCTTCCTATAAGACGAATACATATGACTTAGCAAGAACCGAGACATCCCATATTGACCATGAATGGAGTAACTCCCTGGGGGCACCTATTCCTCTGGCCTCGTTACAACAATTCTAACATGTCATTTTAGAGAATCGAACACAGGTGGAGAGGGTATTAATATCCCGTCGTAGCCACTCAACTTACCCTTATTTGACAAAGTTATAAAGGGGATTTTTAAACGAAAAATAAGCTCCATAAATAAGTCAATATTTTGAACTAAATGTTATTTTTGAGAAATGGAATTTATGTTTCGATCCATTTAAAAATCACAAATGTGAATGTCCAAAATGTGGACAAATATTTATTATGGATGAATGTCAAGGTAATGTATAGATGCAAATAAATTGATTAAAATACAAACTCGCAGAACTTCAACATAAAAACAAAGCATCATAATAGAAACATAAGGATCTCGAAGATGTGTTTTACAAGGAGTTAAAAGAAAAAGATAAGGAAAATTTTCATTTAAAGGACTATAGTCAAAAATTACTTGTGAATTTCAAGAATTCCAAGGCTATGAAGTTAAAATTAGAACAAGAAAATGAATGTTTTGAGAAGAAATTCAACGAGAATCTGCACACCTCCACTCATCCTTAGTCTCTTTCAGCCACATTGGTGCAACAACTGTATTTAGGCCCAATGGCTAACCTTGACACTCCAAGGCATTTTCTCTAGCTATAGGTTCTATTTTTTCCCTTGGAAGAGCCCCATTTGTAAAATCTTGTGTCCTAAATAACCCCCAGCCTTGTTCTATAAAAAGGGGTTGTATCTTCAAGGTACACTTTTCACATACCTCCATTGCAAAAAGCAATTCTCTGATGTGACTAGACATTAATACCTTGCTATAGCTATGATGATATGTTTTTATATGATTAGTTGTGTTGTTCTAATAACAATTATAGATTTATAAACATGTGCTTGCTTCTTTCTTTTTGTGATGAGGTTTCCTTAGTTGTTGGTGCTTACAAATAGGTAAATTTCCTTAAGTTAAACAATACATTCATAAGCAAAATAGCTTCAAAATGAATAATGAACAGCAAACATGTGCAGTGCAGCAAACCATCAAATAAACACATTAACACAATGTTTTGATGAAGGAGTTCAGCCCTACTAGGCAACATCTCCTCGGTCCAGCTTCCATGGGTTGGGCCTCTGTATTAGCTCAATGTGGAAAAAATTATATTTACAAAGATCTATGTCTCCTGATACCTACGCCAACGTGTTCAAAAGGTCCAAATTAGCAAAGAACACTTCTTTTTTATCTCAATTTGGTTGAAAATTGAGCAAGTTATGCTTCATTTAATTTTTCCTAGGAAACCCCGCTAAATCTGGAGAGACTCCAGTTAAGTCTGCCAAGTTTGGCTGTGGTTCCTAATTTGGTAGCTTCGCCATAAATGTTGCCAACTTACTCCATTATTAATGTGGGCTTAATTAAATGCTAAATTTGATTAGGGGCGTGCTTAACGCTGGCCCTAGCCCTTGGTTTCAGCACTTGGTCGCATGGGGAGGGGATTGGCCCGCAGGACTAGCTCCCTCCTTCCCCCGTCATTGGTGTTGTATGCATTAAATAAAAATTTGTTGCAATGGTTTTCAAGTTCCATGGTCGTGGCCCAACGGTGGACGGTGGTAATGGTGCGGGGGAGGTCATGGGTTCAAACCTGCCTCCGCCCGTCCCACGCAAAGGTTTTTACCGCTCGTTTAAATTGAAAATTTCCGCTAGTTTCGAATTATGATAAATGACATTGAAATGCGGCATTATAATTTTGGACTTTGGATTTACCATCAATTTTATATTAAAAAAAAAAACTATATAAGAATATTTAATTAAAAACAAATTATAATTCCACCTTGGAGCCAACTAGGCAGTTTCACCTTCTCTGAGCCAAACTGGTGAATCCAAAGGCGACACTTGTCACAACCCCATTCAACGAAAACTGAAGAAGATTCCCCTTGCTGACTGGACTGCCATGTCATCATTCTATTCGATTCTACAATTTTTTTAACTGTTTAGGAAAACGAAAAGCAGTCCTTTTCTCCTTCATCTGAACTCTGTTTTCAGTGAAATGAATTGGGTTGCGATCATCTTGATGAGACAGACACATTCATACAGTTTTGGATCCAATATAAGAACCTTGATTTTTGAGCTAAATACTTAGCACCTGATCATTCCTCCCCACTAGAAGCCTTTTGGACCCCAAAAGACACTATTATTTGAAAAGTAGATGACAGTACACCCCCCTCACCTTTCCAAGCTCGATCCAATTGGCTTTTGACGAATTTGTTTCCTTGAGCTCCTCTCTAAGGAAATCAACATTCACTTGCCTTGAGGACCTTGTTCTATACTTGTACTTTTCTTTGCTCTTTTCAAGCTAATATTGCATTGTTTGATGCACCATTTTCAATCGTTCATAGAAACTCATAGTTTTTTACATGTCGCCATCAAAATCAACATCCCTCTTACCAAGATAACATGACAAAATATAATGCAAATGGATGACAAATTTCATTACTTGGTTTACATGACTCAAGCCCAATTGTACATCTTGAAAGTATGAAATTTTCTAAACATAACTTTCATGTAAAACATAATAATGATTTAATACAACAGTTACATAACCAATAGGCCTAAAAGGCATAACAATAAACTTGTTGCTTACACCTCTTTTGTACCTTCAAACCAAGTGAAATTTTTGACAAGTATCCATCCAATGAAATTTCATGAATCATTGCAACTTAATCTTTATACCATGGAAATATTCTGAATGAAATAAGATGATGAAGTTGCTTGCATAAACCTGAAACTCAAATGAACCTTTCATGTTTGAAAGAGCATAAAAAAGAATTGAACTGGTCTTTTGGTTTGAAGCAACACATGTCTCTTGATGTTTGCCTCCCGACTGGAAGAATTTTCACACACATGACAATGCATGCCTAGGAGCTTTGAAAGAACAAATGTCAACAACAACTTTCCTCCAACATTGGGCTGCTCCCAACAAACCTCTTATCAAAATGAAAATCTTGGGCGTTGACCAATCAACAATGGCATCCAACTTTGAGAGGCTTGCCTTCAACTTACCTCCTCCAATATCATGGCCTAAATGAATCAAAGAAGTGAAACCCAACTTGTACTTTTATATCTTCAAAACATCAAATAATTTCCCTTCATAGGTGACATGTGCATAAGAAAAATTTCTAAACATGTGTATGTCACCCAAGTGGACAGTTTCTTCAAGAAAGGAATCTTTCTCGCCATAATTCAAATACATGTATGTAATAGAAGTGCTACAAAGAACATACAACATTAAAATCCATACAAACCATTCTTGTTTGATGTTATGTATATTCTTGCACTGACCTCTTCTTACAACTTTTGTTTGACGAAAACTACTCCTTTTGTCCTCTTTCTTGAAATACTTACCATTCCTCTTTGGCACCATAACCATTGGTGCACAACATGGCGTAAGGGATGATTGAATGAGCAATTTTGTCAACCCTTGCATGCTAACATCACAAAGAGAAACCTTTTGTTGTAAAGATATTTCATATGAAGTTTCTTTCTCCTTGAAGGACGATTCTTTCACAACCTGAAATACTTCATCACATTGATGAATTGAACCAACCAAATCAGAATTCAAATTTGCATTATATGCAACAACATTTACATAAACAATATCATCATTTGGCTTGAACATGAGAAGTACTAAACTTTTACTTGAACCCACTAGACTTTTTGCCTCCCTTTCATTAACCAAAGAAATGTTCAGCTTTTTGCGATGGGCTCTCACTATATACTCCACACAATCCTTGAACAAGTGATATTTGTTTTCATGGTGGTAAAAGATTGTTTTCCGGTCATACAAATATGGAATACCCAACACCACACCTGAAATATCAAGCGTACCACATCTAACTCTACTTCATCAACAAAATTTGCAGTGATTGCGAACTTAAACAAACATTTTCTTGTAACCTGTAAATTGGTGTATCTTGTTATCCATCCAAAAGGGTATGGTTTATGATGATGTACAGTTTCAAGGTTCAATCTGTTGACTAAGTCTTCAGAGATTAGATTCGCTTGTGACCCACTATCGAAGAGTGTGTCAATCTTGGTGTGTTTAGATATGACCCTAACATGAAATAGCTCAATTCGTCTCTTTTCATATGGAGTAGTAGTAGTGTTATAGTTTTGTGAACTAATTCTTGAAATATCTTGTTTTCCTTTCATTCCCATAAAAGTGATTTTATTTTTATCACCTAATTCAGAACCTAAATCTTCTTGAGTTATAGCAGTGGTTTTCTATTTCCCTTTATTGTTGAACTTATTTGGTCTCATTTCTAGATGCAATTTCCCGCAGTGGGCTTCATCATGCCCCTCTTTGGAATAGTGTTTTCATGTGATTTTATTCCCTTCTTTCTTCACACTTTCATTCTTATTTCCCTTCCATTTTCCACCCTTTTCTTTCTCCTTACCTTTGTATGGCTTCCTCTTAATACCCTCTTCCTAAATGTTCTTTCCTTTATATTCAAGGTTTGTGGCTTGCACACATACCTCATCTAAATTGTTTGGATTAAACATAAGTATAGTATGTTTCAAATAGGAATGTAAACCCACAATATATTTCATCATTGTATGTTGGGATTTCAAATTCACTCCTAATAACAAAGCCCCTTTTCTAAACTCCTGTGTATAATCTTGGACTGTTTGGCCTTTAAGTTGCCTAAAATTCGGCCAACTCATAATTACTTTTTGCATATAGGCTAAAGGATAAAACTGTATTTTAATTTCATAAACAAATTCAACCCAAGTGATGGATATCTTACCATGGATTCTCATTTCCTCTTGAGTCTTTGCTTCCCACCAAACTAGTGCAGCTCCTTCTAGCCTCAGTGAGGCCAAGTGGATCTTTATGTCGTCTTCTTGAAGGTTCTGAATTCTACAGTATACCTCCAACTGTCGAATCCAATTTTCCCACTTTTCTACATCCACCTTTCCATTATACATGGGAAGGTCGAATTTTATGTCCAATTTTAGTAATGGAGTTTTTTCCTTTTGGGGTTTCGGAATGAGTATGGGAAGTTGCAATGGTGGTAGTGGAAGATGATGAGGATGGTGGAGATGGAGGTGGCTTTCCACCATTCCCTTTGGAATCATTCTTCTCATATTTTTTGTCCTCTGAGCTTCCTTCTCCATGTGGAGGTTTAGAACTCTCTCCAACCATTCTCGTGTTCCTCTCTTCACAGAGGACTTTAACCATCTTACTCAAAGTATAGAAAGCTTTCTTAAATTTTTCCTCTTCTGAAGAGGGACCTTCAAGCTCTCTTTTTCTAGACATAATGGTTATGGATTCAGGGTCAGAAATTTGTACTAATTGTACCTCTTCAATCTCAATTGAAGGCAAACTTGAGGAGTTTCAAGTGCAGTTGGAATTGGAACATTGGGTAGTGGAGATTGTGGCCTTGTGGCTCTCCTTCTTTTGGGAATTACCTCAGGAGTTTCAAACAATAGCTTCCCTTCTCCTCTATGCAACTTTAAACTTGTAAGCATCACAATTTTGCAACCATTAAAATCCTAATTACACAAACTCAAGCAATCAAGCAATTCAACTTTGGCCTCTAATACCAACTTGATATGTTTTTGTATGATTAGCTTTTATGGCTAATAACAATTACAGATTTATAAACATGTGCTTGCTTCTTGATTTTTGTGTTGAGGTTTCCTTAGTTGTTGGTGCTTACAAACATGTAAATTTCCTTAAGTTAAACAAGACATTCATGAGAAAAATAACTTCAAAATGAATAATGAATAGAAAACATGTGCAGTGCAGCAAACCATCAAATAGACACATTAACACAATTTTTTGATGAAGGAGTTCACCCCTCTTGGGCTACATCTCTTTGGTCCAGCTTCCATGGCTTGGGCCTCTGTATTAGCTCAATGTGCAAAAAATGATGTTTATAGAGCTCTATGGCTCCTAATCCCTGCACCAATGTGTTAAGAAGGTCCAAATGAGCAAAGAACACTTATTTCTGATCTCAATTTGGGCAAAAATTGAACAAGTTATGCTTCATTCAATTTTTCCGAGGAAATCTCGCTAAATTTGGAGAGACTCCAGTTAAGTCCGCCAAGTTTGGTGGCATTTCTGGATTTGGTGGCTCCGCCATAAATTCCGCCAACTTAATCTGTCATTAACATGGGCTTAGCTAAATGCTAAACATGATTAGGGGCACGCTTAATGTTGGCGCTAGCCCTTGGTATCGGTGCTGAATCGCATGGGGAGGGTGCTGGCCCGCAGGACTAGCTCCCTCCTTCCCCCGTCGTCGGCGTTGTATGCATTAAATACAAATTCGTTGCAATGGTTTTCAAGTTCCACGGTCGTGGCCTAACGGTGGACGATGGTAATGGTGCAGGGGAGGTCATGGGTTCAAACTTGCCTCTGCCCATCCCACACAAAGGTTTTTGCTGCTCGTTTAAATTGAATTTTTCCCACTGTTTCGAATTATGATAAATGACATTGAAATGCGCATAATAATTTTGGACTTTGGATTTACCATAACATATCATTTGACATTTAAATTCGAATTTTAATTATATATATATATATATATATATATAGATATATATAGTTTCAAAAAAAACTATATAATATAAATAATAATTATATATAATATTTAATTAAAAACAAATTCTAATTCCACCTTGGAGCCAACTCGGCAATTTCACTTTCTCTGGGCCAAACTAGCGAATCCGGAGGTGACACTAGTCATAGCCCCATTGAGCAAAAACTAAAGAAGATTCCCCTTGCTAATTGGACTGCTGACTGGACTTCCATGTCATCATTCTATCCCATTCTACAATTTTTTTCGTTGTTTAGGAAAATGAACAAGAGGCCTTTTCTCCTTCATCCGAACTCCGTTTTCAATGAAATGAATTGTGTTGTGATCGTCTTGACAAGACAAATGCATTCATACAATTTCTAAGCTAATCTGAGAACTTTTATTTTTGAGCTAAATACTAAGCACATGATCATTCCTCCCCACTATAAGTCTTTTGGACCACAAAAGATACTATTATCTGACAAGTAGATGAGGGTACAACCCCCTCACCTTTCCAAGCTCGATCCAATTGGCTTTTGACGAATTTTTTTCCTTGAGCTTCTCTCTAAGGGAATCAACATTCACTTGCCTTGAGGACCCCGTTCTATACCTGTACTTTTCTTTGCCATTTTCAAGCTGATCTTGCACTATTTGTTGCACCATTTTTAGTCATTCATAGAAACTCGTGGTTTTGTCCATTTCGCCATCAAAAGAAACATCCTTCTTACCAAGATGACATAACAAAATATAATGCAAATGGATAACAAATTTCACTACTTGGTTTACATGGCTCAAGCCCAATTGTACATCTTGAAAGTATGAAATTTTCTGAACATAACTTTCATGTAAAACATAATAATGCTTGAATACAACAATTACATAACCAATAGGCCTAAAAGGCATAACAATAAACTTGTTTCTTATACCTCTTTTTTACCTTCGAACCAAGTGAATTTTTTGACAAATATCCATTCAATGAAAGTGCATGGTTCACTGCAACTTAATTTTTACATCATGAAAATATTTCGAATGAAATAAGATGGTGAAGTAGCTTGCATAAACCTGAAACTCAAATGAACCTTTCAAGTTTGAAAAAGCATAAAAAAATAATTGAACTGTTCTTTTGGTTGAAGAAACACATGCCTCTTGTTGTTTGCCTCTCGACTGGAAGACTTTGCACACACATGACAATGCATGCTAAGGAGCTTCGAAAGAAGAAATGTCAACAACAACTTTCCTCCAACATTGGGCTGCTCCCAACAAACCTCTTATCAAAATGACAATCTTGGGTGTTGACCAATCAACAGTGGCATCCAACTTGGAGAGGCTTGCCTTCAACTTACCTCCTCCAATATCATGGCCCAAATGCATCAAAGAAGTGAAACTCAACTTGTATTTTGATATCTTCAAAACATCAAACAATTTCCCTTCATATATGACATGTGCATAAGAAAACTTTCTAAACATGTGTATGTCACCCAAGTGGACAGTTTCTGCAAGAAAGGACTCTTTTTTGCCATAATTCAAATAAATGTATGTAATAGAAGTGATACAAAGAACATACAACATTAAAATCCATACAAACATTCTTATTTTGTGTTATATACATTCTTGCACTGACCTCTTCTTACAACTTTTCTTTGGCGAAAACTACTCTTTTTGTCCTCTTTCTCTAAATACTTACCATTCCTATTTGGCACCATAACCATCGATGCACAACATGGCGTAAGGGATGATTGAATGAGCCCATTTTTCAACAAACTTTTGCATTGCATTAGTGTCTCTACACTTTTAAATTTTGTCAACCCTTGCATGCTAACATCACAAAGAGAAACCTCTTACTGCAAAGATATTTCATGTGAATTTTCTTTATCCTTAAAGGACAATTCTTTCACAACCTGAAATACTTCATCACTCTGATGTACTGAACCAACCAAATCAGAATTGAAATTTGTATTACATGCAACAACATTTTCATAAACAATATCATCATTTGGCTTGAACATGAGAAGTACTAAACTTTTACTTGAATTCACTAGTATTTTTGCCTCCCCTACATTAACCAAATAAATTTTCAGCTTTTTGCGATGAGCTCTCACTATATACTCCACACCATCCTTGAACAAGTGATATTTGTTTTCATGGCGGTAAAAGACTGCTTTTTGGTCATACAAATATGGACTACCCAACACCACACCTGAAATATCAAGCGGTACCACTTTTAACTCTACTTCATCAACAAAATTTGCAGTGATTTCAATCTAAAACTAACATTTTCTTGTAACTTGTAAACAGGTGTCTCTTGTTATCCATCCCGAAGAATATGGTTTATGATGATGTACAGTTTCAAGATTCAATCTATTGACTAAGTCTTCAGAGATTAGATTCACTTGTGACCCACTATTGAAGAGTGTGTCAACCTTGGTGTGTTTAGATATGACCCTAACATGAAATAATTCAATTTGTCTCTTTTCATCTGGAGTAGTAGTAGTGTTACATTTTTGTGAACTAGTGCTTGCAATATCTTGTTTTCCTTTGATTCCCATGACAGTGATTTTATTTCCAGCACCTGATTCAGAACCTAAATCTTCTTGAGTAATAGCAGTGGTTTTTTGTTTCCCTTTATTGTTGAACTTATTTGGTATCATTTATGGATGCAATTTCCAGCAATGGGCTTCATCATGCCCCTCTTTGGAACGGTGTTTGCATGTGATTTTCTCCCCTTCTTTCTTCACACTTGCATTCTTCTTTCCCTTCCATTTTCCACCCTTTTCTTTCTCCTTACCCTTGAATGGCTTCCTCTTACTACCCTCTTCTTGAATGTTCTTTCCTCTATATTCAAGGTGCGTGGCACACATACCTCGTCTAAATTGTTTGGATTAAACATAAGGGTAGTATGTTTCAAATAGGAACGTAAATCCCCAATATATTCAAGTAGTGTATCATGGGAATTCAAATTCACTCCTAATAGCAAAGCCCTTTTTCGAAACTCCTATGTATAATCTTGGACTGTTTGGCGTTTAAGCTACCTAAAATTATGCCAACCCATAATGGCTTTTTGCATATAGGCTAAAGGATAAAATTGTCTTTTAATTGCATAAACAAATTCAACCCAAGTGATGGATATATTACCATGGATTCTCATTTCCTCTTGAGTCTTTGCCTTCCACCAAACTAGTGCAGCTCCTTCTAGCCTCAATGAAGCCAACTGGATCTTTATGTTGTCTTCTTGAAGGTTCTGGATTCTGCGGTATACCTCCAACTGTCGAATCCAATTGTCCAACTTTTCTACATTCACCTCTCCGTTGTACATGGGAAGGTTGAATTTTATGTCCAATTTCAGTAATGGAGTTTTTCCTTTTGGGGTTTTGGAATGAGTATGGGCAGTTGCAGTGGTGGTAGTGGAATATGATGTTGTGTGAGATGATGGAGATGATGAGGATGGTGGAGATGGAGGTGGCTTTCCACCATTCCCTTTGGAATCCTTCTTCTCATCTTTTTTGTCCCCTGAGCTTCCTTCTCCAAGTGGAGGTTTAGAACTCTCTCCAACCATTCTGGTGTTCCTCTCTTCATAGAGGAATTTAACCATCTTAGTCAAAGTATAGAAAGCTTTCTTAAATTCTTCCTCTTCTAAAGAGGGACCTTCAGGCTCTCTTTTTTGCAGACATAATGGCTATGGATTCAGGCTCAGAAATTTGTAGTGATTATACCTCTTCAATCTCAATTGAAGGCAAAACTTGAGGAGTTTCAAGTGCACCTGGAATTGGAACTTTGGGTGGTGGATATTGTGGCCTTATGGCTCTCCTTATTCTGGGAATTACCGCAAGAGTTGCAACCAATAGCTTCCCTTCTCCTCTCTACAACTTTCACCTTATAAGCATCACAATTTTGCAACTATTAAAATCCTAATTGCACAAACTCAAGCAATCAAGCAATTTAACCTTGGCCTTTGATACCAACTTGATCTGTTTTTGTATGATTAGTTTTGTTGTGCTAATAACAATTACAGATTTATAAACATGTGCTTTCTTCTTTCTTTTTGTGTTGAGATTTCCTTAGTTGTTGGTGCTTACAAACAAGTAATTTTCCTTAAGTTAAACAAGACATTCATGAGCAAAATAGCTTCAAAATGAATAATGAACAACTAACATGTACAGTGCAGCAAACCATAAAAGAGATACAATAACACAATGTTTTGATGAAGGAGTTCACCCCTCCTGGGCTACATCTCCTTGGTCCAACTTCTATGGCTTGGGCCTCTATATTAGCTCAATGTAGAAAAAATTTTGTTTACAAAACTCTATGGCTCCTGATACCTACACCAATGTATTCAGAAGGTCTAAATTAGCTAATAACACTTATTTTTTATCTCAATTTGGTCGAAAATTGAGCAAATTATGCGTCATTCAATTTTTCCTAGGAAGCCCGCTAAATCTAGAGAGGCTCTAGTTAAGTCTGCCAAGTTTGGTGGCGGTTCTGGATTTGGTGGCTCCACCATAAATGCCACCAATTTAATCCGTCATTAACGTGGGCTTAATTAAATACTAAACGTGATTAGGGGCACGTTTAATGTTGGCCCTAGCCCTTGGTTTCAGTGCTTGGTTGCATGGGGAGGGGGTTGGCCCATAGCGCTGGCTCCCTCCTCCCCCCATGTTGGGAATTTTTCTAGTAAAATTCCAAAAACAAATTAACTGAACACAGAGACAATGCTCTGTTTATCTCCAAGATCTTAACACAGGGAAGCAAAAAAAAATTCTCCTGAGAACAGAGTTTCAACAACACACATAAAACTTTCTATTCATTAATAAACTGCCTGTTACATATTTCTTCCTCTCTCTCAGAGAGATTCACCAAGAACATTTCAACAAAAAAAATTACTCTGCCTCCTCCTAAGATTTTACACTGTTGTGTGTAAAAATCTCTTTTACATTTACTGCTGTAAAAAAAAACAAAATCTTACATTTACTGCTGTAAAGAAAATTTTCTTTTACATGTGCTGCTGCCCATTACATTTCGTTTCTTCAACAACAAATATCTTCATGCTGCTGCATTTTTCATATTCACACTGATGTGTGTTTTTCACAATACATATGTCGCACACACCAAAAAAAACATAACAATGCATTTGTTTTTTACTTGTCCTGCAAAAACTACACCCATGAATAAAATTAAAAATAATATAATTAAAAATACTATATGCTATGCCCATACCTCCATAAGTAAAAAAAACATTAAAATTAAAATCTTTTACCTAGAATCTACGAACATAATAAATTCATTAAATTGACAAGCCGGCGGTCAAACGAAACTTTTACTCCACGCAATGGTATGCAACTTTGGGTTAATCGGACGGACATCCACCATCCTTTCAATCGAACGGTTCGGAACAATATCGGACGCCCCTTATTTGCTGAACGTTATGTCCCGATGAAAAGCTGTTTTGAAAACGTACAGAGGACACGCGTCAAAAAGTGATTGCATCGGGTGAGTTTGAGGGAATACCACTTTCTCAGCAAAAGCGGTCCGATGAGCTTGGCGGTTTTCTGGAGTAGTTTCACGGTTGTTGTTTTAATGCTGCTGCACGGCAGTTGAAAGTATAATTTCAACACTCCCCTTTAATTTCAACTGCTGGGCGTTCAGTCATACCCAAACACTTCCTCAAAAATTCAAAACTTTTCTGGTCCAATGGCTTGGTCAGAATGTCTGCAACCTGCTCTTGAGTCCTGCAATGTACTAAGACAATTTCTCCATTGCTTACGAATTCCCTGATGTAATGAAACCTTGTGTCAATGTGTTTCGTTCTCTTATGAAACAAAGAATTCTTGGATAATGCAATAGCTGAGCTATTGTCACAAAAAATCATCGTCCCTTTTCCCTGCTCTTGGCCTAAGCTCCTTAACATCCTTCTCATCCAAACTGCTTGACATGCTGCTGCTGTAGCTGCCACATATTCAGCCTCTGCTATAGACAATGCTACAATAGGCTGTTTCTTAGAAGCCCATGAAATGGCTCTTGAACCCATCTGAAAAACATAACCGGATGTGCTTTTCCGATCATCTACACTTCCAGCTCAATCACTGTCAGTGTACCCAATTAAATCTGAACATTCTGAGACAATATATAAAATGCCAAACCTTTTAGTACCTTTAACATACCTCAGAATTCTTTTTGCTGCCTGCCAATGTGCTTCTTTTGGCCTCTCCATGAATCTGGAAATCAAACTAACAGCAAACATTATATCTGGCCTAGTTGCAGTCAAATACATAAGGCTGCCAACTATGCTCTTGTACACGCTAGGATCAAAATCTTTGCTGTTGTCCTCTTTGCTGAGTTTTAATCCCATTACTGTGGGAGTGATTGCTGCCTTGTTGTCCTGCATATTAAATTTTCCCAACACTTCATTTACATATTTTTCTTGCGAAATAAAAATTCCATTTTCATTTTGATCTACTTCTATTCCTAAGAAGTATCTCAGCAAACCCATATCAGTCATATCAAATTCTTCTTTCATGACTGATTTAAAATTTTCAATGAGGTAGTCATCATTACTTGTAAAAATAACATCATCAACATACAACACAACAATTAGTAATTTACCATCCTTCTCTTTGATGTAGAGGGTGGGTTCTCCCTCACACTTCTCAAATCCTTTTTCCAGTAGATAGGTATCTATCCTACTGTACCATGCTCTTGGTGCTTGCTTCAGCCCATAGAGAGCTTTCTTCAATCTGCACACTTTGTGCTCTTGGCCTTTCTTTTCATAGCCTAGAGGTTGTTCAATGTAAACCTCTTCCATTAACACTCCATTTAGGAATGCTGACTTCACGTCCATTTGGTAAACTTTCCACTTGTTTTGTGCTGCTATGGACAACACTACTCTCACTGTTTCCATTCTTGCAACTGGTGCAAAATTTTCCTCATAGTCTCTCCCATACTGCTGCTTGTATCCTTTGACAACAAGTCTTGCCTTGTGTCTTTCTATCTTGCCTTCAGCATTACTCTTGGTCTTGTAAACCCATTTGACTCCAATGACTTCTTTTCATTTTGGTAGTTCAACCAAATCCCATGTCTTGTTTCTTTCTATGGAATTCATCTCCTCATCCATAGCTTCTATCCATTTTTTATCTTTAATTGCATCTTCGAAATGAATAGGGTCATCAACATGAAAATACAAAGCAAACAAGGAATTCATACCTCCATCATAAATGTCACTTAAATTTCTGAATTTCTTACCTCTTTCATTTGGTGTGCAAGTGCTTGAAGACGCACTTGAATTTCCTCCTTGTGGTGTGCTTGGAGAAGCACTTTCATTTCTCCTCAAGGGTGTCTCTTGCTGCCCTTGTGTTGGCGCTCCTGTTTGGGGATGTATTTCAGCCATCTCTTCATCAACTTCATCATGAGACAAACAGTTTTTAACATTCATTGTTTTCTCTATGCTTCCATCCCAAGCTTCCTCCTCAATGAACTGAACATCTCTGCTCAAAAAAACTTCTTGGTGGATGGGATATACAACCTGTAAGATTTGGATTCCTCACTGTATCCAATGAAAATACATTTCTCCCCTTTTCTGTCCAACTTCCTCCTTAGTTGATCTGGGATGTGTGCATAAGCCACACAACCAAAAACTTTCATGTGGGTGACTCCTTGCTTTCTCCCACTCCATGCTTCTTCCGGCACTTTGTTCATCACTGCTTTTGTAGGGCACCTATTCAAAATGTATACTGCACAGTGTACAGCTTCAGCCCAATAATCATTTGGCAAATGCTTTGCCTTTAGCATACTCCTCGCCATATCCATGATTGTCCTGTTCTTCCTTTCAGCAACTCCATTTTGCTGCGGAGTGTACCTAGCTATAAATTGTTTGTGAATTCCATTTTCTCTAAAAAACCGTAGGAATTCTTTAGAGATATACTCACCTCCTCTATCAGTCCTTAAAACTTTGATATGCAGCCCGCTTTGGTTTTCCACAAGTGCCTTGAAATTTTGAAATTTTTCAAACACTTCACTTTTGTTCTTTAGAAAATAAACCCAAGTTTTTCTGGTGAAATCATCAATGAATGTTAGAAAATATTGGTTGCCTGCTAGTGATGGAGTTTGCATCGGTCCACATAAGTCTGAGTGGACAATCTCTAAGGGTTCCTTTGCCCTTATGCTTTTCCCTGATGGAAAACTTTCTCTGTGTTGTTTCCCCAAGATACAACCTTCACAAAGGCTGGCTGGTTTCTCTATCAATGGTAATCCTCTTACCATTCCTTTTCTATTCAACAAGTTAAGACCTCCAAAGTTGAGATGTCCAAATCTCAAGTGCCATAACCAATTTCCATCCTTTGGTACGCTTTGGAAAGCCTCTTGGGTAACTGCTGCAATTACTTCTTTGTTTTTCAAATCTGCCTTTATTCTAAGAGGGAACATCCTGTTCCTCGTCATCTTCACTTCAGCAATGCATCGTTTGCGGGGTGCTCTATCCATGATGGTGCATACATCATTCACAAAGAAAACATTGTACCCCTTTTGAACAAGCTGTCCAATACTCAAGAGGCTACATCTCATTCCAGGAACATAATAGACATCTGTTATGGTTTTCCTTTCACCTTTCTTTGTAAATATTTTTACTTCTCCTTTTCCCATAACAGAAATTTTACTATCAGTTCCTAGTGTGACTTGTGATTTCACATTTTGATCTAAAGCAGAAAACAGGGCTATGTTTCCTATCATATGGTTACTACAACCGAAGTCTAGAAACCATATATCTTCACTGTTTGTTTCAGCCATATTACAAGCTAACAGCACATTATCTTGGCTGATATTTTCTCTAGTGATATGTGCACTAGATCTATTACTCATATCATGTTGCTTCTTCCTACATTCATTTGCATAATGCCCATATTTTTTACAGTAATAACATTGGACATTGGATTTTTCATACCTTTGTCCTTGAGCATGATGTTGTCCACTTTGTTGGCTGCTGCCTTGACCTTGGTTCTGATTTGGATTGTTGCCTCTTCCTTGAGCATTCTCTAGACTATTCCTTCCACCTCTGTTTTGGCTTCTACCTCTTCCTCTCTTGTTTCCTCTGCCTTGACCTCTTCCTCTTCCTAAGGACATCTGGGTCTTGAAGGCTTGCTCTAGAGATGAATTTTCATTTCTACTCAACCTCTGCTCATGTGTTATCAATGATGCATGAAGTTCATCAACTGAAAAGTTTGAGAGATCCTTTGTCTCTTCTATGGTGGTGACAATCACATCAAACTTTGAGGGTAAGATCCTCAATAGTTTCTCCACAATCCTCCTTTATTCAAGAGTTTCTCCATGAGACCTTATCTGTGTCACCAGACCAATCACATGTGTGAAGAATGAGTCAATATTATTTGACTCCTTCATGCATAGATTCTCAAAATCTCTCCTCAGCAACTGTATTTTTGTTGTCTTCACTTTCTCCATGCCATGATAGGTTGTCTTGAGAGTTTGCCATGCTTCTTTGGATGTCTTGGCTGCTGCTATCCTTGGAAACACACTCTCATGCACTGCCTGATATAGAAATACAAGGGCTTTAGAGTCCTTCTTCCTATTGCTCTTCAACAGATCTTTCTTTGCCTGTGTCAAGTTATTAAACTCTTCTTCATCTGCTGGCTCTTCAAATCCATATTCAACAAGTTCCCATAAATCTTGTGAGGCAAACAGGGCTCTCATGGTTATTACCCAATAGTCATAGTTTTTCCCATTAAATTGTGGGAGCTAAGTATTAAAAATACCCATGCTAGTGCTGGCGCTGGTGCTGGCCATTCCTTGCACTCTCAGCTATGCTTCAAATATTTGACTGTGTATTTAAAAATACTGATTGTTTCTTCAGCAGCAACACAAAAAAAAACTTTGAGAAATACCTGGATCCTTTCTTGATTGAGTCTTCACTCTGCTGGAGAAGCTGCTGCAGCAAAAGAACCTTCCTTCAACTTCTTTGACACCTTCAAAGAGCCTGGACAAGCTCTGATACCACTGTTGGGAATTTTTCTGGTAAAATTCCAAAAACAAATTAATTGAACACAGAGACAATGCTCTGTTTATCTCCAGGATCTTAACACAGGGAAGCAAAAAAAAATTCTCCTGAGAACAGAGTTTCAACAACACACATAAAACTTTCTATTCATTAATAAACTACCTGTTACATATTTCTTCCTCTCTCTCAGAGGAATTCACCAAAAACATTTCAACAAAAAAAATTACTCTGTCTCCTCCTGAGATTTTACACTGCTGCGTGTAAAAATCTCTTTTACATTCGCTGCTGTAAAAAAACAAAATCTTACATTTACTGCTGTAAAGAAAAATTTCTTTTACATGTGTTGTTGCCCATTACATTTCGTTTCTTCAACAACAAATATCTTCATGCTGCTGCATTTTTCATATTCACACTGTTGTGTGTTTTTCACAATACATATGCCGCGCACACCAAAAAAACATAACAATGCATTCGTTTTTACTTGTCCCGTAAAAACTACACCCATGAATAAAATTAAAAACAATATAATTAAAAATACTATATGTTATGCCCATACCTCCGTAAGTAAAAAAACATTAAAATTAAAATCTTTTACCTACAATCTACGAACATAATAAATTCATTAAATTGACAAGCCGGCGATCAAACGAAACTTTTACTCCACGCAATGGTATGCAACTCTGGGTTAATCGAACGGACATCCACCATCCTTTCAATCGAATGGTTCGGAACAATATCGGACGCCCCTTATTTGCTGAACGTTATGTCCCGATGAAAAGCTATTTTGAAAACGTACAGAGGGCACACGTCAAAAAGTGATTGCATCGAGTGAGTTTGAGGGAATACCACTTTCTCAGCAAAAGCGATCCGATGAGCTTGGCAGTTTTCTGGAGTAGTTTCACGGTTGTTGTTTTAATGCTGCTGCACGGCGGTTGAAAGTATAATTTCAACACCCCATCCTCGGTGTTGTATGCATTAAATACAAATTCATTGTAATGGTTTTCAAGTTCCATGGTTGTGGCCCAACTGTGGGCGGTGTTAATGGTGCGGGGGAGGTCACGAGTTCAAACTTGCCTCCGCTCGTTCCACACAAAGGTTTTTGCCACTCGTTTAAATTGAAAATTTCCCACTGGTTTCGAATTATGATAAATGACATTGAAATGCGGCATTATAATTTCAGACTTTGGATTTACCATAACATATCATTTGACATTTAAATTTGAATTTTAATTATATATATATATATATATATAATTAAAAACAAATTCTAATTCCACCTTGGAGCCAACTAGCAATTTCACCTTCTCTGAGCCAAACTTGCGAATCCAGAGATGACACTTGTCATATCCCCATTGGGCAAAAACTGAAGAAGATTCCGACTAGACTGTTGACTAGACTGCCATGTCATCATTTTGTCCCATTCTGCAATTTTTTTAGCTGTTTAGGAAAACGAACAGCAGGCCTTTTCTCCTTCATCTGAACAAAGTTTTCAGCGAAACGAATTGCGTTGCGACCTTGTTGACGAGATAGACATATTCATATAGTTTTTGAGCCAATCTAAAAACTTTGATTTTTGAGCTAAATATTGAGCACCTGATCAATGATCCCCAAATTTGACGCCAACTTTATCAATGAGATCGATTGGATGTCACATATCATCGATGATTAAAATAAATTTATTCTTTTTGAGCAATTTTGGCAATTTCATCCTCCTTTTATAAATTTAAGTGATAGTTATATTTTGTTTTAGATTAATACTCGTAAAAATTTGCAAGTTCAATTTGAACATGTTTCCAAGTTTAATTTAAACATGTTCTCTCTAAATTATATGATGATAGTATAAAGGTTATATCTGAGTGGATTCATTTTTATATCTTTTTTCTTAAAGTACCCTTGTTAAAGGACTCAAAGCCATCTTCCACACAAAATTAAGAATATAACCTAGACTTGATAATGGATCATTTAACAAAAAGAAAAAAAAAACACTTCAAAAGGTGAATTCTCTGCCTCATTATGTCATATGTAGTTGTAATTATGATGCACATATAAAATGCTAGCATTACATGTCTTCTAATACGTCTGATTTAAAATATGTGGTGTGATTTATTAATCTATATATGACTGTTCTCTATTATAATTGACACTTCATGTGTATAAAACCAAGTTTTACATTAGATAGTCTTAAAACTTGTCTACTTGGTGGGCTATTGCAATTTTTAAAAATATCCTCAAGAGACATTAGAGGTATAAATTGAGCCTCAAAAAAAAATAGTAAAATAAGAATTACAAATTTTCAAAATGAAAAAAGTGAAATTACTTTTTTAAATAATATTTTCTATTTGTACATAAATTTGATTGAGATCCTTAAACCAAATTATTCAAATTGTACAAAAAAAATGTAAACGATTTACAATGAAGTGATATGTACACAACCAACACACTTAAGAAAGAATCCATTAATTTAGATAATTCTTAATACTTAACATTGGACATAATAGTAAAAGGTAATTGCTATCTTATAATTAACTCCAATAGTGCACTTATTGGCATGAACAACATTGATAAGTGACATAAAAGTAAAGTTGACATGCTACCAAATTAATTGGGTGCAATATATATATGTGTGGCGCGCGCGTGTGTTCCATGATGATACTAATAATAATTGATGTGCTATCAAGAAAGTGGCATACCAAATCAACCATTAGAGTTGGTATGCTAAAGATTGATCACTTAAATGTTGAGGACTATACAATTATTATATGTATGTGTAGATGGGATCATTGTTAAACATGTACAAAAGTTATATATAAATTTGTAATGATCAGAATTATATTTAGTTGAATGCATGATTTAAAAAGTTATAGTCATAAATTAAAATTTTCATAATTCACATATCAATTCATGTAATTCTGTTTTATGCATTCAATTTAATGTTAATAGTAATTTAATTTAATAATAGTAATTCATATCCTATTCGTGTACATTGAAGTTAATAATTAAAAGAAATACATTCAAATTAATAATAATAATAATATTTAATATTTCTTTATTAATAATCATTTAATATGTTTGTATGTAACTTTTTATATAAAATATAATAATAATAAATCACATAATTATTTTATATATTCAATTTATTAATAATAATATATTATTATTATTATTATCTTTAATAATGATAACTTTAGATTTTATATTTTAATTATCTTAATCCTAATTTTAAAAATATCAATTATATATTTTAAGTATACAAATATATAGAGATATAATTCCATATATAACCTTTAATAAAACGTAATTCATAATTGCCATTACCGTTCAAATCAATTAACTAAATTTCATATATATAAATATAATATAAATAAAATATAAAATTATAATTTGAAAAACTTGGTTCCATTTCATACCCATTTTATGACATTACAATTTGTAACTACTTTTTAATTAAGATATGACATTACAATTTGCAACTATTTTTTCATTAAGAATTTCAATCTTCATGGATTTTGATTCATTAATTTGTTATATGGTGTAATAATTATTTATATTTCATAATTAAAATTAACTAGTAGAAATCTCATAAATAACTAACAAGATCTAGTATAATTATTAGTATAAAAACAATTCCAATGGATAGTTTACTTGATTGAATTCTTGTTGCTAAGTGTTTTACTTATCGGGAGGTCACGAGGTCCAATCTCCTCGACGTCTTTGGGGTTAGGCCTTGCTAGCTTTAATAGAACTATTAGTAGAAAGACCTAATATTAGTCTCACCTATCGGAAAGTCATGAGGTCAAATCTCCTCAATATCTTTAGGGTTAACTTTGCTAATTTGACATATGAGTAAATCCAAGTAACTAACAAACTTTAATAAAACTATTAATATAAAAACCTAATATTATAATTTTTTTAAATACTAATTTATGAAAATTCTATTATAATAATTATCCACGACAAATTCTCATTCAAAATAACTCTAGAAAACAATAAATCATAACCAACATATCATTCATATATATATATTAAATCATAATCAACCTATCATATATATATATATATATATATATATATATATATATATATATATATATATATATATATATATATATATATATATATCATAAACGAGAAATGCGTAAAAAAATATTTTTTTCCTTAAACCTGTACATGTTTCAAATAATGAAATTTTATTATAAAAATTGAAAGTAGTAGCGTGCACATTCAAAGTATACAATGTGAGTGTAAGAAAGAGTATATATTAAATAATTTAACACAAAAAAGGTAAACAGGAAAACTACACCGCACATCAATTTTATATATATATTTCACATAATATGATTAACTTCATTGAAATTTAAGTCAAACATGTTATACATGACTTACGCAACACATGTGACTTATGCATGATACATTAAGTAAAGTGTGTCAAAATGGTCCTGTTCGGATGGTATCGGAGAGCCAAATATCCCATGCCAATTGGAATGTGTCTCCTTATTTGTCCATATGCTGACATCTGTCATTTTTACTTGCCAGATCTCTTCACAGGCTTTGAAACTTGAACGGATGGACTATCCAAAGCAGAACGATTTATATTCATTCTTCCTCAGAAACAATATTGTGACTGGAAGAGGAAAGTTATGTTACAATATTTAGTAATAGTAATGCATTCAGATGGTAAGAACTGGTAACAAAAAATAAAAATTGCAGATTATGAGCCAAGTTTCCAAGGCAGAAACTGAAAATTGTGACTGGAAGAGGAAAGGTATGTTGCAATATTTAGTAATAGTAATGCATTCAGTGACAGAGAGAGAGCAGCTACGCACAAACACAGAACAAGAAACACATTCAAGACATCTGAACGCTTGCTTCATTCACAGATCAAACAGATATATATACATGCTACAGAAGTCTCTGGAGATCATTAGAGTCGGTGGCTTGCTGGAGAAGTTTCCCCATTGTCAATGTATCCGCCGACTTCATTAAATATAACTGCGGCTTTCTAGATTCAGCATTTACTGTTTCTGTTGAATTTTAGTGGCAGGTAGTTGGAATTATTCATGGTTTCTAACACTCCCCCTTAATTTCAACTACATACAATAAACAAGACACTATACTCTTAATTGTCATGCCTGCTGGTCTAAGTCTCAGCTAGGCTTACAAAATTTGGATTTTCTACAATGTACAACATATTTCTACACATTTCAAATTTAGCCTTTCCAAGAGGCTTGGTGAATATGTCAGACACATTTTCATTTGTATTACAATATGATAAGTCAATTTCTTTTGATTGCAGTTTTTCTCTTACAAAATGATGTTGTGTCTCAATGTGTTTTGTCCTTGCATGATATATAGGATTGTTTGCCAATTTGATAGTGCTTTGATTGTCACATCTGATTACTGTAGGTGCTTGTTGTGTTTCTCCAACATCTTCAAGGATCCTCCTAAGCCATATTGCTTCACAGGTTGCACTGCATAATGCTTTATATTCAGCTTCAGTAGATGACAATGAAACAGTTGGTTGTTTCTTACTGCTCCATGATATTGGTCCTGAACCAATATTGAACACGTATCCAGTAGTGGATTTTCTATCATTTGGATTTCCAGCCCAGTCAGAATCAGAATAACCTGCCAATTCAACATCAAATTCATCAGTATACATAATACCAAAATTAAGTGTTCCTTTCAGATATCGAAGGACTTTCTTTGCTGCTTTCCAATGGCTTTCACAAGGCTTAGTCATGAACTGACTAAGTATGCTGACAGAATATGCTATATCTGGTCTGGTAGTGGTGAGATAGTTCAAACTTCCCACCAATTGATGGTACATAGTTCCATTCACCTCTTTGGTTCCATCATCACTGCACAATTTGACATTCTGTTCTAAAGGAGTAGATGTTGCCTTGCATTCAATCATATTGAATCTTTTAAGTATTTCCCTTGTATATTTGCTTTGTGTGATCAATGTCTTACCAGGCTCCCTCCAAACTTCAAGACCTAAACAATAATGCAATTCACCAAGATCCTTCATCTCAAATACATGTGACAATTGATTTTTAATTTCTTCAATCAACTTGCATGCATTTCCTGTTATGATTAGATCATCAACATATACAGATATCAAAGCAACATTCTTGTCTTCATCTTCCTTGATGTATAAATTAGGATCATTCTTGCTTCTTATAAAACCTTTCTCATAAAAGAAAGAATCAATTTTCACATACCATGATCTTGGTGCTTGTTTCAAGCCATATAAAGCTTTCTTTAACCTGCAAACCAGATGCTCTTGTCCCTGTTTTACAAACCCTTCAGGTTGAACTAAATAAACTTTTTCTTTTAACTCACCATTCAAAAATGCAGATTTGACATCTAATTGGTGCATTTTCCAATTATATTTTGTAGCTAATGCAATCATAATTCTAATTGTATTCATCTTAGCTACAGGTGCAAAAGTATCTTCATAATCAATTCCCTCCTTTTGTGAATATCCTTTGGCAACCAATCTAGCTTTATGTTTATCAATACTTCCATCAGCATTAAATTTAAATTTATAAAGCCATTTGCATCCTATGGGAACTTTGTTTTTAGGCAATTCTGTTAATTCCCATGTGTCATTCTTCATTATAGAGTTATATTCTTCATTCATTGCATTTCTCCATTCTTCATATTCTTTAGCTTCATCATAGTTTGAAGGTTCTACAACCTTCATAACATGAGACATTAATGCATAATCTTTATACCTTACAGGTACCTGACTTTGACGTGATGACCTTCTTGGAGTTTTACTGCTTTCATCTTTCTTTTGGCTTTGCAGAGTCTCCTCTCCTCTCTTTGGAGTGTCATGACTGCTTGATCCTACTTGTTCTTGATCTTGTACCTGTTCCTGTGCTTGTTCCTGTTCTTGTTCAACACTTGTATCTAATTTGACATAATCATCAGTATTATGCCATACACTATTATTTATTTTATCACCTTCATTTACATTCTCATGAAACACCACATCCCTACTTGCAAGCAATCTATGAGTATTGGGATCAAACAACTTATGTGCTTTTTGATTATCACAATAGCCAATAAATATGCACTTAATTACCTTTGCATCAAGTTTTCTTCTTTCATCTTTTGGAATATGAGCATATGCCTTGCAACCAAAAACTCTTAAATGACTCACTTTTGGTTTGTACCCATAAAATGCTTCAAAAGGTGTTTTAAGCTCTAAACTTTTGGTTGGACTCCTATTTTTCAAATAAACAGCAGTATTAACGGCTTCAGCCCAAAAAACATTAGAGATATTTTTACCTTGAAGCATACTACGTGCACATTCAACTAGTGTTCTGTTTTTCCTCTCAGCAACTCCATTTTGCTGAGGTGTATGTAGCACTGTAAATTGTTGTTGAATCCCATTGCTTTTACAATATTGATTAAATTCTCTTGATTTGAATTCTCCCCCTTGATCAGATCTCAAGATTTTAATATAATTACCAGTTTGTTTTTCTACCATATTCTTAAATTCTTTAAAATACTCAAAAACATCACTCTTCTTTCTTATGAAATAAACCCATGTATATCTAGATCTATCATCCACAAAAATAAGAAAATACCATGCTCCACCAATAGATCTAGTTTGCATAGGTCCACATACATCAGTATGAATTAATTCAAGTATTTCCCTTTGCCTTTTTTCTTTATGTATAGGAAATTCCTCCCTATGTTGCTTGCCAAGTACACATGCCTCACATTCAACATGATCATTTTTCAAGACAGGAAGACCTTCAACCATAGTGTTCTTTTGCAGAAGCATTAAATCTTTGTGATTTAGATGTCCATACCTTTGATGCCATAAATCTTCTGTTGATATTGTTGTAGATGCTAATGCTTGATGACTTTTCCTGGTCACATCCAACTTATACAAACCTCCAACTCTGGTTCCTGTGGCAATAACCTTGTATTTATCTTGAATGTCTTTCACTACACACTGTGATTTAACAAATTCCACCTTCAAATCTTGGTCAGTAATAGTAGAAACAGAAATTAAATTCTTTTTAATATCAGGGACATACATCACATTATGAATCTATTTCTCTTGCCCATTAGACAAATTCACACCTATTACTCCATAACCTTGAACTTTAAGTGCTCTGTTATCTCCTAGGCAAACATATGTTCCATCAATATTTTCATGATATTCATCAAACCACTCCTTATTACAAGACATATGGAGTGATGCACCAGAATCAATGAACCAAGCATTCTTATCATCATTTTCCACAGACAATGCAGCATCAGAAACAAACAATTTAAGATTTTTAAATCCATCATTGATATCTTTGTCCACAAAATTTCCATTATGCCTTCTGTTTCTTTGCCTAGTCTCATTATATTTCCTTTTATAGCAATCTTTAGAATGATGCCCAGGTTTGCCACAATAATAACACTCATCATTTTTCTTTGGAAATTTAGACTGTATCATACCTCTTTGCTTTGCTTGAAACTTGCCTCCTTTGTTCTTGTCCCATGGTTTGCCTCTGTATGGATATTTTCCCTTGGCCACCAATGCCAAATCTGAACTGCTAGAGCCCAAAAAATTCTTCATCCTCTCCTCCTCTTGTAGAAGAATTCCTGTCAATTCATCAAATGAAGGGGGTTTTTCTCTAGCTGCAAGACTTGAAACAAATATTTGATAATCTTGCACTAAGCCATTTAATACGATGGTGACTAAGTCAGTATTAGACACCTTTTCACCAATATCTCCTAACTTATCACTTAAATCTTTGACACGAGATATAAAATTGCTTATACTTTCATTTGCTTCCATTTTTAAAGATAAAAGCTTAGTGTTCAAAAACAAGATCCGGTTTGTATTTGTTGTTTCATACAAACCCTTCAATGTATCCCATGTTTCTTTTGATGTCTTGCAGTCTCTGATATGAGGAATGATGTTGTCCTTTACGGACATACGCAGCAGCACCTTTGCTTTTGTCTCCCTTCTCTCCCAATCTGGGATAGAACCTGCAACAGTGGGTTTGGGCTCATCCCCACTTACAATGGACCACAAATTATTACCTTCTAAAATAGTCATTAGCTTGAATTTCCAGTTTACATAATTTTCACCATCAAGCTTGGTGGATTCATTCATATAATTATCAAGCAACAAATTTGCCATGATAAGAAGCTTTCTCCAATCACCAATATTCAAATATTAGAGAGGGCAAACTCACAATAAACCACAACTTACAACTTCAATATTTCCTTAATAATAACAACCCTCCTTCACACTTTTCCTCTCCCTTTTTTCTGTCACTAAATCATTAAAAGAACACACATTCATTCAATCATAAAGCCGCTACCAAAGAAATCATTCAATAATTCTTCACTTTCGACATAAGGCCATTATCGAGCTCTACTTGAACTTCTAGAGCTTGTAGGACCTATTGATAATGCAAATGATTTGAATAAACTTGGAGGACTCACTGCACTTGTCAAAGAACTTAACAGAGAAGAAAAAGAACTGCGCAGAGCTACCAGGCTTCAGACTCTGCACCAGCAGAAACTTACAGTTGCTCTCCACGCTTCCGCTGTGTAATACTTCTTGGCGAAATCTTCAGCGGCCTAACTCCCAATACTGATGCGGCAATCGAACACTCTTCCTCTGCCCAGCTCGATGTTTAACGCCTCAAACTCATGCCTTCACAAAAGATCTTTTCACTGTCCGTCTGTGATCACACACCACGCCACAGAGGTTTAAAGGCTCTCCAACCAGGCTCGAAGCAGCTCTCGTATGCGTTCGCCAAAGAGGCAGCTCTTATAACAGCAGAGAGTTAAGCGCTAACCACGCAAAGAGCTAAGCACTGACCGAGGGCCCCGAAATCGACGGGATTCTGCTCTGTTACAGACTACGATACCTCAACGTAGATAGATCAACAAGCTGAAAAGAGCAGAAGCGCACACCCTCAGCTCTGATACCATGACAGAGAGAGAGCAGCTACGCACAAACACAGAACAAGAAACACATTCAAGACATCTGAACGCTTGCTTCATTCACAGATCAAACAGATATATATACATGCTACAGAAGTCTCTGGAGATCATTAGAGTCGGTGGCTTGCTGGAGAAGTTTCCCCATTGTCAATGTATCCGCCGACTTCATTAAATATAACAGCGGCTTTCTAGATTCAGCATTTACTGTTTCTGTTGAATTTTAGTGGCAGGTAGTTGGAATTATTCATGGTTTCTAACATTCAGATGGTAAGAACTGGTAACAAAAAAAAAATTGCAGATTATGAGCCAAGTTTCTAAGGCAGAAACTGCTTGCGCTACATGCAATTTCCAGAAAAGGAAATGCTCAGAGAGAAATGTGTGCTCGCTCATTTCTCACAGAACGATCCAAACAATTTCCTATTGGTACACAGATTATTCGGAAATGGTCATGTCATAAAACTACTACAGGTTAGTTGGATTGTTTTCAATTTTAGTATGACTTTACAGCATGTGGTATGTGATCAAGGCAGCAATAATCAGTTGAAATGCAAACGTATTTGATTCCAGTTTGAAAAAAAAAAAAAATTAGTACGATGCACAACATTAGCTTAGGTTATTTAATCAGCTTTCATAATATTGTAGAGTTAATTAGTTCAATCAAATTTTTTTTTATTGTAGGGTATTTAGTTACTTTTAATTTCCATTCATATCAGAGAGTAGAATCTTTAGTTAATTGAGTGAGCATCCCTAATTTCATAGCGACACTAATCTCAGCTTTATTGAACATGCAAAGTCAGCCATGGATTCTCAGAAGAAACCTGACATAAGGTTGGGGCGAAAACAAGTCATAGTCACAGGTATGTATTTATCATTGATTGATTTGGCTAGTCGCTGTGAATAGAAGCTCTGCTAGTCAGAGACGGGGAGAACGAGAATACATCTCGGAGATCGGCACCCTAGGACACTTTCGACACAAGAACCTATTACATTAACAGCGTTGGTTGCACGAACGCAATGAGTTGTTGCTAGTCTATGACTATATGCCCAACAAGAACCTCGACAAGCTCATCTTCACGCAGCCTAGGGATAAGCATTAGAATCAGAATCAACCCTATCTAAATTGGGCCCAGAGACACATGCTGGCATCGGCGTTGTTGTAGCTTCATGAAGAATGGCAACACAGAGTCATCCACCGAGACATTAAACCCAACAACGTTATGCTCGACGAGGAATTCAATGCCAGGTTGGTTGAGCATGACGAGAATTTAATGTCAGGCTGATTGAGCATGACTAAACGAATCTGAATTTAATGTCAGGCTGATCGAGCATGACGAAACGAATCTGACGGTCACCATGAAGCTGTGTCAGATTTTTCGTGTCAGTTTTTCATTGGACTAAAGGATGAAAATGAGCCTCTTCTGCTATTGGCTATTGGTTGGGGTGAACTGGTTCTGCCATTGTTATTGGTGGGGTGAACAGTGTTTTCTGACCCCAAACCAACAGAGAAAATGCCTATTGTCCTAAAAATATTATAAAATATTATTTCTTCGGAACTAAAAAAGCGCATAATATTATATCATATGTTTAAATATACGAGATATGTTCTTCATACAAGCCATTACAACATTCAGGCTATCTGGTGAGCATATCATGCTTCTCCTCCAGAAAATATCAGATCTACTAAACTACAAAAGAATACAGTCCATCGGCCCAGTGTTGTTGCAAGAAAATGAATAGTAGGCAAAGATATAATCAGCAGTACAGGGTCCAATAACGGACCCATACCGTCTATCCAAGCAAGTGGGCAATCAGTGTGCTTATCCATCCATCTTAGAGGGAAAGTTCATGAAAATAAACTAGTTCATTATACAAAAATTTACAAACAAAAAAAATGGAAAAGAAAAGAAGTTATCTTGGAAATGGAAATTCTCCCATTTCAAAAACATTTTGATCCCATCATATTTCCATATGCATATTACTAATCATACCATGTAGTCCCCTTTTTGATAGTCCAGCAGCGTCCTTGTTCTACTCCATCAGCTTCCTTGTTCTGTTCTTTGCCTATATAGTATATTGTGAAGTTGTTGTGTTGTTTTCATAGGAGATCGATTTTTCCCAGCTAGCGGAGTAGCAAGGGATTGTTGAGGGTTGCTTCACCTTTGACGTGATCAATGATGATCTTGGAATCCCCATAAATATGAATGTGAGGAATGCCAAGGAAATTATGGAACCAATGGAACCAAAGGAAGCCCTATAAAGCCATTGTTTATGCCATGGTGTTAGTGCCCCTACCCTGATTCCAGTGAACCCTATAAGACCTAAGTTGCAAGAAACGTGGGCAGAGGGTCTGTTTCCATATGGAAACGAAACAGAAACATGGAAACCCATAGGGTACAGCCCAGAAATGCGTTTCCATCTATACTTGCCCATTTCTCGAGGAAACGTGGCCAGTACGGCCAGAAATGCGTTTCCGGGCTGTACATCGAAATTTCCTCTTGTAACTTGATTTTTTCTTGTATTTTTTTTATTTTTTCGCTTCTAATTTTTTATTAGGCAACTCAAATATCCTCTAGATGCTTTTAGATGTCTCTAAGTAAAAAAAAAAATAATAATATATATATATATATATATATATATTGAGTGGGGCAGCCGAATGTTCAAGCCTATGGCCCTAGTGTTGATTCGCAGTTCATGGTAATGTTAAATTCTTAAAGTGATATTCTCCTTTATTTTTCATTTTCATCCTTTTACTTAAATTTTTAACATTACCATGAAATGACTCAAGATGTTTGAGAATGGTTTCGCCCTCATTGGATTTCATATGGAGAAAGTAGAATTTTAGATCTCACTCAAAATCCAGCAAACTTATCTGTTTTTCAAGGTTTCAGGATTGGGGGGATTGCAATGTTTCCATTGGATTTTATCATGTACTAGGGTATGGAACTTGTATTTAATCAAGAGAACCAAGCCCTCTATGCAGGGGAGACTCCCAATAATCAAGAACATGTAGGGTACTAGGGTATGAAACTTGTATTTAATCAAGAGCACTAAGGTCGTTTAACTATGTAGGAGGAGACTCCCAATCAAGCACGAGACAAGAAATTAGAAATTTCTCGTGACTGATTTTGGATATTTCTATTTTCATTATGTGATCATTCATGAGTAAATGTGATATACATTTAGAGACTTATAGTTTATGCATTGACAATTGACAATTTTATCATAATGTAATAAATTAGAATGTATCATATATGCTTTATGATTGCACATATTTCTTAAATGTCCTAATATATATATATATATATATATATATATATATATATTCGTGTTTCCCTGTTTCTAAAATTTGGGAGGGTCATGTTTCGTACCTGTGCCCGTTTCGGAAACTCGTACCCATTTCCCCGTTTCGTGCAACTTAGTATAAGACATATCAGTTGAAATGGATATCCAAAAACCACAACCACAAGTGTTCCTTTGCACAGCCCCATCAAAGAAGCCCATTGGATATTCCATCTATAGTCTGGTCTACTTGTGTTGTATGATTCTGGAGCATGTGGCTTGTGTGGTGTGTATGGAAAGATTAGTGATGGTTGTTTCAAAACCATAGAAAACTCTTTCTGTGGAATTCTGGAAAATGTACTTATTTCTCCAATCCAAAATTTCCCAGAAAATGAAAAGTGGGATGGTTCTCCATGTATATTTTTGTGTGCTCCACCATTTCAAAGATTCCACAATGCTGTCATTTTGAATATAAGGAAAACCAATATGAGATGATAGTTTTTTCCATACTTGAACCGTATATTGACATTGGAGAAATGTGTGGTTATTTTTCTCCTCGTCCCTTTTGCATATGGAGCATATGTCGGGTCCATGCCATTGCCTCTTCTACAAATTTTCCCATATGAGACTTTTGTTGTGGTAGACTAGCCATGTGAAGATGATGATTTTGTTTGGAATTTTGGTTTTCCTAAAGGCATGTAAGACATGATGCTCTCCCTGTCTAACATCCTTGTTGCATAGAGTTAAATATGTATCACCGACGATTATGTTATCTAATTCCATCTTCCTAGTCCATATAAATTTATCATGTGACCCCGTACGACAAATGCCAAGTTGTTTCATGCCAACAATGATCTCGTTCCATTCCAGGTCCATCTGCCCAAACAGACCTATCTCCTGTGCATTTTTCCATACAGGGCATGGGCCCTGCCAATGAGCAATGACTTGGCACCAGAAGTATATGCCTCAGCCATTTAAGAAATGTATAAGCCCCTCAGAAATATTACAGTCGATGCCAGCACCCAAAATCTGATCAACACCGATGAGGATTATGTTGCATGATTCCATCTTCCATGCAAGATGTTGAATAAAAATATTAGCAATCTTAAGAAAGCTAAGTCAGATAGTCGATCCATGACTGGTTCCAATGGTACCTTTACGATGCCAGAACAAGAAGTCTTGATTGTTAAGGTATTTGTGTCGGATGACCCTACTCCAAGTATCAGACCCAAATATACCCCTCCAAAGTGATTTAATCAATAATGACCATCCAAAACAACTAAGGTCCATGACCCCACATCCACCCATGCCCTTTGGATAAGAGATGTTGGATATCTTGACCAAATGATATTTTTTTTGTCCATGACTCTCCACAAGATGAAATTAGCCATGATACAGTTTAGACTATTGATAATAGAGACAGGTATATGAAAAATGTGCCTAGTAAACCCCTAATTGAGTAAGGACAACTTGGGTAAGGATGACCCGACCCCCTAGAGACAGACACCTAAATTCCCACCTAGAAATCCTTTTGAAAAAACGATCCACAAGCCATTTCCAATCAGTAATTCTGTAACTACAAGGTTTAATATGATACCCAAGGTATTTCATACCATTTTGCATCATCACCGCCTCGATGCCAAAAAGATTTTTGATATATGCAATGGAATCCATGTCACATTGTCCATGATACAATATAGATTTATGAACATTCATATGCAGGTCAGTGGCATTAACAAATCTTTTGAAAATATGAAAAAGACATATCCATGCAAGTCGACATAACATACCCATGATGAGTACATCGTCAACGAAGAAACCATGTGATATGTTGATGTTGTTTCCCATCTGCAAAGCCTGGAATTGTTCTTGTGCGACCGCCTTTTTTATGTGTAGGATCAGCCCATCCATTGCCAAAATGAAAAGCAGAGGTGAGAGGGAGCATCCCTGGCGGAGTCCTCGGCCAGCCCAGAAGAATTTAGATGGGTATCCATTTATGATAACAGCATAATTGACATTAATAACGCATGCCATGATCCAATCAACATATCTGGGTTGTAGATCAATTTTGATGAGAACTAGTCTAAGGTATCCCCAATCCAGATAGTCATAAGCCTTTTGTAAGTCGACTTGCATAATTGCAACATTTAGTTGTTTGGAATGTATCGTATGCATGCATTCTTGGGCATTTGCAACAACGTCATGTATTAGCCTATCCTAGAGGAACCCGTGTTGTTCAGGAGAAATATGGTGTGATAGAGTTTATCGCATATGACCAGCAATGGTTTTTGAAATGATTTTGTAAATGAGGTTGCACAGCAATATGGATCTGAAGTCCGCAAAGCATGTTGATGGACAACGCTTCGAGATAAGTGCAATATAAGTGGAGGTGATACTGTTATGAATATTACCAGTGATCCTCGACTCCTCCACCATGTTCAGTAAGTCTTTTTTGAACAGATCAAAGAAGTGGGTGAAGAGTTCCACCGTCCATCCGTCCGGTCTCGGAATTTTATCACCTTTGAAGGATTTTAGAATGCCAAGTAATTCCTCTTCTATGACCTCTTTGAAAAGTGCTTCATTTGTACCCTCATCATACATAGTCGGGTATGGTTCAATCCCCCATATGAGGTCCTCAACAACAATATCCTCATTACGGCCATATGCTAGTTGAAAATGGGCAACAACAACATTACTAATCTCCTCCTGTGTCTAGATGTATTGTCCATCAGCATTTTTTATCCCCCATATAGTGTTTATATTGCACCTGTGATTTGCAAAGCGGTGAAAAAATTTAGTGTTACAGTCCCCTTCCTTGATCCATAAAGCCCGGCTTTTCAAATGCCATGTGGATTCCTCCATAGAGAGGAGTTGTTTCTTCTTTAGCTCGAGGGCATGAATGCAGGACCGAGTTGTTGCAGAGAGACAGTTGGTGGTCATCATAGGGAGTAAAGAATCCAGTTCCCGATGTATGTTGAAGAGATCCTTTTGCAGGGCCCTATACTTCTGCTTCTGCCAAGATTTGACCTCCCCGCAAAGGATATCCAGATTGTCAAGTATGTTATCCATAGGGGAAGGACCTTTTTCATAAACACGACTCCATGTATCCTTCACCAATTTATTAAAGTTTGGATCCTCAAGCTAGGTCCTATTAAATTTGCAGGGTATGCCCATGCGGATGTCCATTCTCCTCCATCGCAAAGTAATGGTTTTGTGGTCAGACAAAAAATTGATGATGATTTTCACGTGGACATCGCCTAGACGGGTCAGCAGTTGTTCATGAATCAAAAAACGGTTCAATTGCTTGGCAACATATGCCACGCCAGTGCGACCATTGTCCTAAGTGGGAGCCATTTTAGTAGGGCAGATATCCATAAAGTTGTGCATCAGAATGGCATCTCGAATCATCCCAGCCAGGGGATCAATCTTCCTAGTGCGACCCCAAACTTCGTCCAGTCCGATAGTGCAGTTGAGGTCCCCAGCAATGATGAGGGAGGCCAACTCCATAATCCCAGATGTTATCAGAATGTCCCAAAATACAGGCCTATCCTTATACGGTGCATAAATGTTCAGGATATGAACACAACCACCCAGGCCACGGATGTTTCCCTCAAGCAGAAAACCTGCAAAGCACTTGAAGGCTTTAATCTTGACCCACCGAGGGTCCCATATGGCCACAAGACCACCAAAGAGGCCCGCATCAGTAGTAGCAGCAATATACCAGTTCAGAAACATTTTCTGAAAATATTGTACAGCTTGTGGAACAGAAGGCATGGTTTCTTGTATAAGGATGTTGTAAGGATGCAGAATGGAAAGGAGACGCCTAAGGGCCAGGTATTTCGAGGTAGCCCCCAAACCCTTGATGTTAAGGGAAATGATAAAAGTCATGAGAGTTCATTTTCGGGCATCCGTGCTCCAAGGGCCTGTGAGAGTGGGATGTCAGCAATAGGTACATCGACCAGAAAGCGATCCATGGGGGAGGTATGCGGATTAGGCCTGGGTCATCCCCAAAAATGATGGCTACCACGATTTTGTTTTCTTCGAACAATGATGTTCCCAGCAGAGGATGGACTAATGTGTGGTGATGTGAAGCTAGATGGCTTATGAATAGTGAGAGTGTGTAAATCCATGGTTTTCCTTTGTAAAAGGAAGTCCAAGTCATTTCCAATAGAGTGAGTGGGAGAGGCCAATGGCGAATGAGGTGGAGTGACATTGTTTCTAGGTCCCTTAGCCCTATTAGGAAAGCGGGAGGGTGACGAGATGGTATGTACGAAATATGAGAAGTGGAAGGGATGTCATGGAATAGATGGGGTGCCAAAAATGAAGCAGGGATTTCCTGACAGGGGTAAGATCCCGGTGAAGGTTGACGGATATGTGAGACAGGACTAATGGGAACCAGAATATCAGATTTGGCAAAGGATATCAGGGAAGACAAAACCATAATGGGCGATGATACATATATAGAAGAACCAAATGCATGAGGTCTGATAGAATTAGAGCCACGTAGAATACATGTATGTTGCCGATGTGGAGCTCCATATTGCCTATTCGATCTAGGACGACCCCTGCCTGAATGTGACATCAATGACCTACCGAAACAGTTCCATCCTATGGTGGCATAACGAGCACCTAAAGGGTACCCACCAGTAATCCAGCCTTTGAGATAATTGGGTCTCTCCCCAATGTAGTTCAATATGGTCCGAAAAAACCCTCTGATACTCCTTCTCAATAAGTATCCAAGCAAGTCATTTGTCTAGAGCCCCCAGACAACGCGGGTCAACATAAACAAACTTGTCAATATCCATTAGAGCCTACTTAGTCCATAACTCGATTGGAAAACCATGAAATTTCACCCAGATCAACTTGTTCTGTGGCATGTTATGTAGCGGATTATACCCAATATACCATGAATTGAGAGCCAGGAAGCTCTTGCCATTTATCCACGGGATAGCTTTGATTCTCTCCAAGTCCTTCTAACTGAGAAAATGAAAACTATACCAGCCCTTCAACAGGCGCACGACAGGCAGCATGTAGCCAAGCATAGATTTCCATTTCCTTTCGACCCAATTTCTCATCTCAGAGTCACTCATATCAGAAAAGTACCATCGGTCGACAAGAGCTCGTTTCTGGAGGTTGGTTATACGATCAAGCAGAACAACATTATCCAAAGCCAGAGCTGGAGGCGAGGTGGTGGTTTTGATAGAATGATGTCGCTGGTTAGAACATCGACCATGTATTGCATGTGCGCCACCCTGTGGAATAGGAGCCGCATGAGCACCATCTAGGACTCGATCATCCCCTAGGATAGTGTGCCATGCATCAAGGGAGTGTGGGACGCATGATGTGTGTTTTCATAGAGACTCATCATCCAAGGTGGCCTGGATGAGAGCCTCATTGGAGTGTGGGACGCATGATGTGTGTTTTCATAGAGACTCATCATCCAAGGTGGCCTGGATGAGAGCCTCATTGGAAGACACGTCAGATGCATGACCCTCTATACTCCAAATATGGAAAGAAAAAACACTCAAGATGATACCCATAGGCCCCCCTAGCAAAATAAATGAAAAGTATAGGGAAATAGATGAGAAAATAAAGAAGGAATGTCCCTAATCACCCCATACCCCGAGATCAGATAGGCAGCATTCACGATGGGGAGAGAGCATGCAGATGGTAAATCTTACAGCCCGCCAAGGTTCAGGACGCCGCAAGAAGGACATCCAAAACGGGTATATGCCAAGGATATTGACGCAAGGAATAATCTGCTAGATTTGGTGTGATGAGCTAGGCCTGAGAACACATGGGGAAGCGTCTAGATGACATGTGGCCACAAATATCAAGTTTTGTAAGGAAGTACATGCCACCTACCCACCGTGGAATATGAAAACCGCCAAAAAAAGCAGTATTCCAGCAATCGGGAAAATAACCAGAGGGAGCCCAAAGTCGATAGCCCATCGAAACTAGTGGCAAAGCAATGAGAAAGCAAGGGATATACAGTAAATATGGGAGACCTACAGTCCCTCATAGTAGCAACAACAGTAACACCCCAAGCAGGTCATCCAATAATTACAAATGCAAAAACCAAATTGCTTACAGGGCCTAGAAATAAAGATGGAATTGGTCCATTGGTGCCAATGCAAAACGAAGACGTTTGCATTCGAACAAGAGCGCAACCCAAAAGAAAATGTAGACCAATAATCCCCAATAGAATCAAATCCGACGGCATATGGGAAAAATATGAGAGGATGAAAGTGGGTAGTGAAAATGCAGTATAGAATGTAAATTGCAAGTGCAAATATCAGCAGAATGTGACAGAATTCCGACAGAAATAGATTGAAAATTAGCATGCTAAACACCCCTATAAGCCTTTAGAAGTATAGACATAACAAAGTGAAATAGGCAAAGAAGAGGTCGAAAATCCCAAACAATCCTTCCAGATGCAAAGAAACCCAACTATTATAGCCAGTGGAAGAGCATATTATCACCAAATAGAACAATTCGACCCACGAACCAGTGTAGCATACCTGGCCCTCCATGAATGAAGTAAAATAGTAGCACATCGGTGCAATTGTTGTAATGGCCCCGGTGTAGTGTCTAGTGCAGTTTTGGTCCGAGCTTGGCCAGCTTCAACGGGAAAACTCTCAGGCTCACTTCAACGGCCTAAAAATATTGATGAGAAAACGCCAAAGAAAATGCCTATCGGCCTAAAAATATTGATTCAACACTTCCAAGTTCCAAGTAATATCACCCCAAGCCCACAGAGAAAATGCCTATCGGCATAAAAATATTGATTCAACACTTCAAGGTTCCAAGTAAGATCAATTACGAGGGAGGGATTTAATTCAAAACTCAAAAACGCATTAAAATTAATTATAAAAATATATATATATATAGGAATATTTAATTTCTAGTTTTGAATTTCCAAGGTACACTGCAATTTTTGAAGAGCTCCATTGAAGTAAAAAGGAACCAAAATTAAATATATAAATTATCAATATATGAAATTACAAGGAAAAAAAGTATTAGTATAGAAAGAAAAGGAGTTACTTTAAAATTTTAAAGTATTAGCATAGAAAGAAAAGGAGTTATTTTTAAATTTTAAGATAATTCAAAAATAATTCAAAACTCAACTCAAGAGTTTTAATCAAAGTTATAAAGGGAAAAAAAGATTAGCCATGGTAGATTAGAAACTAGTTGGAGTAGTTTGGGCTAGGCTTGGTTTGATTGGTAACTAGTTGGAGTGGTTTGGGCTAGGCTTGGGATCAAACTTTTCAATTTCTATTATACCACCAAGAGTATATATGATCTTCCTATAAGACGAATACACCAGGAATATATGACTTAGCAAGAACCAAGACGTCCCATATTATATATGATCTTCCTATAAGACGAATACACCAGGAATATATGACTTAGCAAGAACCGAGACGTCCCATATCGACCACGAATGGAGTAACTCCCTGGGGGCACCTATTCCTCTGGTCTCATCACAACAATCCTAACATGTCATTTCAGAGAATCAAACACGGGTGGAGAGGGTATTAATATCTCGTCTTAACCACTCGACCTACCATTGTTTGACAAAGTTATAAAGAGGATTTTAAACGAAAAATAAGCTCCATAAATAAGTCAATATTTTGAACTCAATGTTCTTTTTGAGAAATGGAATTTATGTTTTAATCAATATTTAAAAATCACAAATGTGAATGTCCAAAATGTGGACAAATATTTATTATGGAAGAATGTCGAGGTAATGTATAGATGCCAATAAATTGATTAAAATACAAACTCGCATCACAATAGAAACATAAAGATCTCGAAGATGTGTTTTACAAGGAGTCAAAATAAAAAGACGTGGAAATTTTTCGTTTAAAGGACCATAGTCAAAAATTACTTGTGAATTTCAAGAAGTCCAAGGCTATGAAGTTAAAATTAGAACAAGAAAATGAATGTTTTGAGAAGAAACCCACGAGAATCTTTTAGAGAATTGGGGGTTACGCTTAAAAAACATTAATCAGATATTATTAGAACAAATCAGATGTTTAAAATATGAGAAGCTTGAACATCAAAATAAAGTTGAATCTAAAGTAGAAAAACTCTTATGTCTTAGAAATGATAATCAAAATCCACTCACTCAAATTAAGAAACTTAAAATTGAGAACAAATTCAAAGAGCTTATCGCAAAAAAAGCATCAAATTCTTCAAATGTAACAGTCCAAGAAAAGGGAACAAACACTAATCAAGATAATATCACGATTCAAAAAGATCTCAATCTAATTGAAGTGGAGACGTACTTAGAGATTGTAGTTCAAACGACGAAAATTTCAAGTGAAGATCCAACGATTAACCAAGCAACTTTCGTACAAGAAGGAAATTAGATACCTCAAGTAAATCAAAAAATCACCACAAACAAGATAAGGGGAAATTAAATAACAAGAATTCCTTATTGACATCCTAATTATAAGAGTAGGTACATTAATTAGTCAGTGCATCAGTTTCAATCAAAATGAAAACGATCAACATATCTTCCGAAGAATTTGATATCAATATCATTAAGTCTCATGTTAATATTTCATCTTGAAAGACATATACATGCAACATTCTACAAAAGATTTATTTCGAATAGCTAGATCATTTTAATGTGCAACAATTTTGCACCACACTTGGAACTTCATATCGTCTTGTATCATCAAAGATGACAATTTTGAGAAATGAGAAAGACAAGAAGACATTACAAAATATAAAAACATATCAAACATTTCCATAAAAACCGAGGACAAACCTTTTTTCAAAAGAATATGTATATAAATATATAAATAATATAATTAAAATTTAAAAATAATTAATATATTGAAGTGTTAAGCCCTAAAAGACGTGATTATTCCTGAAATGGCATATTACTTAGTATATAAACAATAACCTCATTTGTAATCAATTTTTTTCTTATACATTCTATATATATAATTAATGAATATTCATGAGTATACAAACCTCATAGGCGGTCTGAAGTATAAACTATGAATTTGCACAATATTCATTAATTTGATTTGAACTCAAATATATACATAGGTCAGGGGTCTCCAACTTCAACTAAATTTCCATGCAAGAAAACTTGTATTAAAGGACTATAGCCCAATTAAATGGTATTCTTATCACACTCAAAGAGATGGATACACAATTGATGGATATGCAATTCATCGAAGGTATTAATGTCAACATGTACTATTAATCTCAACAAAATTTTGTGAATATTATTCATATAAACATGTACTATTAATCTCAACAAAATTTTGTGAATATTATTCATATAAACATTCTTTTTTATTTTTCTGCATCAAAATTCCGAGGATGCCATTCGCGAGGCAATATAACAAAGAAAAAAGGAAAATTGACAACAATGCTAAAGGAAGAAGAGGCAAGTGGGAAATCAAAAACAACGCCAAGGAAAATGAGGTTAAGGGGACAAAGGAAATTGGTAGTTAGCACAAATAAGGCTCTCAATTGAGAAGGTAATACGGTGATGAAAAAATGAAAATAATATTTTATAATAGATTTTTTTTGTTGATATTTAATTTTTGGGGATTGGGTAAAATTTTGTAAATATGTAAATATAAAATTAGAATAGGAAGAGATTAAGGAATGTGAATTCCAAAGGTCACTATTCTTTTTGTATTTAATCAACTTTATCTTAAGCTCACGAGGGTTTGCCCAAATCGTAGGCGTCTTGCACTGTAAGGTGTTCGTTGTGCAATATAAGGACATCTCGGCTCATATTTGAATCCTCATTTAACCGAGAGTTGTGCTTGTGGGCAGTGGCAATTCTCCAATGGTTATAGTGGCAGTAGTTGGGCAGTGGCAATTCTCCAATGGTTATAGTGGCAGTAGTCAGGGTTTCCAATTACCGATTCCACTATTAAAAAAAATTACCTTCATCTTAATAAACTACATCAATTCAGGAGTTACATCCTGACCTAACATGGCATCAGACTATAGTTTCAGGATTTACCATATTCAACCACCCTTGTAACTCCTTATGTTGCCATCGTCGCCCTGCCATATGCTACCTTGGCATTTGTCCATTACTAAAAAGAATGTTTTCTATGTTATTGATCTCATATGCTCTTCTTAAAATAATGCTCTCCATTCATTCACATTGGAATTATCAACGCCTTGAGGACCTAATAGTGGCAAAACATTACTTACCTTGTTTTATTTTCAGACGAAAAAAAACGACGTTGGTTTATATTATGTACCAGTGCATAAGTTCAAAATGTGTCTTTGTGCAAAAACTTACATAAGTCTTCCAACAGGCTAAGAAGCAAGAAAAAGAGACATATCTACCATAGTTTTTAAAAATATATACCAATGTTAACAGTGTAAAACAAGGTAAGAAAAGATATTTCTCAGTCTGAAGACCAAACATAAAGTGGAGCATGACCATTGGACAAATCACAAATCAAAATATGTAAAGAAATAAAATGTTGCTATGGGAGGGGGATAGTGCCTTCGGCACTGATGGAATCAACCTTCAGAAGCATGTAATGCATATATCCAAAATTATCAGAGATCCCCTTCTTTGACAGTAAGTCTGCAACCCAATTTTTCTCACAGAAAATGTGTTGGAGAGAGATCGAAGAGAAAGTCCCTCTGAGGATGTTAATATGAGAAATCCAAGCGATAAGATGAGGAGGTGAGAACTCAGTGTTTGTCGCCAAACCTTCAATTAGTACCTGCGAATCCCCATATACAAATAGGGTGTCAATGTACAGTTGTCTGGAAAACCAAAGAAGTCCCCAGAGAGCCAAGACTTCAACCCTCATGTTTGTGCCTGGTCTGCCATTCTAGTGTATCCTGTATTGACAATTTTGGTTCACTCGAAGCCATACACCACAGCCACATAGAGATCGTTGCGCAGCACCATCAAAGAACCTCATCGAGAAGTGCCAGGGATGTGAAAGAGTTCTATGAGATCGATCCTAAATTGATTGAATGGGAGTCCTGACATTTTCTAGCCGAAGTAAAATCTTTTGGATGATGCGGTGAGAAGTGATCGGAACTCCCTCAAAGATATGACCATTCCTGGCATGCCATAATTCCAAAATAGTAATAAAAGGAGATGCCTTAACCTTACCTCCCTACACCAACCACCATATGAGACACTCTTCTATGTGTCCAAATCTTCTGCAAGGTAGATTTAAAGAAGAGAAAATGTCGTTCTAGACTATAATAGTGGTCAAGCATTCGAAGAACAGGTGAGAATTGTTTTCGGAAGAGTTTCTGCACAGAGGGCATCTCCCTGGCCCATTGAATCCCCTCTTACATAGATTCTCCCAGGTGAGGTTCTTGTTTCTCCAAACCAGCCAGATGAATAGTATGATCTTGATAAGGATGTCAAGTTTCCAAACCTTATGGAACCAGCAAGTATGATGTAGAGCACGCGTAATGAGAATAAAATACCTGTAATTTTCCGCCACTTCCACCAAATTAGACCGCAGCTTCCTAGCCCAAGTGACGAGGCCCCCTTCCTCTGTTCTGCATATCCCAACAAGTCTTAGTGATTGTATATTAACTTCCCATTCCGCCGCATATGTACCTGTCAGGACCAACTCTCCCGCCTGTTTCCAAATAGGAAAACTCTCGCTCCAGGGAGTGATTGCTTGTTCTAACAGGAATATACCTCAAGCAACATATCCCCAGACAAATCATGTACAACAGCCACCTCCTTGATGTTATCAATACCAATAATGATATGGTTCCCCCTGCCCAAAGTCCAACATATTCTCTACAAAAACAAATCCCTCACTTTTTGGAAGCTTCTCCAGATATAGGATCCAGAGTTGCTCCCAAGTAGTCCCGATCTGATCCAGTCTTCTGCCCTTTTCCTTTGCAAGTATTTTGTGGAGATGATGTCCCTCCAAATTCCTTCCTTGAATAGTCCTTACCACGGGGATTTCATAATAAGAGCCCTGTCAAATATTTTTATATCTAAAATTCCCTAGCCACCATGGTCATTTGGGATATTAATACTTTCCCATTTTGTGAGATGATATCACTGAAATTATTCCCTTCCCACCCAAATAAAATGTACCATGATGTGTTTGATTTTGTTAATGATGGTCGTGTGGAGGATGTATAAATGCGCCAAGTATATAGTTAGTTGATGAAGAACATCTTGTGCCAATATGTATCAACCCCTCAGGGACAGCGACCGATGTGCCCATCCATTTAGTCGGCTCCTATATTTGTCAATTATCCAAAGCCAATTTGCAATTTTGTAGTTATTAGGCTTGAGTCTAAAACCAAGGTATGTGAGGCCGTCACACAAATTTCGAGATTGGAAGTTGAATAATCTAACAAAATCATTAACTTGTTGTAACATAAAGATTCTAAACCTGGCTCTGAAAACTCTCTACAAACAAATTCATAGCTAAGGAATGACCTAAAGAGTGGCAATTTCACGTCATAAATCATCCTTGCACTCTAGAAATATAAATAAATCATGACTTGACTCTAACAGTTCCGAGTGTTCCCATTGTTTCACTGTTTCCATTGTCGCTAATTGTAATGCTAAGCTAGTGGTGCAGTGGTTCACCATTTAGCAACGATATGTTGAGCCAATGTTACAATTGCCATCATACTTGCATAGCTAGTGCTAAAGATCTATGTCAATGTAGGCAGAAAGACTCCCATTTGAATTGTATCATTTTACATCAAAATTCTAGTCGAGTTATTGGCTGTCAAAAACAACAACGAACCCAACTCCTCCAAGCATCTAAAACTCACCTTGTCACAGCTCCTGAGCTACAAGCACTACGCATTCCTAGCATGTCTCGTCTGATGCTCAATCAATTTGAGAAAGTTTCCAATCCCAAGTGCAAAAGTCATCTCTATTCCTCATTGCATTCAGGTACCACAATCAATCCTCCTCTCCCTCCTAGCCAATCTCTCTCTACTACATTCATTTTTCTGATATGTGGTGTTTGCATACCTAGAGTACGAGTGGATGAACAAAAGAATTCTTTTCAGTCTTTATGATTGGAAGGTATTTCTTGTTTCCGAACTTTGAATTCAACAACCTTGGTTCATGCCCCATGATCAGCTCCATTACCGTTTCGTTTGTCTTTTTAGATTGAGACATACATTGGAATTTTGTTGAAAGAAGAATCAGAATGAAGAAAATATGTGGTGCATACTATGTTGCTTAGTATTTTCTCTAAGTGGTGTTTATGATGCATAGTAATTATACATGTTTATGTTGCATATATATTTCTTTGGAGATAGGTAATTGGAATTTTGAAGTTATTTTGTAGTGAATTTGCTTATAAAAATGCATTCCCTAGGCTCCATCGTGGGAGTGGTTTTCACTGGCAACGAGAACTATCTTGAATGGTCCAAAAAATTAGCCACGTCCTTATTTTCAACAATCTATGGAAAGGTGTTTGTGAAGGAGAAGATGGCAATCCACCTGCAAAACCCACATTAGACAAAGAGCTCACCATATTGGAGAACAAGAACAACAAGGCCTATGCCCTAATTGCTACATCTATAAATGAAGAGGTGAGTTGCCACATAATTCCAATTACCAATGTTTTTGATGCATTAAACTTGAAAGATTTATGACTCACACGCATAGCTCGAGTTAGTTTAGTTGATCAAACTCTTAACCTGGAGTTGAAAGATGATGATCTCGTAGCCCTAGCCTCTAAAATTAGAGCTATCATGCATGATGTTAAAGCCAACGGAGTTAAGATGGACATTCCTATCGCAACGTCTATTACGGCTCTCTATTCCTCCACATATTCTCACTATCTTGAATCCTCACAAGCTAGTGCCCAACTTAAGAATGTTACTTTTCACACTCCTATAGGCAAGTTTGTAGAAAGGGAGAAAGCTTTTGGGAAGAGGAAGACAGTGACTAAGTCTTTTGAAGAAGTTGTGTGCTTCGCACAAAAAGAGAAGAATTAAACACGAAATTCTTCTAGAGGAAGAGGGGCAGAAGAGGCTGTGATAAGAAGAATAACATAGGCAGGGGGTAAACGTCGTCAAGGAGGAAAATATGATATCCATTTTATTCATTGCAACAAAAATGGGCATAATTCATCCACTTACAAACTCTTTTGGGACAAAATCCAGCAAGAGCGAAATGAAGAGAAAGATAAAACACCAGATCCAATGAACGGTAAAGCACCTAAATCTACTCATTATATTCTGGCACGTTGCAATATTGGAGTAACTAGAGATCTACTTCATACTTTATTTGCTTCTTGGAAAGATGCATGGTTGCTTAATATAGGTGCAACATACCACATGACATTTCAAAAAGAATTTTTCAAAGATCTCGATGATAATGTAGATCAATCTATATACTTTGCAAACAAGTCAAGACTCAAGCCATCTAGCTCAAACCGCCTAGATTCCCTTACTTTCTTTTGCATAATGGTCTCTGCCTCCTAGAGTTGTGGAGAAACTTCTTGTCCTTAGTTCAGATTCTCCAACAAAGCCACTCCATTCATATGTTTGATGGCAAAGTTGATGTGAGAAAAGCATCAGACAACATGCTTGTCATGACGGGAATAGAGGAAGAAAGACTCTTGAAGTTGCAAAGAACGTTTCCTCATGCACAAAATTGTGCATATAGTTCTCAATATAATGAAGGTACATTGCCATTTAGTCTTTTATGGCATGCAAGATTTGGACATCTGAATTATGACAGTCTTCGTTTATTGAAGAGAAATGGTGTTTTTGGTTTGCCAATAGTTCCAAGGAAATTGAAGCAATGTTATGTTCGTATCTTAGGGAAACATGGCAAACAACCATTTCATGATTTTGTTTCTAGAGCATGTAGAAAGTTTGAACTAATTCATTCTTATTTGTGTGGCCCTATGCATGTTCCTTCTACAAATGGAAATAAATATAATGACTTTTATTGATGAATACACCAGAATGTTTTGGGTATATTTGTTGAAGAATAAATCTGAAGCTTTTGAAACTTTCCAAATCTTTCATGCATGGATTGAAAATGATGCACAATCTCATATTGGCTCTATTTGTACTGATAATGGAAAAAAAATATACCTCAAACAAATTTGAAAACTATCTTTGCTAACATGGTATTCAACATCAAACGATTGTGCCATATGATCCTCAATAAGATAGTGTAGTTAAAAGAATTAATAGGCCAATCTTAAATATGGTTCATTCAATGATGTTTTTCAAAAAATGTAAAGCTAATGTTCTTTGTTGATGCAATTCTATGTGCAGTGTATATTAAAAACAGTGTTCCATCTCATGTTCTCATAAAGAAGACTCCTTATAAAATGTGGTATGGTCACATTCCTTTGGTAAGGCGTCTCAAAATATTTGGTTCCACCTATTATGCCTTGATCCCTAAGAAATAAAGAAACAAACTTGGTGAAAAGAGTTGAAAGTGTATCTTTTTGGGTTACTGAGATACCTCCAGAGTGTATCATCTCTACGTTGAGTTAAATAAGAATTTTTCTAAATATGCAAATTTTCTTAAATCTTCCAACACTGACAAAGTTTTTGAGCAACAGCTTTGATCTTTTGGACATATTCAATCATGCAAAAACATTTCAAGAATTTGATAATGATCCGAAATGGATTTTGGATAGACTCCTAAGTCTAAGTGTTCCTCACTGAGGAAAATGAAAGTCCAAGGAAGTTCCTAGAACTAGCCCCATTGCAGAGATCGTCTCATTCTGAATCTAATGCAACTTGAATGGGAAAAAATGGACTTAGGATGCAGAAAGAAGATGCCCTTTGTTCTTTGAAAAAAGAGGCAAAATCCCCTAAAAATGGCAAAAAACCCTTAAAAAGGGAAATCGCATCGGAGAAGGGACCAAAAGAGCAGACTTAAGTGGAAAAGGGAGAACCCCCAATTGCCAATCCCCGACATATCGGGTTGAGGCAGGCACACGCACATGACATAAGGCAAAAACCCCAAGCCGATGTGATATTGCGATCACCGAAATTGGCAGATCGGCATCAACAATGGCAAGAGACAAGGGACGGACCCCTGGGCCAATGCGACTTGCGATTGCGATATATCGCATCGCAACGTTGCGTCGCAGCGATGTAAAAGGGGTGATAACACCGGACCCGATGGACTTTATAGGCGCGGTTCGATAATATTTGAGTTTCGGAAAAAGGGACTTTTCTGTGTATTAACGTTTTTCAGTGAAAAACCCGAAATACAAAGGAAAATGCCACAAAGCGATGCGATGCAATCTAGACCATCGGATAACAAGATCAGATCAACGGCCAAGATTAAATCGACAATCGGCAATCGGCGATCCCCGATACTGATAAAAAAGCCGGACCAGATGAGATTTCAAAGCCCGATTGTATAAAATTTGAAATCTGGAAATTCGGATTTTCAATGTATTTCCCATGTAAATGGATTTTTGGCCAATACGCCGTGCAATAGCGATTTGCGATAAAAAGGCAAACCCAATAGGTTTATAGGGCCGATTCCCTAATGTTTCAAGTCCGAGAATTCGAATTTTCACGTATTTCCCATGTATTTAGGATTTTACCCAAAACATATATGCAATGTGATAAACTGCCTAATGGCAGACCCGATAGGGATTTAGGGGCGATTGAATGGGATTTCAAGTCCAAAAGTCCCGCCCGATAGTGTATTTTGCAGAAAACTCTGTGTAATGGATTTTTCTCAGTTTTCGGGTTTTTGCCTATGAAATGGCCCCAATTCCTTCTGTAACCGCTCCTGATCATCATGCCACGCTGAAGCAGGTGTTTTTACAGGCAATGATGCATTTTGCAGCCATGGAGCCGCAGAGCCAGATGGCCAGTCTAACTAACAAGGAGCAAAGAAGCCGCGGAGCCACAGAGGGATCATGAATCGCAGAGAAACAGCCAGCGAAGCCAAAAAGTCGGAAAAGTACCTCAAAGGAGGCAGAGAGCTCAATTGAGCAAGGGCAGCGCAAAAAGCAAAAGGCAGAAGCATAAGCAGCGAGAGAGAGCAAAAGAGCATGTGCAAAGCAGCCGAGGGAGTCACTTGGAGGTCAAGTGAAAAGCCAGAGAGCTGTAAGTTGCAGAGAGCCAAAGAAGCCAAAGCCGAAGAGCCAAAACCAGAGCCAGAGCCGAAGAGCCAGAGCCAAAAGCCAAAGCCAAAGCCAAGAGCCAGAGTGAGAGCCGAAAGCCAGAAATTCGAGAGCTTCAAGAGCCAGGGATAAAATGGTGTCTAAACCCATTGTTTCTGTGTAAAACAGTGGAGTTGAGCCAAGAGCTTGTAAAAAGGACTTTGACATAATCCGAGAGAAACTAGTCGAGTTGACTAGAGCTCACAAAAACATAGCCCAAGAGTTTTGGGTGAACTCCTAATTAAATTGTTGTTCTGTGTGTTTTTTGTATTGCTGCATTATTTACTATTTTATGTATGTTATATCAACATAAACAACAGATTTTAAAACACAAAGAGTTTAAAAACAAACACCAGCATATGCCTATTTTCAAGCACTTATTAATTCCGCATTGGTTAATCATAAAGACTTGGAAATAATTTAAGCTTTGGAAGTGGAAGAGGTTCTTGTAAGTTAGACAAGAAGCCTAAATGCCCCATTTTCAAATCAGATAATGATATTCCACATCTTGAAGGGGGGATCCCTATCTTGGATCAATATGTGGAATCTCCTTCTGAAACACTCTCTCACTCACATGAAGTACCAACCACTTCTTCAGATCAAGAAGACAATTAAGTGATGTGATTTGGAGGATTGGAAGGTTAAATCTTGATGTAGCTCCATTTGAGTGAACTAAACAACCTAGACCATCTTAAAAAGGTCCTCCAAAATGGCTTACTAAGACACTTAAAAGTGTTCATCCTAATGACCTTGAAAACACAAGAACTAGAAGTTCCACCAAACAAAATGGAGGTGATGTAGATGATTTTAATTCACCTATTGATATAAATGTTTCTTATGATTGTGGCTTAAATTTGTCTACTAATTTGGAAACAAGTTCCTTTAAATAAATTGTTTCTAATGAAGAATGGAAAAAAGAAATGCATGAGTATGATTTTCTCATAAAAAATGGAACCTAGAAGCTAATGGACCCTCCATTTGGAACCAAACCAATTGCCTGTAAGTGGGCCTTCAAGAAAAAATATAAATCAAATGGCTCACTTGACAAGCACAAAGCAAGGCTCGTGGTAAAAGGATTTGCACAGAAAGAAGGGGTTGATTATGAAGAGTCTTTTTCCCCCATAGCAAAATGGTCCACCATCCAAACTCTATTTGCCTTGGCAACTCAAAATGGATGGAAAGTCCATCAAATGGATGTAAAAACAACTCTACTCAACCAAAAGGATTTGTTGTTAAAGGACAAGAGCATAAAGCATGTAAAATCAGCAAATCCTTGTATGGCTTAAAACAAGCACTACAAGTCTAGTATGAGAAATTTATTGAACATCTTCTGAAACTAAACTTCAAACACTTTGATCTTGATGATGCAACTTTATTTGTCAAGAAAGTTGGCAAAATTGTTGTTTATCTTGTGGTATATGTAGATGATCTATTAATAAGAGGGAACAATGAAAATTATATTGCATCCATAAAGAAAGGATTTAAGATAATTGGTTTTGGACAGCTTCACTACTATTTGGGTATTGAAGTGACTTAACATCCGAAATATATATTCCTCTCAAAAGTACATTGAGATTTATTAAACAAATTTGGCATTGTTGAATGCAATCCTTTGTCCACTCCAATGGAACAAAATTTAAAACTCACATCTAAAGAATGAAATAATTTGAGGTTGCAACTAAGTATAGACAACGCGTAGGGAGTCTTGTCTACCTCACCAGTAACAAACCAAACATTTCATTTATTGTTAGAATCCTTTCCAAATTTATGCAAAATCCTTGGGAGGATGATTGGTCTATTGCAAAAAAAAAGATATAACGTACTTGAAAGGAACTCGCGACTTTGGACTCAAATATACACAAGTGGATGACTTCAGCTTGATTGGATGCTTTGATTCAGACTTTAATGGAGATAAGGAAAATGGAATATCTACTTCAAGTTATATTACTAGTCTTAAATCAAGCGTTGTCTTGTGGAGATATGTGAATAGTCAGTTTCAGCGGTTTCCATAACAAATGCAAAATATGTGGCAACTACAGAAGCAACTAAAAAGATTGTGTGGCTCAAGAAAATTTCTTAAAGATTCACAAGGAAAAAAAGTTCATTCTATTATTTTAATTGACAGTGTTTTCACAATTAAATTGACCAAGAATCCAAAATTCCATGATCAACCCAAGCATATCAATACAAAGTATTATTTAATTCGACATAATGTCGAGGCCAAGAACAATCCCCTGCGACATTGTTCCACAAATGAGAAAATTGCATACATCTTCACCAAAGTGCTTGGAAGAGGAAAGTTCGAAAGATTTAAAATAATGCTTGGACTTATAAACACCCCATTAAGTGGGGGAAGAGAATGTTGACACCTAATCCTCAAGGGATTGGGCAAAAACTTGTAAATTTCTAAATATAAAATTAGAATAGGAAAAGCCCTGGGAATGTGAATCCCAAGGATCACTATTCCCTTTGTATTCAATTACCTTTATCTTAATGAAATGCATCAATTTGGTAGTTACCATCTTGGCCTCACACCTTTCAAGAATATTAGACAATAGTGAAACCCTTTGTTAACAGTTTTGAGGAGCCAATAAATTTGGAAGAGATCTCAAAGTTGCCAATCGTGGTCATTTTAGTTTTGATCCCAAAAAAGAGGCAGCAATGTCCTTTTGCCAAAATTCATTGGCTAACTCAAGTGATTTAGCTCGAGTTGTTGAGAAAATTGTGTGATCCTCTCCAACCCGATTCTATTCCCGTACAGTGATGTTAACCCATTATGATAATGCTAGAAATGTAGACACCCACAAATGGAATGCCTCTGCTCTTGTTAAGTCATAAATTTCCTGCTAGGCATTAGCTTGCAAATTGTTGGCACTAGATTCGTGGTTATAGTGGCAGCCACATTTAAACCCTGGCCTAGCCCAAGTAGAATTTCCTGCCAGGCATTAGCTTGCAAATTGTTGGCACTAGGTTCGTGGTTATAGTGGCAGCCACATTTAAACCCTGGCCTAGCCCAAGTAGCCCCAATCAGTTACTGATTCATCTAGATTCAATAAAAAAACCAACTTACAAGTCAATAACTAAAAGTTATAGCTACCAAACTCCAAACTAATCTTACCAAACATAATCTTTGAAGAACCTGACTTATATAAGTAAAAGAAATTCGAAGCCAGGTTGTAGCAGGCTAAACAAATTGTGCACTTGATAGAAATAGCCAAGGAAAGAGCACAATTATCAGATTAAAGATGGTGCATTAAATTTTCCCAAGACAAATATTGTTATCTTGGGGAAGAATGTGTAAATACAGCTTCTCAGTGTTCCCCTACGGTAAGCATTGTTATTTTAGTAATGGTTCTCCATTTTAACAGTAACAATTTTCCATTTCAACGTTGTTTTTCTAGTGATGGTTCTCCATCTCAACAATTTACAAGTTGTAGCAATCTAAAGAATTTGTGCGTTCAATAGAAATGAGCAAGAAAGAAAAAACAGCAGCATAATTATCAAATCTGAGTAAAGGAATTGAATTTTCTTCAGACACATACTGCTAGCTTGGGGATGAATGTGTGAATGGAATTCTAAAGTGTTTCTCTACAGTCGCATGGTTATTATAGTGGTGGTTTTCCATTTCAACAACTTGCATCCTGCAAGTGACACAAACAAAGGAATCCGCTACTATTTATTTATCTCAAAACGAGCTTCAGGAAGGATAATTTAGAGTGCAAGAGAAAGGAGAATTAAAAGGAATATTAATTGCTAATGGAAAAGTCTGCAATTTGTGTATGATACAATACGAATAGGTGGAACAACAATCAAAGAGTCTTCAGGATTTTTGTAAAGGATAAGACCTTAATCTACAACAGAAATCTTTGTGGCAAAACGTGAGAGATACTACCAAGTCCACAATTTGTTTCTTCAAAACCCACCTAAGAATTAACAAAGAAATGCTATAAGTTTCAGATTCCAAGGACACCTTTCTTCCAAATACTTTAGTTGAAAAGAAGCAAGATATCTTCAAATGGGAAGACGTACAAAATTTCATGCTTAAATCTAATTATGGGACCTGGAGGTGGAGGCATATTAGCAAGAAGAATACAGCTGATCCAATTAGTATCCCAGAATCCCAAGCAATACCAACATTCCTGTGTTTCATGTTAGTTGCACCAAAGTAAAAAATAGAGCGGATTATAGGGATTCGAGGGAAAAATCATAGGATGGGAATGGAGAAAAAATGGCATCTACTCATTTGGCTTTAGGACGAGGTAAGAATTCTCTAAAAGGTAGGAGAAGCACAAGCACAAGCATATGAAAGTTGAGAATTAACAATTGAAATATCAAAAGAACGCCTTTCCAGTGAAAATATTTTGGAGGTTGCGCATTTTGGAAGTTGCTTGCTTGGACGGGATTAAGTCCTCTAGCCAACAGAACTGATTAAGTCGACTACATACACATACCACAAGTGTTGCCAGGATTTAGAATGTAAAGTAATATTAACTTCCAAAGATGATGAAAAGCACAGAAGGGGATTGTTTAGTACATCAAGTGCATAGGGGTAGTGCTACCTTTAAAACATCAATACTAAGCTAAAAAGATTCAGATACATTAACTGGAAATGTGAGACTAAAAGTTCTTTGATCAAGATGTATAGTATGGCACATTGAATACATATCCAGCAAGAGAAAGTGAACCCAATAAGAAAAGTCCAGCTAGTGCAGCCAAATCTTCTGTTTATCATCAATCAGTACTTACACTCTATATAGGCCATCTATCATCAATCAATAGTTACACTCTATATAGCCCGTCAAATGACAACATCCAAGTAGTAGCTGTAAAAAGTAGATATATAATAATTACAGCCTTCAAATGAAAAGCGTCACTATGCTAGGACTAGAAGATATGCCATTTCTGAAAGACAAACAAGTCTAAAGAACTTATTTGAAAAGTTTGACACAATTCTAAGATGATTTCATCTCACATGCATTGGCATATGACCTGTTCAGTGACCAAAATTGCATGACTTTCAACTGGTCTAATATTACAATCTTACCTCACAAACTTCGGCATTCCAATCGTGTAAAAATGGTGATGCCGGAGATGGATTGTATATGAGAACACTAATATAAAAAAAATTGTTCTCATAAGCAGTAACTCTGAATAATGGCAAGCAGTTATTCCATTGCCAATCTACCTCAAAAATATCCTCTCTCGGTTGGAACTATTTACAAATGAATTTAGAAACCAAACTGGGTATATATACTGGAATCCAGATTAAAGCTCTTGCCTTATGGACAATGGTGCATTTATACATTCCACGTAGGAACTAAAGCTATCAGCTTAAAACGGTGAATTTCACTCATTAAAAATTTACTTTGTTCAGAAAGCATGAACTAAATATGATTATCTAGCTGAAAGGGGAAGCTTCCTTTCCCGCATACTGTGAAGCCAACCCCATGGATTTTCCAAAGATCTTAAAATCGCCGAGTATGCTTGGCTGTAGAGTAGAAACAGTAACTGCAGCAGCAGGTGGACCTGCTATTGTTGGCCACATGACTTGACTGCAAGCATTTGAAGGCTCCAAGATATATAAATATATACATATAATTTTCACTCAAGTTAAAAATTACAAGTTCACACTTCATTGAAACAAAGCTAACCTGTTTACTGTATATGCTGAAGGTAGAGAGGACTTGACTGGAACCACATTCAGGTTGGGGCTTGAGGAAAATAGTGGTAGAATTGCTGCCAAGGATGAAAATGCAATTTTAAGTTTAAATATATCTCAATAAATTATACATCATCGATCAAATGTTTTGGAAAAGCTCCTAGAGTTTCCTATACAAACCTCTTGAGTTTAAAACCTGAAATAGGGACTGCTTTGGATTACTCTGACACCCTGGAGAGGACCCCACTTCCTACACGTTACAAATGTCAAATTGTGGGAAAGCAATTCATGACATTATGAAACCAACCCAATGCCATAGTTGAACTTCAGTGATGATTGTAAGAACTCTTACCTGCTTAACTGCTCCCACACCTTGAGATCCCATTGCTGAAAGAGAAAAGATGCAGAAAAGTAACTCAAAAGCTTCAACAATAAAGAGCTTGTGAGAAATAGCAAATGATGAACAAGTCCAGTATGGAAGGTGCTGGAAAATATTTCCACCGCAAATATTGCTTACCGCCCAGATGACCAAGGCTTGGCTTGAGCCCCAAAGACAAACCGAGGAAGCATTCCAAGCTTGATTCTTTTTCCCCATTCCATGCCTTGCATGCCTTTTTGGAATGAAAATTTGTATCTACCTCTGCAGGCACACAGCAAGACTAAGAACTCAAGAAAAGCCCATGTATTAAAACTTACAGAAATTTGGTAGCAAGAGTACAACTTTATTTAGGCTATGTGCTACTTGATCTAAAATTTGGGTAACACGTAGCACATGGAGATGCCAAGAATGATACAATCGGTCTTACAGTCATTTTACCTGTATAATGCATAGCAAGCTTAATTATTTAGGTGACCTCAAAAATTGAAACACACTCATTCAAAACAAAGCACCATTCAATGTGCTATGCTTTTGTGCTGGCAACCTATTTGCATGGTCATGAAATGCTTTTCTGACTTTCAAATATCTCTTTATAAAAATTTACAGATGCAGAACAGAGGATAACAATCGAATATGACATGTATGACGCTTGTTATAATTAAGGTTTACCTTCTGCACATGTATTATCTTGGAAATGTCCCCCAAGAGAAAGAGGAATAGACATGCCAATCTACATACAATGGATATTTCTGTCAATTCCAACTTGAACTATCTAAAAAGAATCACCTAAGACTGAACAAAATATTAGCAAATAAAATAAAAAGGCTAATCTTTGAAAACAATTTTTTAGCATCAAAGAAATAATAAAATACCCACAAGGAAGAAAGGATGATGCAGTGCCTGCTCTGCTGTTGGCCTCTTCTGAGGGTCCCAAGAACATAGACGCTGTTTTGAAGTTTCCCAGAATGAAACAGTCATTTACAATAAGCAACCATAATATAATATTCAAGTGAAAGACCATCTTGAAGACATAATACTAAATATGCAAATCTGGACATTAAACAAGACATGGAATGATAATCCACAGAAAAAAAAAATATCAAGGTGAACACCATGCTGCTTAGGACATAGAACAGAACAGAAAAAGAGTTCACTCATTCCAATTTTTCAGCATTATGGTACATACCGTAATCAAATCGATTGCTTCTGGGCTAGCATGGGGAATAAGAATGGAAAGGTTGACTGGTAGAAACTGCATCACAGACACAAACATGTTAGTAGATTGACCTATAGACAAGAATGAGGAAAACCATGTTCAAAAAGGTCAGAAGGACAAATAAATAATAATGCTTAACAAAATTTAAGTGACCTGGGGAAAGATGAAGTTCCTAAAAGCTGCAAGCTGCATGCCATCAGGCCAAGTCTCATAATCTGGAGTGCCAAGCACACCACAGATCTTGTAAATTTCATCCAGTTCACTGCAAGTTATTTTTGGTAACGGTTAATCCTTTGTGATGAGAAACCAAGGGAGTCTCCAATGTTTCTATTTCAAGATCAGCTGGAATGGGAACCACAAGTATCTAGATTCTGCATCATCAAGAATCGATTAAAAAGTTCAAGGATTTCTACCTTTCACCAGGAAAGAGAGGATGCAAAGTGAAGAGTTCCGCCAGTATTGCCCCAACCGCCCACATGTCTATCAAAAGCACAATGAATATTAGCTCTATCATCATTAATTAACTGAGGTTCATAATCCTTCTATGTCTTTGAAAGTAAAGAATGCCATAAGCTCAACATAAATCAAAACCATAGCAAGCTGGGTTATGATATCCTCGAACTCAAATAGCATGCCTATCATCATGAACTAACTGGGGCTCATAATCCTTCTATTTCTTTGAAAATAAAGAATGTCATAAGCTTAACATAGATCAAAACTATAGTAAGCTAGGTTATGATGTCCTCAAGCTCAAATAGCATGCCTGCAATCCTCAAAATAATGATGTCAATAGCTTGGGTTCATAATTTTCTCTCTTCATTTAGACTGGTAAAATACTTCAGTCCGAAACACTCTTGACATTCACTATGTCTTTTCAGTTATTGAACTATAAAAAGAGCCTGCTCAGAATTTTTTGCTAAAATAATATTGTCTTTGCTAGAGGGAACCTTCCGTAAGATTCTTGCATTTTGTAAGAATGGAACCTTTACAATAACACTAGTCTAGATAAGAGTTAGAACCAGATGAAAAGCGATAACAGATTTACACCTACCAATTGCAGTAGTGTATGTCGGAGATTGCAGCAGGACTTCTGGAGCACGATACCTATCACAAAAGGCAGAAAGCATCAATTGTCAACAAAATTCCTATTCAGAGAAATTGACAAATGTATTTCATTTTTACTTTAATAATTTGTTCAATCAAAAGTAAAAGCAGAAAGAACATTCACCATCTCGTTGAAACATAATCTGTATAAGGTGGGCTGGTGAGAACTTCCCTTGCCAGCCCAAAATCCGCAATTTTAATCAAGTCGCTAGTTACCAACAAATTCTCTGAAAAGGAAATGAGCCAGTGTGTCATTTTGCTTAGATATGAACCATCAATACAATTTTATTTACAAATGAGAAACACCAGAAACATTTGCTAAATATAAACTTTAGCAAACAACATAAGCCAAAAACTAACAATGTACCTGGTTTTAAGTCTCGGTGAAAATAACCATTCCTGTGCATATAGGATAACCCTTGCAGTATTTGATAGCAAAATTTGATAATTTCTGTTTCCGAAAAAGGAGTAGATCTCTCTTTCATTATTTGATACAGATTACATTCCTGGAATACATCAGCCAGAAACATGGGTTTAGAAGAAAGTATCGCTTTTATCACAGACTAAGAGAGGAAACACCATCAGATCTAAAAGAACATTTTATAATGAGTTATCAGTGCTCTAACAAGAACTGAGATTGTCCTCATCTCAAGATTGAAGAACAATAATTTTGCTTTCGTCCTAGCCTTTATACACATTTTAGTTCTTGATATTTTTAATTTAATACATTTAGTGAAACTGCATTTTGCTCAGAAAATTATTACGAACATGCAAAAGATACTCCCACCCACTATCGCATTAAATATTTTAAATTCGAACTACCCCATAATTCTTACTACAGTTTTTCAGATACTTTATATTTGTATCTCTACAAATCTTTAAACCTTGATAGCATTTCAAAATAACTAAACAAATCGTTTCCTCACTATAGCTCAGCAAAGGAAACTAAAGACTGTAACAGAAGGCTACCATCTGGAAGATTGTTGTTTCTTTTCTTAATAATTGTTATCATAGGTGTTTGCAGTGCTACAACTCTTTAAACCTTGTTAGAAATTTCAAAATAACTAAACAAATTGTTTCCTCACTATAGCTCAGCAAAAGAAATTAAAGACTGAAACAGAAGGCTACCATCTGGAAGATTGCTGTTTCTCTTTGTTATAATTGCTATCATAAGTGTTTGCAGTGCTAGTGTACATTTTTGTTAACAGGATATTACAGCTACATGTAAAAACCATGAAAGAATCAACTACAAAGAACTTATTGAAAGGTTTTAGCACATCTCTTCATATTCCTCTTCATCATACAATTTCTCTAGCCATATTCTTTCAGGTGAATCTTTGAGAAACTTGTGTGTCATCTATGACATATAAACATTGGTAGCATATAAAGTTGTTTGACTTGATTCACCTTCCTATCTCCTTCCATTTCAATGACATCTAACATTGGTAACAGATAAATTTTATCGATTCCCCTTCCTATCTCCTTCCATTTTACCAATGCAGTTTTCTCTTTCATAGGCTCTGCTCTATAACTGTTAGGCAACACTCCTGGTTTTTTCCATGTTGGAATTCAAATAATATAACATCTGACCTATGCAAGTTCTGAATTCTAAGGAATGCCATGGGGGCTTGAATCTCACTATCTGGGAAAGTCTAACCATAAAGCATGAGAGCCTAGAGGCAACTCCTAGGCAAGCCACCAAAGAAAGTAGTCAAGATCGTCAAAAACCATCAACCAAGGAGCAAGAGATCGCCAAGAAAGCCACCACCAAGAGCACCACATAATCCTTCAAGGAGAATCACGATGCTCAACCATCCTCAAACCATGAAAAATAAGGTATGTAACCCTCTGCAAATATACTTGCCACTCATACCAATATGAGGGGTGACATCTAGTTGCCTCTTAGAGACATGTACTCTTAGCAGAAGAGTGCATGAGAACGCCATAATCCCCTATTTGTACCTGTGATACACTGATAACCTTCTTCAAAAAAGAGAAATGTGGATGGATGGTCTGTCTTATCACATACAACTTATCATATCAAAAATTGGCTTTGCAAAAAATAAAAGGCATAAATCATTGATGCCAAAAATACATGAAAATTGCTCATAGCAGAGTTTATTCCTCTTAATGCTCGTCAAGAGCTTACTATTCCTACTCCTCTACATGATTAAATACAAAGGCTAGATATAATGATTAATCACACAACCAATGAAGGCACCCTAGCTCTTTGTTTATATAGAAATATTTCCCTTCCCAAGATAGCATGCACAACATTGCTCTATCCAAAGTTGGATAGGACATCAATAATATTCTTTAAAATATGATACGTAATCATAAATCGGAACATCTACATTATCCTCAAAAGTATTTTGGTCTCCTCCACTACAACTTCATCTTGAAAAAAGCATGAAGACACATTACATTGTGCATTTACAGATCTACAAATTAAATTCTAAGTGCATGTATTAGCTGGCAGGTCCATTATTGAAGGCTGGAAATCCCTGTAGCATTTATATGTGTATTTTGGTGGTCCATGCAATTTTCAGAACATAATATATTATTTCCGGCCATTAATTTACATAATTCATTAAGAATCCATAGAATTTGGTGGCTGGAAATTTAGTGTACTAACTTGTTCACTAAGCTGGAAATTTTCTGAATTGATTACAAGTGATTTTGTTAGAAAGTTACTAGTCATTTTTGAATAATTTCTAAATATACTTTTACATCACTTCCTTCACTAAATATGTTATAATTTGGACTTCCTATAAATTCCCAATAACTTTTATTCAAATCATTATTTAAAATTCTAAACATGCTTATCATTTTCTTGAAACCTTGGGAAGCCATTTGTTATATTTATCAGGCAAGTTGTGAGGAAATCCTTGAATCCTAGACATATCAAGAGACCTATATGCATTTTTAATCAAAAGTTGAGTGGCTACTGTAGCATGAGTGTTTTGCAACACATTGCTCTCAAACAAATACCATGTCTTCAACAATAGAAGAATCTAAATAGTCCTCAAAAATGGGAGGTTCCCTAATCCTATGGATTTGTCGGTGAAAGTATCTCTCAAGTTCTAGGATCAAAAGAGGTGTGCCTTGAGAAGATTTCATGTAGAATATATCTTAAGCAAACATCCACCTTGTGGAATCGCCAGATAAGCTTAAAGTTGATTAACAAATTATCCAATGCTTACCGAATTGAAGCTTATGGAATTCTTAACTTGAGGTGATGGACAATTTATCCTGCAACAGCATCAAAATGTTCCTGCTCAAACTCTCACTATGTACGAAAGTCTAATCATACAGCATGAGAGCCTCAAGGCAAGTACTAGATGAGCCACCAAAGAAAGTAGTCCAGATCATCAAAAACCATCAACCAAGGAGCAAGAGATCACCAAGAAAACCATCACCAAAAGCACCACATGATCCCTCAAGGAGGACCACTATGCTCAACCATCCTCAAGCCAAGAAAAATAATGTATGCAACCCCCTACTAATATACTTGCCACTCATACCAATATGAAGGGCAACACCCCTGATCAAAGCCCTACCAAATTTCAACAAGTCTGACATTTACTGCTGCATTCTGTTACCACTCATATGGCATGCCTTTAGGAGTGTTTCAAAGTTATATTCTTGAACCTTCATTAGACTCAATAGTACGGTTTCTTTCCTTTACGATGGTCAAATTACTAGACTAAAAGTGATGAGCATGCTATGATGAAAAGAGGGCATGTCCCTGATGTTACTATGATAATACCCTGTAGAGAAAGAAATAAAAATGCAGATGAAATGTTCAAAAACTGTTGAAGACTTCAGCTCCTTGACTACCATATGGTATAAACAATGATGTCATATTGTACTGTCAACAGTATATCTACAACCATCCAAAACGAAAAGTTTATTAACTTCCCACAATCTTTGCAAGCCAAATATGTATTATGTTTCATTGATTTGGTATATGGTATTCAAATTAGGGAGAGGGATTAAACCCTTGTAACACTTGATATATATATATATATATATATATGAATGAAATAAAGAGTAAATTTCTTAATTTGTGCTTTGAGAGTTGAAACTTAAGCAAGGAATTAGTAAGAGAATAGCCCAAATACAACCCTACAACCTGTGAATCGAGTTTGTGCTCTGAACAACCCGAACAACCCTACTAAACTTGTATATATATATACACACACACAAACCTATTTGTGAAACTCATCCAAACCTCCTCAAAAAATTCAAATTAGAACCAAACCTAATCATTACAGAACCCAAACCATGTGACTCAGCATGCAATAGATCAATGGTTGACACTTGAAACAGCTCTAAACCAGTTTATAGTTACAACTTACATCAGCTATCATTTTTGGCATTAAGATGACTCATAAAAAGACATCAGCTCTTTTTCCATTTTAATTTATTGGAGTTACCCACACATAGGGATCTCCCTCAACCTAGGTTATAAAGCGCCTCCCTGCTGCCAATGCAAAATTGGAACACAATAGGATTCGACAAAAAGTACAACACCGGAACATTAACCTTATCTCGGCAGTCAAGGAAGTAATTAGGGTGCAGAATATCAAGATAGACTCCCAATATTAGGAAAATCATTGGTTCAACTTAAATTCTCCTCTGTTAAGAAAATCTATAAATCAAGGACCAGTCACTAGAGTTCTGGATCCTACTTAGTCAAAATAAACATGCTTTATAAAAGAATCTAATGTTGAAATATAAAACGAACCAAACATTATAAATTTTCTGTTCAAGTTGGGTCAAAAGTCCAAAATAAATCCAGATAAGACTCACTTTACAAGAAGCATGCAAATTGCTATACAGGATTGCCAAGCACTAGAGATAAGGGAGATATGAGAGCCGAAAAAAATTGGAAAGATGCACTAACTCCATCTTCAATAGGGCAGCAAATGATGAGCAACTCTTATTATACAGTTTAAAAACAAACCACCAACAAATTACAGTAGCATTTTTCATAAACAGTGAGATTTAATTTCCTAAAAGTTTTCTTCAGCAAAATCATTTTCTAGTAGTTTTTGGAAACAATGAGTCTCTAAGAACTGTCCCCTAAATGTATTGTTGTCGAGCTTTGTAGCTCATAACGTACTTACTAGTCTTGTGTCTTGACTAGACGAACCTTAATTTGCCTCGTTAGGAGGAGCTTGCATTCGACATGTAGAGTGTGCAAGTGAGTTGCACACATGTTGATGTGTGTTGCATAACATGTGCATGTAAGGTAAGCTAAATTTATGACTTGTACTTGAGTTAAAATAGAAAAAACTAAAGATATGATAGTTAACTAAAGTAATGTTAGTTATCTTCAGTTATCTTGACAAGCTCATTTTGGCCATCAATCTTAGCCGAAGAAAGTTATAAATTGGGTCCAATGTGAGGTGCTATGAAGATAATTTTGGCCATCAATCTTAGCCAACGAAAGTTATAAATTGGGTCTAATGTGAGGTGCTAAGACACATAACATTGGCACAAGATTGAAAGAGGATTCTCAGTGAGCATGTGCTGGGTCCGAAAGAATGCAGTGAGGCTGGTGATCAGTATTGTATTTTCTCAATTGAGCCATTATCCCTGGTAAGGGAGCCCAAGTTCGTTCCATGATTAATTTACTGATGAAGAATGGGTGATTGGGCAGAAATATGTTTGTGTATGTGTGATTCAGATCGACTTTCGTTTCCGCCATATTTTTATGGTTAGGAATCTGGCCGTGTATTCGTTCCGCGTAGTAATTGCTGGGAACCGAATACCGGGTGTTAGGTTCTGAAAGTCTAACAATTATTTTCCAATAAGATTATCCTCTGAAATTGATTTTTCTTCCAAAGATATTGCTTGGTATAACCCACTCATTTCTCCACAAAAGTTTTGATGAAATGAATGTTGTCGTAAGACCTAGCCTTTTTCTGACTATTCGAAGTGAAATATGCAACACAAAAAAATTTCACATGTACTCGAAGGGAAGATTAGCAGTGACAACTCATGGCAGCCGCAAAATCAAGAATCAATGAAAAATATTTTCCTTTTTTAATCTCTCGACTTGTTATGAAATCAATTTTATGCCTTTTAAGGAGATATTAGTCAACCTTTTATCTTGTATATCAAAAAATCAGTGTCAGTATGGCAAGGGCCAAGAATCACAAGAGATAAAGAACAAGGGGAGCACCTGCATACCTAACTTGGAATGCAGTGTGCACCTGCAATTCCTCAAAGATGGAAAAAGACATCTCCAAAATGGCACTCAAATCAGTAACAAGATTTTTATTGACTGATAATAGAATGATAATACAAAAAAGAGGGAAACCATTTTTAATACAAGTAGTTCTAGAACTTAGTTATGAGTCATTAATGTGACTCACTATAAACTTTCAACTTAGTGACAAGTCGCTAATGCGAGTAACTAACAACTCTCAACTGATTAACAACCTAACGGGTCCCAGCCATATCCATACTGTATACAGGTAGGAATAGAGCTATGTATTGCACATCATTAAACCGACTTAGACACTTCAGATCAAGATACCCATGCATATGCATCCTGTTCAAATTTTAGCATTCTGGTAACTATGGTGCAATCTAGAATATCTGTATATAACTTAAATATTTGTACGGAATGTGGCGGGGGTACCATTTGACCCCAAAGGAAATCACCAAATAAGGTTTTCTGTTTACCGGTGTTTGATATCTGCAGGCACTGAAGAAATGCCAGCTCAGTTTGGTTTGAGGTTTAATAATACTTCCTTAGCTCAGCGGTCTGGTAAAGTCCAGTGGACTCGATTTAACCCACCTTTCCAAGTGAACTGGGCCTCCAATCTTGGCTTTCAGCTCAGTGGTATCAGTTCATGTTGGCCAGCTTAAGTCTAGTCCTTGGCATTGGGGGTTAGTTCACCTTGAAGGTTCTAAAAAGAATAGAGGTCATAAGCATTCCATTCATTATCTCTTGTGAAATTATAGACCTGCTTCAAGCTCAAAAGAGCACAACACCAGATTGAGGATCTACAGTTGGCCTTCTCTCTTTGCAGCAGCAAGATGACAAGGCCAATTGAATTTCAGAGATACAAGAATGCTGAGTTATCGGAAGTCGTGGCTCATCAAGGCAACCAAATAGAGAAATGAAGCAGACTTCAATATGCTTTATGAATTAGTTTTGGGTCTTGCTAGGGGCTCACATCCTCTGGCTTCTCTTCCAAAGATTCTATCGATTCTGTTAGAGCAGCAGTTAAAGACAGAGACAGTCCAGCAAGTGCAAAGAGATATGGCAAATGATAATGCAGACCTGGAGTTCAACTTTCAGGCAGACATCAAGTAGGAAGCCCTTAGTGGGTATGTTTTCTTCTTAATCCAGGTCTTATTATGCATTGTAAGATAGTTTTGTTGCTAGCTCAGTTTATCAGGCTTTACACTAGCAAGCTTTATATTTACGTTGCCAGAAATGTAATAACTGCTCAGATGCTAGGCAGTCATTTTCAAAATTTGGGTCATTTTGAAACCCCTAATATCAAACATAGCAATTTTGTGTTATATTAATTCACCACACAGCCTCCTTTTAATACAAATGACAACAATTTCAGTTAACCAAAAAAAATGTATTGATGCTTAGAATACCAACTTAAATATTTCAGAACACTAGCAAATAAAGAAGAAAAGTATGGCAGCTAAAGCACTAATAACTGACTTGTAGTAGCAATTCCAAATGTGCATTTTCACTTTACATTATAAGCTAGATAAAATATATAATTTTAACAAGGCACACAAATGTATTAATACTCATGATGATATAAAAAAGAATTTGAGACTTCGAGAAATGTCGAGGATACCATGTATTCAAATATGAAAAAGAGTTCATTATTCTCCCTAATGACCTCCTTCAACTTGATAATGTTGGGATGGTTCAACTTCCGCAGAGACTGCTCAAAAAAAATCAACCCTGTGATGAATACCATTGCCATTTATTTGCAAAATAGACGAATCAATAAAAGATTTCAAAACTATGGTTAACATGTTATCCAATTGCTATATTTAATAGTTTTCATGTTTCATACCTTGACCTCCCGGAGATTCATACACTCTTCCCAGATATAATATTTCCTCTTCATTTTTTTTATAGCTACCTGCCAAAAACATATGATAGAGCATAATGCCCTAAACTTAATTATTTTGTGTTGTTAAAGAAAGGATACTAGGTGTCAAAACAATAAAAATCAATACTACAAAATTCAGTATAAATATAAAATGCATTTCAACTCTCCTCCTTAGAGGAGAACTAAAGGTAAGAATTATTTCAAGCATGCAGTACTAAAAATCCTAGTCTATCTACTAGAAAATAATATCCTGGACCTACAAACCCCTTAATGCCCAATCGGGGGTCCTAATTCAAAGGTATACATGAATAAATTGTGACAACAGACTGACATGATTGTACAATACTAAGCATAAAATGGTGGCAAGGTATAGGCCTTGAGATTCTGTAGTGTGTACATACTACCCATTCACAAAAAACATAAACAGGAACTTAGTAACAAATCACTCTCAATAGTCGGCATACATGCAACCAACAAAGCAAATAGACCAGATCAGTTTTACTAAAATGGATCTCATAGAAGAGATACAACACAGCTAACACCCACTGAAAATATCATCCTTGCTAGTGAAGGTCCCCAGAGTAAATATCACAAAAAGAAAACCTCTATATTAATGCAGTAAGATTTCTAACCCAATTTATTGTAGGTAGAAGAACTTAGCTATCATGGTTTAGTCTCAACATCCTATTATAGAGAGAAAAAAACTTCAAATATAAGAAGTCTGAATCTCTTTTCAAGTGTCCAACAGCCAGAAATACTTCTATCGAAATAAGCCCATGCCAATTATTCTTGGGTTGCACTTTTTACCTGCTAAACCTGACCAAGACAGTGGAAACCATATAGTGTGAAAGAGAGACAGGGAGGTCTTCATAAATGACCAAAATAGGTCATTGACCCATTGGCACTCGAAAGTACAACCAGTCATAGTGACAATTAAGGAGTGCCAAAGGCACCTCCTAGATGCAGAGTGAGAGGGGATGAAATGGGAGAAAAGGAATGGCCAACACTTCACCATGAAGAAATTGCAATAAAACCATGATAAATCCTTTGAAAGTCACACTAGCCTGGTGCTATAACTAGAAGTCTTGGACCACAAGTTGACAACACAAAGAGAGGATCTGGAACCTTATTGACATAGATGAATACCTGGAGACCTTGCAAGAAAGCCACTATTTTATCCTGGAGAAACCATGTATTGTAGTCAAAAATGAAATACCATGGCAACTTGGTTACTTTCAGGTGACTATCTTATTTTTGACTTTAAAAAAAGCAAGGATGCTCCTCCACAACCTTACATTTGGACTCAAACAGCCGCTTACAACCTTACATAGTGATCATTTAATTATTAAATTGCAAGGAAATAATAGGTCATACTATCTCATGTGTCTGCTGATTCAAAGCCTTCCATACACTTCCGTAAGTGCCATCCCCCAACTCTTTTATGACCTTGTAACTGCCAAAGATCAAAAAGTATGTCAGTAATAGTCTTAACCAAAGAAACAGAGAACACTACAGTTGATAAAGTCTTAGAAAAATCTAAATTATTTACTGACCGCTCCATGGCTTTGTCTAGATAATCAAATAGGAGATCAACAAGCTGGTAAAACACTGCTTGAAAATTGACAGCGAACACTCTGCAGATAATTCTTTAAACCCATGACCTGGTACCATCCACTGAGATAAAAGGAAGCACAACCACAAAAGTCCACCCTAGTAAAACAAGAATAACAGCAACTCTGGAGTTCTAGAAGGAAAAAGTAGATCGGCATCATTGAGTGCAGCCTTTATAAGCTGCAGCACCTCGACAATCATCCACTAAAAACCAGTTTATCTGGCAACTCTTCCACTGCAATTTCCAATGCAGTGGCATGCAATTTAACCTGAAGAAGAGTCTGGGTTGTAATGTAATTAAATCCCCACTCCATGGCCTTTTCAAATAGCTCGATCTATTTAAAAAAAATACCTTATAGTTATAGCCTGCACACATCATAAACAATAACTTTCAATTTCAAAATATATTAATATCTTTTGCTGATCAAATCATAGATGGCCACAAATTCAAATGGGCAAAACAAGCAAGGAGGGAAAAACAGAAAGACAGCAATGTGCAAAAGCAATGTAATTTAGCCATCACAGAATGGAAAAAAAATTCATGTGTACATGTCAAAAATAATTATTTTTTGTATGTATGGTTGTAGCCATATTAGGAGCAGAAACTATTCTTAAATTTTGAAACCCTATGCTAAGTTCAGTAGATCCTATTATCAAACACAAAGCTTACCTATAAATTGGAGGCATTGAATATGATGTAAAAGAAACCCAAGCAGCCTCCGCCAATATTGCTCTGCCTTACTATATATGAGGATAACATAGGATACAAACAGCAATACTATTGTAAAGATGGTAAAGCAAGAAGTGATAGCAAACCAGTTCCTAAAATATGAGAGTATTTCAACCACATGCAAAACACATGCCCTGACAACAGAAACTAAAGTGTAGCAAAACAGAAAACCTGCAACTCGGCTCTCCACAAACCATCAGAAGCTTAAGTTGCATCAGCCCTCTACTGATATTCAATGAGACAGAATGGGTTTTATTATTATTACATATGTCTAGAAGATAAAACCATTAATCGGCAAACTGCAAACTGAAACATGAATCAATAAATGGCAAAGAAATAAAAAATAATGTAGTAAATTCAGGTAGTACTCAGTAGTTAGTTGTTGATAGTTCAATTTAATGCAAATGAACAGACAACATGTGGAATGTGGATCTAAAATTCCAATCCAAATTGAAGAATATGATTGGTAATATTAAGAAATTAGTAAAATACAATAATCTAGTGGAGCCAAATAGTACCAGTTGAACGGTGGATGTAAGAAAACACAAAATAAACCTTTTAATATCCAAAAGATGTGTGTACCCGTTCCTCCAATCTATAACTTTAACCAACAATCTAGGCCCAGTATAGTGGCTTAGAAGGAACTCGATCAACAATAGAGATTCAGAGCTCACTATCAAGTCTGTCAAAGAAATAACAGAGTTTTGATGCCAAAAAGAGGACCCTAGTTCAAGTTCAATAGAAACCATGGCCACCACATGTAATGAGTGGGTGTAGCCAATACCAAACAAAGTGCTCTAAGAAATAGGACCCTCAGCACAGGGCATGATCATAAGAAAAAAGGTTTCAAGGGTTTCAAAGAAAAAAAATATAGGGAGTTCCATGGCAGTGAAGCACTAAAACTTTTATGTATAAAGTGAAAATACATTGGAACACCAATTTCTCTGCAACATGCATTTAACAGATAGACCAGAAAACGCAGTGTCATCAAATAACAACAGAAAGCCGAAGCATAAAGGATTCCACAGAAGGCCAAATAAGATTTTGAACCATTATAAGTAATAGAGGCATATGCACAGTGAATATATATTCAAGCACTATATTTGTGCAATGTGGATTTAACCAAGAGACCAGAGAACAAACTGTGGATCATTATAAAACACAGAAGGAGACAGCATGCAAGCGTGTATGCTCAAAAAATCAGAAGACCCCGGGAACTTCTGTCTAGAACATGAAAATTTGAACGCAAATAGCGCCATGATGACAGACCTTATTTCTCCTTCTATTCTATTTAGAGAGAACATGAGGACTTAAACAGTGGTACGATGCTATCTATTGTTATAGCAGAGATGATAGAAATCTCTTCCTTTTTATCATCTTTAAAATTTATTTACAGTAGAACTGTAATGTAACGAGCCAAAATCATGTCCCTACGGTGACAAAACATTCCAACTTACAGGGAATATAAACACGATAACAGGGAATATAAACACGATATACACAATGAATATTCTTAAACACCAATTTTTATCTGCAATATATGGATTTAACTAATGGACTTGAAGGCATACGGTTAGTATTTTTACATAGCAGCAAAACCCCAATCCAGAATCTACTCGTAAGAGCTGAAATTGGGGTGTCCAGAACTAGAAGCACTTCGAATACACATTCACAAACCGACTTTGGCTGTAACCTGAAGTTAATTTTTAACCACTGACACAGAGAGAGCAATTAGGGCTTCACATATATGCAGATTGGGTTTTCTGGTAATGTAAAACATTACAATCCATAACCTGGTATAAACTGCAATTATTAAGCTTAAACAGATTTTCTCATGGATCAGAGAACAAACAGATCTGTATTGACCAAAACAAAAGAGTCGATAAATAATAAAAATAGGCACCGATTGAGAATCAATGAAATACCTGAAACCGGAAACGATCTAAAGCTCTGAAATCCCCGTGAAGCTCTCCATGGAAGCGAATGAAATTCTCCATGCCTAATTGCTCTAAACCATTCTCCTGAAACACTAGATCAAAGACCGGAGAAAGAAAAAGGAATTACAGGGGCGAAATTAAAGAGGGAGAGGATAGATATAAAGGATATGGGATAAGATTGTAAGCTTTTAATGTTCTGAAGCTCTATGCATGGATTGCTTATAATAGAATGTTCAAACCCAATCCAATATAAAGAAGCCAATATCCCTTCGTATAGATTCAGCTTCCTCCACCGTGACCATTTGCATGACCATTGAAGGAGTTGCACTGCATGGATTGCTTATAATAGAATCTTCAAACCCAAGACAATCTAGAGAGGCCAATATCTCTTCATATAGATTCAGCTTCCTTCACCATGACTATGCCAGCCAATATCTCTTCATATAGATTCAGCTTCCTTCACCGTGACTATTTGCATGACCATTAAAGGAGGAGGTGCCAAAGGTATATGCTTATGCTTAGCCCTTTCCTTCACCTGGGCAGTATGAGAGCGGTGACTATGACCTCCAAGGCTTCCAATCTCTTGCATTTTGGATAGGGACCCATTTGCTTATATGCTTATCCTTAGCGCTTTCCTTGACCTGGGCAGTATGAGAGCGGTGACCATGACATCCAAGGCTTCCAACCTCTTGCATTTTGGATAGGTACCCATTTGCTTGTGTGCATTTTCTAGAGGACCCAGTTCCTTATGTGCATGAAAATTGTGGACCCCACCTCCTTATGTGTATGGAGATTGTGGATTGCTTAAATAGATGTGGTCCATGACCAAAAAAAACATGCGTGGTGTTATTTTCAATTATTGTCCCATTAGGTCCTCTTGTTAAGTTACAAAGCTTTGCATATGCTCTCATTAGGTCCTCTTATTAAGTTACAAAGCTTTGCATGATCCTCTCTGGAATGCTTTGTAGTGTAAGGTAATTAATCTAGTAGTGTTAGGTAATGATGTGGATTAATGGGATTTTTTAATGCTATTTTAGTAGAAGGTAATGGGATGTTATATGTATTTGTATTTAGTATAAGGTAATGAGATGTTATTCTTATTTGGTATAAGATAATGGGATGTTATGTGTATTTGGTATAAGGTAATGGGATGTTATGTGTATTTGGTAATGGGATTGTGGTTTGAAATAAATAATGTGTATATTATTGAAAGATAATGATGTGGAGTAATGAGATTTTTACATTGTATAATGTAATATAATGGGATAAAATGTATGTTATTGAAATTAAGTGTAAGTTTTAGATGATTTTGATTTAATTTGTGTGTGAGAAGTTTTATTTTTTATTTGATTTTGAAAAGAAATTTAGTTAGAGAGATGTATTTTATTTTTTATTTTTTATTTGAATGAGACATTTTTAAAAAGTGGTAAATTTATTCTTTAAAAATTGATGTGAGTTTATAAAAGGGTAGTTGTAAAGTGGTAAAGTTATGGTTGTTAAGTTTAGTCCAACTTCACATCTCTAAATGTTAAATACTATTTTTCCTTTTAATATGTGGTGGATGTTCAACGATTAAGACTCTTAAAGTATTTAGCAAGAGCTTTTTTTGTTATTATGGTGATTTTGTTGAACAAAAATGTTTATGTTCAATGTTTTAACTCTATAATGTCGTTTTTGCCTACACAAACAAGCCAACAAGCCACTTTTGATGTAATTAGGAATTTAAGTTCTATGTGCATTTACTTATTCCTTGATATAGAAAAAAATTAGTTGGTTATCAATTGTGGTTCAAATTCACAAGGACTTTGGGATGGATATTTATCTAAACACAATAATTGGTATTGAGCATAAAGTACCACACATAACAAGTAATGTTCATCCTCTATAGTGACCTCCTCTAACCAAGCCAACTTTGGCCCCTAGTTTCTCTTACAAGGCCAAGATTCAATGTTCTAAATGAGCACTCATTGCTACTAATAAGCGTGGGCGAGCAACAATGCTCCCATAGGGTTTAATGTTGAACTACAAAACTTCAACAATGTATATTATGTTATGCACATTTAGTCTACACATTGTCATGCACCCATCAATGTGCAAAACATGCATCAACTTGTTGAATTCATATAGCATTTCATTTAAGAGTGTCAACCATCATTACAAAAGTCTGATATTAACATTTGACACACAAAAATAATAAATAATCGCTCATCAATATTAACAAAACCAAAACATTTTTAATAACTCGATGTTCAATTTCTATTTAAAATACAATTATATGTATAGTACAAAGCATAAAGCATAAAAAAATTAGTCATCGTATTTCTTTTATTATACTCTTTGTCACAAAGCATTATACAAAATATTTACCTAATTATACAAATATTGTTATCTCTGATTTATTTTTCATTTTTGATATAATTTTATTTCGTCAATTTAATAATTCAATATATTTATCTTTTCTGATTACATTATAAAATTAGATCATTTCTCAATGTTAAAATTATGACACACCATTATTCTTTGTTACAAGAAGTTTGGTGGATGGTTGAAAACCTTAGCATTGGCATTATTGCATTAAATTAGATTGAATGAAGAAAACATTGATGTTAGGAAATAAAGTGTCATATAATCATTTCACTTAGGTATTTATGAGCATAGATATTTTACATCATTTTTTATAAATTATCAAATTTTTTAAGATTTACAAATTTTTTCTTGAAATTTCAAAATTTAAATATTAATCATTTTTTTAAGTTTCATTTAAATTATTCTATAATAGGTGGAGTGTAAACTTAAAACATTTGATTGTTTTTAAATTGAAACATTTTTTATTTTATAATTTTTAATCATAATAAATATTCTTTGAAATGAAGAACACAACTTATCAATAAACATTATATATAAAGTCAACTGGTCACAACTTTTAGATGTTAATTAACATAAAGTTTTAGTAAATATCATTGGTAATAAAATTTGAAAATACTTAAATGTAAGATGTATAAATAAAGTCATGGAGTAAATAAAAGAATAAAATCTCTTAGACATTTGAAAAAAGATTAATTTTATTTATTTAATGTACACTTCAAAATATGCTTATCTTGGATGGTTTCCCATAGTCATTAAAGTATCCAAATAACAAAAGATAATCATTGAGAAACAAATGGATAAAAATGTTGTCTAGAAGATGGAACTTGTTAGGAAGACCCTTATAAATGTGAGGCATAAGGTGTACTTCATCTAAATTACCATCCTTTTCTCTTTTTCAAGCTATATTAATTAGGAGAACTAATAACTTCGTTGAGGTGATGGCCTTAAAGTTATTATTTAAGTTGGTAATTTAAAAAGGTGTGTAAACTTATAAATCTTCGGTAATTTCTTTGCAGTGGTTGATCCAATGAATAGGACAAACTTGCTACAAAAATTTCATTCAATAATTATATATGAGGAAAGTCTACTTGTGTGGTGAGTTTCAAATGTTCTATCTTTTCAACATGTACATAAAGAAAGAAATGTATTTAATGAAAGACTTTTGAAAATTGATGTCTAATTACAAACAAGTGTATAAACGATCCAAAAATAAGTGGAAGACAATTTTTCAAAAATTTACCATGCTCCTTTCATATAAAAAAAAAAAAAAATTGTTAGCCCTCAAGAGGTAGCGCAATTGGCTTGGTGTCATGAAAATGAAGTCTTGTGTATCAAGAGATTTGAGGTTAAAATCCGCCTGACTACTTGTGTTAATGGAAGGGGTATATGTAGGCACCTAAAAGTTATAGTGATAGTAGTCAAAATCGACATTGTGTCCCGCAAGTACAAAACCAACCCAATTATCAACTCCTCTAATCATATATATATATATCATACAATATACTAAAATAAAATATTTTGAGATAAAAAGACTATATTCTAAAATATATTTATAGATTTCATTTAAATGTCTTTCTTAACAAATGAACTTTGATACAAGTTTTTTTTAGGGATCAAAATGATATAAGTTACTTATATTTTAGAGTATAACTTGTGTGAAAGATCTACAGGGTGGAAGAATTGAGATTATAGTAAATAATTCAAATTTAAAATGCATTTTATAAGTTAAATAACTTTTGTGGAAGATCTAGAAGGTGAAACGAATCATTGATATTATGTTGTAAATAATTTGAGTTTAAAATAATTTGTATAAGTTAAATTTTATTTATCTTTTAAATTATTTTTTTATTGATATTTTTATTAATAATTAATTTATTTATTTAAATTATGTTTTTAAATTAATAATATTTAATAAAATATTATATTATTCACAAGGCTTTAAATAGATAATGATAAAGTGTTTTGTTAAAGCAATCCTTGATATAAAATTACTAATTCAATTCCCCACCCAAATCAAAATGATATATTAAACATGATAAAAATATAATCTTATAAAACTTACATAAAAAATATTTTATTTTTATCAAATTTTCACTTAATATATTTTTTTATTTACATAAATAATTTACTAAAACTATAAATAATCTACAAGGTTTTTCCAAAAGCAGTACAAGCGGCGGCCAAATGAGATAAATGATGTTTTTTGGATGATTGAACAGGTACCTGTTATGTTTGATGAAGCCGCCAATGTAGAATTTTTCAAGCCTATCTCGGATGAGGAGCTTCATGGAGTCATAAAAAAGTTTCAAAAGGACAAAAGTCCTGGGCCGGATGGTTGGCCGATCGAATTCTTCTCACATTTCTATGACTTGTTTAAAGACGATCTGCTGGGGATGGTGGATGCCTCCCGTATGTCGGGGAATATAAATAGCGCCCTCACTGCTACATTCATAGCGCTTATCCCCAAAAAGGAGCGGTCTGAGTCATTTGCGGATTACAGGCCAATCGCATTATGTAATATTCTCTTCAAAATCATTTCAAAGATTATTGCAGAGAGAATGAAACCGGTCCTCAACTCCTTCATTTCCAGGGATCAACATGCCTTTTTAAAACACAGGAACATACTTGATGCAGTCGCCTCGACTCATGAGTGTTTATTCTCTGTCTTAACAAAAAACATTGATGCCGCTATACTAAAGGTCAATCTGGAAAGGGCTTATGACTGTGTGGATTGGGGGTTCCTTCGTATCCTCCTTGCAAAAATTGGTCTGAGGTCTCAAGGAATTAACTGGGTGATGGCCTGCGTTGAGAACGTTCAATACTCAGTCATCATAAATGGATCCCCTTCATCTTTCTTTCAGGCCGAGAGAGGACTGCGCCAAGGCTGTCCTCTCTCCCCTCTTCTCTTCATCCTAGTCATGAATTCTCTCAGCTCTCAGATCAACAAAGCAGTTGCTGATCATCGATGTGCTCCGATCAAGATCTGCAAAAATATTTCTCTTTCTCACAATCTGTTTGTTGATGACATTCTTACCTTTGCTATGCTTTGCAAATCAAGCTGGTTATGCCTCTATGGTATCTTTCAAAAGTTCCAATCTGCATCGGGCCTGGTCATCAACAAGGCCAAATCTATTTTGTATCACAACGACTCAAATATGGAGTTAGCGCTATGGATTGCAGCATTATTTGGTATTAATTTGGCATCAATTAAAGACGGCTTTAAATACTTGGGCTTTCTCCTCAAGCCAAAAGGGAATCGCAAACAAGACTGGTCTTGGCTGATTGACCGTTTCTATAAAAAAATTTCAAGATGGGAGATGCGATTCTTATCCTTGGGAGGCAGACTTATCCTGGTTCAATCTGTTCTTTCTCAACTTGCGGTTTACTGGGCTCACCTCTATTTTTTGCCTGCTTCTACTGTTAGGAAAATGGTCTCTTTATCTGCAAATTTTCTATGGGGTGGTCGTTCTCATCTCTCCAAGATCCACTTAGTAAAGATGGAATCCATCTCTAGGCCAAAGAAATCCGACGGATGGGGTCTCTTACACTTGCGGTCTTTTGGCAAGGCCCTCCTTTGCAATTCTCTCCATAGAGGCATCTATGGAGAAGGCAAATAGAGTTCCATTATTAATCAAAAATACTTAAAAGGCAAGCCCTTAGTATATTGGTACAGGAAGAAATCTCTTGGCTTGGAAAGGGGATCAGCTATCTGGCTCGGCTTCAGAAAGGTTCAGGACCTCTTCTTCGACTTTCTAAGATGGCGCATCTCTACCGGCTCCAGCATCCTTATCGGCTTGGATTCAACGGTTTTTGGTTTGGAAACAATGCTCACTCCCGATCTCATTTCATATCTGCATACAAGGGGTCACTTCACTTGGAATACATTGATTCTGTCTTGGTCCTCAACCTCGCCAATCTGGAAGGATGCAGAGGATCTTCGTCTGCCTCTCTCTCTGCGACAGATTTGGGAATCGGCGGTCAAGTATTTCTCTGATAAAGGTATAAAACAGACAGGGTATAAAGATGAATTGGTATGGTCTATGTCGAACTCATCTCAGCCAGTACGTGTAAAGGATTTATATGAAGCTGCTTTGACAAATCTACAGCCGCGACCCTCTCCTATCTTTCCAACGAAATTCTGGAAAGCAACCAGCCCGCTCAAGGCAATCTTATTTTCGTGGTTGATTTTTTCCAATCGGAACCTCACATGGGAGGTCCTTCAACGAAAGGGATGGTCGGGTCCAGGCAGATGTGTTATGTGTCGTCAGGCTTCAGAAACTAATGTCCACATGTTCTTTCAGTGTCCAGCATCGGCGCAAATCTGGTATGATCTCTCTGCATCTCATGGTTTTCCTCACCTGGTTTTCTCTTCTGTTCAGGAGGGATTCATGTGGTGGAGTGCCCAACGTCCAGAATGGAGATCTTTATTCATCATCACGTGTTGGTGTCTCTGGAAATGGAGGAATGCCTGCATCTTCCAGGATTCCAAGGCCCCTATTGCCTCTACGCTGGTTTATATATCTGCTATGCTTGGTCAGGCTTGACAAGTTTTGGCTCTTCTCCACATGATTTCTTTTTTACAGGGTCTTCTTTTCTTCTCATATAGTTTTTTTCTGTGCTCCATGCGGAACTTTCTCCTCCGGAACCTTCTTTCCTTTTCGGATGTTTATCAAGGATATGTTTTGTTATTCTGGATATTCTCATATGGATTTTGTTTCAGCTCAACCATGTTGCAGGCCCTGATTTTCTAGCATCCACAGTCTACAATTCTCAGCATCAGCAGGCCGAATGTTTTTGGCTTTATATGTACTTGCTCATTATATTTTCTTAATATAATATATCATGATTTTCTCTCTGAAAAAAAAAAAAAAAAACAAAACAAAACAAAACAAAAAACAAAAAAAACAAATAACAAACCAAAAACTTTTTGAAAAAATAATAAGTACACCATCGGTCCTTCCAACACAAACAATCCTTCATGCGTTTGAGAAAGCATTTAAATTATCTACATGACTATGGAACCTCTAATTATTGAAACTTTTAAGGAATGTATAATCTAAGACTCTTCACATATTATAAATCTCTGACATTTCAAGTTGTTCAATCTTTGATTCTCAAAGTAAGTGGTGAGTACGGTGATTTTATCATGAGTGTCATGATTGTAAAGACTTAACTGATAGCATTTACTTGCATAGTTTGTACATTTTAATATTGGTAGTTTGAAAATTTTTTAATAATAATGCATAGATAGGTATTATATTGAATTTGAGATTGGTGATGGGAAGTTATTAATATCATAGTTTTGGACAAATATTTAATTTTATAGATTTTGTTATTAAAATATTTGAAGGGGAGGAATAAGTTCAAAAGCCATAGATTTTTGTAGGAGATTTTATTTAATAATTTAAAATAGTAATAGGATATTTAGGTAGAGTTTTCTAGTATTTTAAAATAAATGTTATGACGTTAAAATAAAATGGTTGAACTTATAGTATTAAAAGGTGATATTAATATAGACATATATTATCTTAAGTCTATTTCCACATTTTCCTTAAATTAGATTTTATTGATTAAATTTTATTCACACAAACTTCTATTTAACATTGTGAAATAGTCATGAGGCCCCTTAAATATAGGGGTCCCTTAAAATGATGTGGGGCATTTAGATGTTGGGGTTGAACTCATAATTCAAGTAGGAGACAACTCACCTATATATGTTATGGGTCCAACCACATTCCCCACGTTATCATTAAGTTAGATGTCATTATCCAAGTTCAACATAACCATTGGGGTTTACCCTACACCTTAAGGTAGTGATTTGAGCACTTGGAGGCGAGGTTGAACTCATGGCATAGAGAGGTAGTGACTTGTGTGTGTGTGTGTGTGTGTTGTAGATCAAAACCCACCTCCACATCCTCCTTAAGGTGAATGTCATTGTCCAATTTTTACTCCTACAAGGTTTTACTCAACACTTGGAGGTGGTTATGGGATCCCTTAGAGTAAGGGGTTGCATGTATTGCATTGAGAGGTCATGACCAACATGTACATATTATGGACCCAAGCCCATGACCATGTTCATCTTAACACTCATCAAAGTTTAAATGTATAACAAATTTTGGTGTGGTGGTTGAGACAAAGCATTGCCACAATAAAAACGTAGGTTATACTTTAAGAATTATAGAGTCTTGATCATGTATATGAGTTGGTTAAGTTTGAATACCCCAATTTAAAGTGGGTTTTACCACAATAATATGGAGTTGAAATTCATAACATCCCATAAATAAAACAAAATTATTTTGATGTTTCCCTAATATCCAAAAGTTGTTGGAAATCCCTAACCCATGATAATCTATGGAGGAGAATCATTGACCATAATTATTTCAAACTTGGGACTTATCTAGATTAGATAAGAAATCTGATCAAATGAATAAAAAAATGCCTCAAATCAATGGAAATTTTTAGTGCATTTGTTTCCAATTTTGAGCAAATTTTTAGCATGGAAGGTTGGTAATGGTTCAAGGTTAAATTCAAGCAATATTGGGTTATGGGGAGAGTACCATCTTCCTTAATGACATGAACATACTCTTGTAGGGAAAAGACATTCTAGTGAAACTTAACCAAATTGGGGCACTAAATCTAACAAGATCTTTGTTCACGAGACTAGAAGCGAGCACAAGAGCATGATTAGATGAGGATCAATCTACTTTATGGAATTCTTATATAGATAGTCTTAGAATGCATCATAAAAAATTGAGGGATGGGGAGGATTCTCTACCTTGGGTTTATAATAAAGTAATAAGAAGATATATTTGTAAGGTTAGGTTATTATTCCGTGACTTTTCCAAGGAGTATGGAGGTATGGAAGTTGTTATTGAAGATGAATGCACCCATAAAAACAAAAAGCAAAGGAAGTTGTTATGGTAGATAAATACATCCAAAAAATTAAAATTGTTTTTTTTGTGGCTTGCTTTAAAAGATAATGTTCTAACATATGATGTGTTAAGAAAAAGGAACAAACATTGACTTGGAATGTATTACCTTTGTAGAGTCGCGGATGATTCTATTCCTCATTTGTTATTCCTTTATGCTTTTACTCAATAAGTGTAGAAGGAAGATGAAGCACTAACTAGTGTAAATAATGTATGAAATGCAAATATTATTGAAGCTTGTCTAGAAGATTCTGTGAGTAACCATGGTTCAAAAGAGCTTGAAGCTCTACCTTTTTCCATTTGTTGGGGAATTGGTTAGTTAGGAACATTGCCCTTTTTTTCGAGAAAGGTCATTCCTAATTTTGAAATAATATTCCATGTGGAGACTTCACTTTCTAATATTAGGGTGGCTGAAAATCCTATTCTTCCCCAATGTGTAGGTTCATTATCTACTGAAAAATATGTTCCATGGGGCTTCTTGAATGGTGCCTTTCAAGGTAACTCTACTTTGAGTGGTGCTAGAGGTATTATATTTTTATTGGATTCTCACTTTTTCAAATGAAAGGTAGGTTTATAACTTAAAAACTTATCTTAAAATTTATTCTAAAGCGGGTCTCGGTATATGATATCAAGAGATTGTAAAATTTTGAGATTATTCTCCAGTAACAACTTAGATGGTTGAAGATGTAAATGTTTTGAATGTTCAATTGAGACTTTCAGAGGAAACCCTTAGAGATTTAGCATTTGTTTTTTATGCCATTTCCTTCGCACGTGTTTTCAGGGAATTAAACTTTGACATGAACATTCTATCAAAAGAAGGTCTCCATTTCACAATAGGTATTGTTCATGTGGAAGTGGTCAAGGATGATGTTATCATGCATTCCTTTAATGCATGAACTCGTTTTGGTTCAAGATATATGCTTCTTATGTAGTTTTAACTTGTGACAAATTTGAGTATTTTGACTCTTTTTTGTAATAATGTATGGATTGGTTAAAGGACTCTCCATATATAATTTTTTGAACTCCTAATATGGTTGGTTTATTACTTCCTCTTTGTTTTTTGGATGGGTTTTATGGGGTATACTATTTCTCGTACTATGTGACATGTAGTGAAGAAGGATACCACCTATGGGTGTAATAATCAATGGATTTTCTCTTGGAATTCTTCAATTCCAAAAAAGTTGTTGGCATCTTCTATGAGATAGCTTAATTAGGCTATAATGCATGTAAAATGTAACTTCCATTATATGTTTGAATATAAATTATGATTTTTTCTTTTTACATAATAGTTGAAACAACACATCACCACAATAATAATCTAGTTTAAAACTCTTTCTCTCTCTCAACCAACTTTAATTCTATATATGAATTGGTTAGATTTACTACAATATTATGAAATAGTTTAGATATGAAATAATTTGACAACCCCATATTAAGTTAGATTTGCTACAATAATATGAAATTGAAAACTGTAACATCCCATATATAAAAGAATATTTACTCTTTAAAATAATAATAATCATAATCAATGGAAAAATATTTATAAGTCAATGTAATTTATATCCCATATCAAAATTGAAATATTTTCCTTTTATATCTGGTTAGCCATATTAACTTGTATAACAATAATATTTTAGAACAATAAAATGATTAAAATAAATACAAATTAAAAAATACCCTATCAAAATGTTTCATCAAAAAATTCTTAAAAATTGTAAATTTACTATATTAAATAATAATATCTCAAATGAAAATTTAATAGAAAAAGGTTGGTTCCTTACCAAAAAGTAAAAACCTATTTGTCTTTCAAAATTTTCATTATCATCTTAATCCTTATAAGTTATAACACAAATTAGGTTATGTGGAAGAGTATATAGAAAAGTATTGAAAACGTTGGAAAAAGAGTAAACATATGACAATTACCATGTATAATAGTTAACTAATTGTGGAAGTTTGGGGTAATATCATTTTCCTTAAACATGTTAGGTACCATGTATGTTTTAAAAACTATCATTTGCTCCAACCTACTAATCATTTGGTATATAATAGTTAACTAATTGTGGAAGTTTGGGGTAATATCATTTTCCTTAAACATGTTAGGTACCATGTATGTTTTAAAAACTATCATTTGCTCCAACCTACTAATCATTTGGTAGTATTTCATTTGGTAGTATTTGAGCATGAACTTCATGTCAATAGTTTAAGAGAAAAAGTTTGTCTCCTCACTTTTTTTCTTTTATTAATGTTTTTAGAAAGCTAAGCAACATTATAAAAATATTGAAGCAGTTACTTAAATGCTAATTAGAATTAGAAGTGTGACCTAAAATTCATTGTGTATTATGTTAATGCCATGAAGAAAAATCATCTTTAAGGGTGCTTTGGAATAATTGTCACGCTTCAAACTTGATGGAGAAACTTACTGAAGTGTTGGATAAAATTTTCAAATTTTCTTAATATTTATTTACCATTTTCTAACCCTTCCTATAAGAAATTCTAGTCTTATTTAAACTTTAATCAGCGATTGCATTAACAATCACATGAATTTTTCTAAAACACATAGAAGTTCAAATCATATGCTCTACACACTAGAATACGATGAGAATGATAATAATTTAATCAAATCAAAGCTAAATATATAAAGTATTTAATATAAAAAGGAACAAAGGAGTTACTCACCTAGAATTTTTGCAACTATGCACTAAAATTCCTTTAATAGATAATGAGTTGCTAGAATCTAGATTTTAAAGATGTATATGATTAGCCTTTCCACTGTAAATTTCTCTAGCTAACAAATCTTGTAGTTAGACTATAATGGAGAAACACTTGAGTTTGTTAATTAATTGTTGATTTTCCATCAATTTGACCAAGACTTACTATTGCAAGTCATGATGACAAGTTGTCTATCCATGTGCAAGAGAGCCAAAAGTTCTTATAATGACATCGAACACACTAAATTTAAACCGATATTTATAAAAGATATGAAAATATTTATACTCAAATTTATAAATATATATATATATATATATATATATATAAATTATTATTGACTACGCACTTACTAAATTTGAGCCTATATTTATAGAAAATATAAAAATATTTATATCCAAATTTATAATATATATATATATATAAATTATTATTGACATTTCACTCCATCTAACTTTAAAAATATAAATAGTTATAAGACAACTGCCACGAGTATCTGACACACTAATGTTTTGACCATTATATTAAAGAATTTTTATATTAAAGAATTTTTCATATGATATATTTTCTTTGGAATTTGATATGAGTATCTGACACACTAATGTTTGACCATTAAATTAGAGAACTAACCATTAAATTAGAGAATTTTCCATATTTATACCATGGTTTGATATATTTTCATTAAAATTTGATATAAAATTATAAAATTGGTTTTTGTTTTCTTATACAACAACTTCCTAAACTTACAAACATGAATGAAGGTTTTAACTTTTTCAAATCTTCATATATAATGTTGCATTATAATCCCAATTATTACAAACAAGAAAATGTATTTTCATCTTCCCTATATTAAAAAACTACTTTTCTTAAATTTTCAATAATAATTAAAAAATAGAAACTTACATTTTCCTTCCATGGTGCCACAAATAATCTTAACTCGATTTTTCAATAATAATTAAAAATAGAAACTTACATTTTTCTTCCATGGTGCCACAAATGATCTTAACTCGATGCTAGTAAAATATTTTGAGCGAACTTCTTAACATTGTACATATATAGTTATGTACATACACCCTAGAGCTTGATAAGATGTGTTTAATGAAATGAATAAATACAATGATATCAAACAAGAAAATAGCTCTGAAATTTGATTAATAATTATGTTCTATTCTAATTTTGTTATAGCATGTCTATTGGTTAATTGTATTTAAATGGTGATTTATTATTAAATTAATTTAGGTGAATAGAAATAATTATAATTTTTGTGACATAATTTTTGTGACATTAAAAAGAAGATGAAAAATGTGTTATTTTGGATTGGCCATTTTTTTCTCACATCCATTCTAATTTTCAAAATCTTTGTCACATTACTAACCTTCTTGACTTGTTAAGCTAACTAAACTATGACTTTTTTCAAACACTTCTCTCCCTTCTTTTCATCATAAAAATAAAATATTAAATAATCTCAATTACTCTCTTACTCTCTTAAGGTCCAATAGACCATAGTGGTCTTAGTGGACATTAATCATCATCATTATATTAATTGATTTGTGTAGAGTTTAGTCTTTATCAAGTCATAGGACCAAATCTTATGGAGAAGGGTTGAGGATCATAGCCCATTGTGAGGGATAAAAATTGTCCCATGGAGATGTCTAGGCTTGATTGAGCCTCGTACAATCTTAGTGACAACATCTTACAGTTGGGCAACTCGTTTTCATGTTCAACATTAAAATTGATCCCAACCTAAATTCAACCTAACTTAAAAAAATAAAAGGCAAGCATTATCTATTTAATTTAATAAAAAACAATATCCACTAATTTTAAAATATTTAAATACTACACCCAATAATAATAAAGATAAATTTATTATTTTGTACGAGGCTCAATCAAGCCTAGACATCTCCATGGGACAATTTTTATCCCTCACAATGGGCTATGATCCTCAACCCTTCTCCATGAGATTTGGTCCTATGACTTGATATTTTGGAGATGTCTAGGCTTGATTGAGCCTCGTACAATCTTAGTGACAACATCTTACAGTTGGACAACTCGTTTTCATGTTCAACATTAAAATTGATCCCAACCTAAATTCAACCTAACTTAAAAAAATAAAAGGCAAGCATTATCTATTTAATTTAATAAAATTTAAAATAAATTGAAATATACAAGAAAAATCCAACCACAACTACTCAATAATAAATAAATATTAGAAATAGAAAGAGAGAGAAAAATTACACACAACACAAATCACTATCATATCTTTATTGATCACAACAATTACACATTTATAGGATACAAATTACTAGCTTCGACATATCTAGATCCTAAGAAAGTGGATCTATGACCAGGACATGACACAACAACAACTCATACACATGGAAACTGTTGTGTGTGGAGCATGATTGTTCAGAGGTCTTTGTTTCAGCCGGATGTATACCCCAGGAAGTTTGTACACCCCTCCACGCGGGGGGGTGCGGGGGGGAACTTGTCCCCCCCGTGGGGGTCCGGGGGGGCCGATCCCCCCCGGCTGGGGGGTCCGGGGGCCAGCGGTCCCCCGGCAAGGGCTCGGGGGCAGCGCCCCCGAAGCTAAAAACAAATGTAAAATTGCCTTGTAAAAGTATAGTAATTTCTAGTCAATCTGGGCCGTTCATTAGGCGGATGATCTGACGATAGAACTTATGTTTAGTTTAGGGTTTTTTGCCCTAGAAGGTAACCCCTCTCTTTGTATGAGGGTATTGTATTTGAGGCTGTGAAATAGATGTGTATTCTGTGAGCGAGAAACAGAGAGGTGAGACTGTGAGAGAAAACAGAGGATATTACAACGAATTTGATGTAGGTTGTGTCTCTTCATTTTGTTGGATAATAGAAAGGAAGGACTGGTTGTTCGGGGTGGACGTAGCCCAAACTGGGTGAACCACGTATATCTGTGTCTCTCTTGTTTTGTGCATTTTCTGTGTTTATATTTCTGCAATATTTTATGTGTTCCACTGCTCCGTAATATATATAATTTCCTAACAGAAACAACCACATCTAGAATAACACGTCGGAATACTCACTGACAACTTGTAATACACACGGAACACATGACATGGAAGCATTACTTCCAACACCCTCCCTTAATACTTACATGGAAAACATTGAAAACACATATTACAACAACAAAGGTAATTTATGTCTGATTGGTCTTCATCAACACTCACATCCACTCTGGAATCTCATAAACATTGCTCTTTCACCACCACATCTTTGAGTTGTCACTTGACCTCCATTTAAAGCGTAACCGACTCTGACCATCATTGATGAATTTTGCAAGATCAACAATATTGACACCTCGGCTCGTCGGGGCTTCCATGATAAGAGTCGTCAAGTAATTGACCAACAACCATATGTCGAATATTTCACTTTTGGCTATCCATCAGTTATTAAGATGGGGGTCTAGATATTGAATGTGTTCAAAAGTTGATCAAACAACTTGACCTTACTAACACACAAAAATTGATGTTTCAGACATCAGGGCTTCCAGTTTAAGAACCACCAACCCTTTTTATAACCAGAATTGAAACATTTCACAACTACAAACTCAATAATCATCAGAGTGTCAACTTTCTTTAAGGCATAGACAAGTCACCATGTCCCTCCTTAGCATAGGCCAAAAGTTGTTCATCTGGTTCAATATTTGTCTCGGAGCTTTCTCGTCTTCACAAAGTAGCATTTGTTAAAGTGGTCAATTCCAACAAACTTACACACATATTGAGATGACCAGACTCAATATGTTTAAAATGCAAACTCCAAAATTGAGATCGGAACAAGATTGCAACATAAACATCTAACACAAAGATCTCTTCCCCACAGAAGCGAAAACTTGAGATCGGAACAAGATTTCAACATGAACATCTAATGCAAAGATCTCTTCCCCACAAAAGCGAAAAATTGAGATTTACCTCCAATTTTAACACTTTTGACATATATCATTGGCCACTTGAAACTCCTCCACCCCAGATCTCAAATCTAGATCTGTGCAACAACATGTACAGTTCGTGGGCATGATTTTATAGATTTATAATATGATAGTGCACACAACTTTGACAAAACCATCTAGGCATAAATTTAACTCATTTGCAGGTTCCGGCCAGATAAGCACAAACAAAAATTTATTGATAGCAAGATAACAGAAGGATCTGACGATGTTTGAAGAAGTTGCAAACAAACAAACAGATCTACGCACAGGATCACAAAAAAAAATCACACACTAAAAATAAACTCCCACACATCTATACTAATATATACAGAAATAATAACACTTAGGATCCCTCACATATTCTTGGCCCTCCCTTGAGGGAGTCAAGCCAGTACCAACTCTGATACCATATTAGAAATAGAAAGAGAGAGAAAAATTACACACAACACAAATCACTCTCATATTTTTATTGATCACAACAATTGCACATATATAGGATACATATTACTGCCTTCGACAAATCTAGATCCTAAGAAAGTGGATCTATGACTGGTACATGACACAACAACAACTCATACACATGGGAAACAACCACATCTAGAATAACACCTCAGAATACTCACTGACAACTTGTAATACACATGGAACACATGATATGGAAGCATTACTTCCAACAATTAATATTCTTTTTATAACGTTCAACTATAATGGCTTCCCGAGACTTTTCTTCTACGTTATATTGGTTAAAACTTACATTTGTTTTTGTATATTATTTTTTTCTCATTTATAATGGTTTGAATTTAATTTTATATTGATGATCAAAATATAATATTTTTCTAAAGAAATGAATACTTTAATAAATCAATTTATTATTTATTATCTTTCAAAATTAATTATATTATTTTAATTTTAAAAATAATATAAAATTTTGATAAGTTATTTTTTTAAAGCTTATTTATAGAGTTTTAATATTTCTCTCTTTATAATGGCTTTGGAATGAAGTTATATATAAATAAAATTTATTGTTAAAATGTTATAAATAAAATAAAATTATATATAATTATTGATTTCATATTAAAATATATTATAATATTTTTCAAATGGGGTGATTAGTGATATGATAGGTGGGAGGGTGCAGGGCCATTACCCATCAAATTATCGGAGAGAATGTGTTATCACATCCATATTAATTACATAGTTTCCATAGTATACAATACTATAGGAGTTAATTATACCCAATTGTCACACCACCTCAGTGACTTGGACTGTGCAAAGGAGGAATGTGGGAGTTGGATCCCACGCAAGGTTGTGATATGGGGCAATTCGCTACAATTGATTTTTTTAAATATGGTTTGTCTTTGGATTTTGGAGCCACTCGGAGGATTGATTTTAGAGAGTCTATATCAGTGTGCTAGCTCTTTAACTTTGTTAAGTTATTTCCCCTTTACTCTCTGCTTTCTTGTATGGGAAATTTGACATTGGTTCTTTTTTCCATTCAACCTATGTAAGATAATTTTTTAGGCAAGACTTCCTAATATGATCAAGTAGAAGGAAGAGAGGGGAGGTGCCTCTCGGCTAGTCCTAGGTAGCATCACATAGTCTTTTTAGAAAGTTATCACTCAACTTGGGTGCAAGTTCTAGAACCCTAATTTTCCCATGTTGTGTCAACTTGCCTCTAGTAGGCAGTAGGTACCATACTACGAAGCATGAGGTGGCTCAACAAAAAGGTATAGAGTTGATTTATTTTCTCATCAATTTAGAGACCACACTCCACCTAGCATTCAACGCGAGCTCATGGAGATGGAATAGAAAATAGTGGGTGAGCAAGGTTGTTAGTTAGATTGGGAGGTTGTGGCTGCAGTTGCTTCCTAGATCACAAACATAAACAATATGAGGGGCAGGTAGAAACAATATTTGCATACAATTAACTTATATTGGAAAATAAAATCCATGTTGACCAAGGTGTTGCTAGAATTCCATGATGCCAAAGGCAAAATTTTGTTGCAACTAGATGAGATCTAGCTTCAAGGGAAGGAACTGGATATGTGTCTGGGCATAACTGAAGCTTATCTTTCTCCACCCCAGTACCCAAGGTGCTCCACTTGGGCAAGCAACCCATAAAGGTGGATCCAACTAACTCAATATAATTCTCATATTGTTATCTTGGCTTAGCTATCTTTTATTTATATCTCCTAATTGTAGGTATAGGCAGGACAGTGGTTAGAACTTCATGGTGTTGGACATATTCCCATTGTTAATTTTGGTTGGCTTTCTAAAGTAAGAATTTTGAAAAAGAAGAACTAAATGCATTGTCATTGGTTTGATTTCCCAAGCGGCAAACCAAGATGTACTCAGAATATCTCGACATGTAACTATTTGACAAATTAATAGAAATTTAACTTACAAAAAATAAACTATATTAAAAAAATAACTATGATGATGACAACCAACATAATTATTTAATAAAATTGTTATTATTATTTTAATATGAATTATTATTATTCATATTAATATAAAAAAAGGGGATTACGACTCCACCATCCATCCTATTAATACAAAATGTTTGAAAATAAGACTATCTAAAATACGTCCAACAACTTCAAAATGTACAAAAGTTATTACAATACTCAAAGTTTCATTTCTAGAGTCCACTACATGACTTGTATAATCCTTACAAATTGTTTTAACAAAAACATAAACTTATTAAACATACTAAATAACTAGAAGATAAATAACCAAATTCTTGATGCTTGTTCTTCTTAGACATAATATTTGCTCCATTTCTAGATGTAGAACTTTATCCTACAACCACTTAGTTATTTATGCTTCCTCTTCAAGCCTTTCTTTATTTCATTTGTTTCCTACATCCAAAAGTACCAACTAGCCTATGTGTTTTTCATGTTAAGATTTCAGTAGGACTAATTTTATTTTTTTGCCTTTAGTTCACTAGAATTGTTCAACTCATGGTCTTTTTGCCATGCCTCTCATATCCTTAGAACTAGAGTCATGTCTTCTTAATTATTGTCACAATGGCACTAACATATTCAAATCTCTCTTCTCGTCTCATAATGTTCACAATGGGCACATATGTTGGGTGGATATGGGAGTTAGTCATCATCCCCATTGTATTCCTTTTAAAGAGATACTTGAATGAATTGAAAATGCAACAAGGAAACAAACCTATGATTTTCCAACCCACCAAATACAAGCATAAATCACCTACACAGTTATTACTCAATCCATTTGAGAATGCCCTGTGAATCCAATTAGTGGGGCAATGAGAGATTCCCACTTTCCATAGGAGAGCACCATGCAAAAAACAAAAGGAGTCTTATAGGAAACCCCCACTAAAAACCACAAATTGGGCATTGCATGCGATTATTGGGATGACATATGTCTTGAATGGTAAGTGATTTCATGGAAAAAAAAATGAGTGTGTGAAACTTAGGAGAGGTGGCTAGCCACAAAAGACCTTCGTTTTTCCAAAACCATCCTATAAGGAATATTACACTCTTGATTAGCCATTCCATTAGCTACAAAGTTCAATCCTCATAGGATATGGAAGTACTATATCAACTCAAAATTATCCAAATGATTTTGTACTCAAGATATAAGCATGTTTAACTATGGTTCATGAGGAAGATAATTGGTCACCATAAGATAAATAACCATCATTTAATCTCTTGGCACCATGACTTTATTTTTCAGATATTCTTGTTTGCCATTAGTCCTCACCAATAGGGTGAGAGCTTTACCTTGGTTATTTGTTGTCTTACCTAGTCCCCACACATAGGAAAAAATAAAATTGTTAGGGTTTAGACTGACCCCATTTGCCCACCTCTCACCCACTACACTTTTCACCCCTAACTTGGTTTATTTTAACTTAAAAGCATGGTGAGAGAATGATTGGTTCAATTTAACATTTTGTTTTTCTAAAAAAAAAATAAAAAAAAATAAAAAAATTGAGGAAAAACATTGCTAAATGTACATAGTTTTGATGAGTCAACATGTTATGGAAATTGATAGTGTTGCAGATATTTTGAAATTGAGATATTAATGTACATATGTAGGATATTTTAAGAGAAATTGATTTCCATCCATCACCTTCTTAATATCACAAAAATGAAGAAAAAAATGTATTTAATATGATAAATAATGATTATTAGGGATGGTAGGTGTGGCAGGTATCATTCTTTATCCCAAAAACTAGCGTATGAATGGGGTATAGTGGTAGCTAAAAACAAACGAGCTAAAATTTATGCTATTATATAGATAACATTAACCTTTATAAACATAGTTGTAATTAGAACCTTGATTGTTATTATGTGATTCAAGCATAATTATCAATCTTATGAAAGCAAGAAAATATGAGTTGACAATAATTTTTCCCTCTTCATTGCAGGAATAAAAAAGGAGACCCTTCAATTCAAGGATGTCACCTTTTTCCAAGTTCTGAGGGCTCTTAATCGTCAACTAGACATCCTTGCAAATGAGGCCTCACAATTAAGTGAAAGAAACCTAAAGAAAAATGGGGTTATTTCTTTGTAAGTTGTCTTATCAGTTTTTTTATCTAAAGTAATTTAGGCACATTGACATGTTATAGCCATCAATAAACACAAGTCAATATATCCAAGCCATTATAGTATAAAAATAGGGAGATAGAAAGTGAAGCATATCACCTCTACACAAACCTTGCACATGTTAGGCATTAAGCTCGATCAACAATTTGAAGCAAGCAATGAATTAATGTAGGGAATGGGTGGAATAATGGCACAAAAAGCATGAGATTTGTCTTGTGAGATTTATTGGCTATGGTCACACAAATTCAAGTAGATTCTCGGGTAAGCATTTCTCCTCAAATCTTGTTGGTGTTCCTTGACTTTTGCTCAATGTGTTGTGCTCAGACACTTGTGATTTTTACCTTGCCCTAGTGCTCTACACCGATGTTTAATTGGAATTTAGTACATGTCCTTGTTCAAATTACATATGTTGGTATGGAGTTCCTACATTAGGTCTAGGAAATAAGGGCCTTGATTTTATCCTCTTCATGTGTAGTCTCTTGTAGTTCAAGGCTCTAATTCCCATTTCTTAGGTTCTATTAGATATCAATAAAGAATGTTTGGGTTTTTTTGCCTATGACCACCCTATTATCTTTTGTGTGTGGCACCGTTTGAAGGCTATTTTGTATCATCCCTCTTATGTTGAATCCTAATATGATTCGTTGCATCTACTAATCGGAAAGAATGGCTCAATCTCTTGGAAATGTTCCATTAGGTGCTTTTTATATATCCTCTATTTGGGCTATAATGGGAGTTTTAGACATAGACTGTAGGGAAGTTTAGGAAATGAACAGGGTTATATGCAGGCATGAAAAAATCATAAACAATAGCTTGAAATCTATTTTCTCGATCGTCGCCAAGGTCCATGACAATGAACACCAATTGTTATCTCAAAATATAGTGGTTAGGGACACTCTTGTTCAACAAAAGATGCAATATCAAGTACTAGAATTTGAATGATTAATGTTGAGGAATATGGTCTATAACCTTAGTAAAGGATCCCACTTAGCTACTTCACATTACAAAGTGTTAGCGAATTTGACCCCTATAGTCCATCCAATGATTGAAGATATAGATATGGAAAACCAAAAATCTCATGCCACTAATATCAAGATAGATAAAGCTATTAGCAAGCATGTCTTTCATTAGTATTTAGTGCTATGTAGAGCAATACTAATCTTAAGTGTCTTTTATAGAGTTTACACCAGTTGAAATGTTTTTAAATCCTTTATGAAGGATGATTTGGACTTATTTATACTTGACACATATTGTTTGCTAGTTATGCTAGTTTTTGTTAAGCGAAAACACTATGTTTGTATTAATATGATGTCTAGCTTGAATGCATATTTTTCTAACACAAATTTTATCCATTTTAGTTAAAATAATAATAATAAAGATTAGTAAAACTATATAAATATTATAAAGTCCATTTAAATATCAAATATTTAAATATTATAAAAACTATTTAAATATTGTATATTTAGATCATTGTCGAACCACCAATTAAGACACTTACTATAACACTAGTGTAAATTTTAATTTAATCTCATCAATAGTGTTTCATTCTGGTTGTATTAGAGATTAAGTAGAAAATTAAAAAATTATAATTATGTGTGTGTGTGTGTGTGTGTGTGTGTAGATTTCCATGAGAAAAATCATTATATTCCATATGAAGAATATATATGTTTTGGTCCCAGAGGAACTACTCAGATAACAAGGCTCAAAAGCATTACAAAAAACACTCTTTATGAGCTCAACATGTCACATGCAGTAACTGAACCTAGATGGGGAGGAAAATGCCATTTATTCTAACCACCCGAACTAAACCCAATTGACTTAAACACACACAAAGAGACACACACATGATAAGGTTAGTTAGAGTAGTCGAGTATTCTGAATTACAAGCAAGAGGACATAGGTTGGCTCCCTTTATGGATATTATTGGGCCTTTTTCAATGTCCTTATTGGGTTAGGTTGCCAAAAATATAACTAGCTAGTTTACTTTTATACCACCCTCGAAATGAGGGGAAGTACCCATAGGGATTTCTCACGATGTGAATTTCATTGTGATCTCTATGTCTATATGCCTGTCTCTGTCTACATACATACATACATATAAATATACATATAATATACATACACACACACACACACACACAAAACACACACACACATATATATATATAAAGAGAGGGGCGGGAGGGGGGAAGGGAGAGAGATATAAGAGCTGTTATCCTCCCTACCCAAGTTCAAATCCCCCTTTTGACATGTTTCATTCTTCATAGATCAATTGTTAATCAAGGTTCGTCATGGGCTAATTGTTGATTGGGATGAGCAAGGTATTAATAATATCAATCTTGCTTTATGATTCGGAGGGTGGGCTGGTTGTAACATGGAGAAATATTAATGGGTTGGCTCGAGTGGTTAAATGTTGTGAATTACAAATAAAAGGTCTTAGGTTCAAGTCCTTGGGCCAACTATATTTTAATATGTTAATACATGATGTCCTTGTTGGGTAAGGCATATTCTAGTCTATGTTTATGGATTCCCCAATTATCACCCATCCATTCTAGTGGTGGAGTTTCCAAGGGTTTCCCATGTATCGTTACATGCTAAAAAGAAATAAAAACAAACCAATACATGCATGTGTGTGTGTGTGTGTGTCACCACTTAGTTGCCTAATGATTATTCTTAAAGTATAGAGTGTTTAAATATTCAAGTGTTTGATTTGATTAAAGGAGTGCGTTGATAAGTGGATAAATTCAACTTTCTAATGAGGCAAAGTTCTACCCTAAACCATTTATTTGCTATAAATTCCAATCATTTGGGTCATCTCAAAATGGACAAAAATCCTTAAGGGAAAAGTTCCATGATTAAAGTTTCTATCAATTAGGTGGAACTATAACTTTCTTCAAAAATCCTACTAAATTTGGGAAGAATTTCCACCATATCAAAGAGGTTGAGTTTATCGAGTTATTAACTTACTCCTTGATTAAATATAGATTGCATATAGAATGTCATACATATTTTAATGTTTTGAAAAGTTTTTGAAATTTAATGCAATGGACCAAAGTTTGAAGAAGAGTCTTATAATGTGAAGGTTGTATTAAAAGAAAAAGTAATGGTAATTTTTTTTATAAGTTGCAGTACATTATTTTAATTAATATTTTGAATAGGTAATAAGGGTTTGGTTGGTCGGTAAAGTGGAAGTTTCATTATTCTTCTTAGTAAGATTTATATTCCTCATATATATGATCTCCCTTCATAGGTTGACTTGTGTAAGCAGGTCATTCAGTGTGATTGAGGCCAAGTGCAAGTCCTTAGTGATTTTGGAATAATAGATACCACTAATTGTGATTTTTTAGCTAAAAGATAGGTTCCTTGTCAAAATTTCAAGTGCAATAGAGACTAGCACTATTTTCTAAACACTTATAATTACTTTTAATGATTTATATATTCTTTTAGCATTTACAATTTCTTCATCAAGGAATTACACTTCAAAAATTCAACCATAAAATGTAAAAGGAATAATTTAGATAAAAATGCACAAATTCAACATAAAGTTTACCCTGCGAAAACCCACTTGGGGTAAAAACCCAACAATAATTTCCTTAGAGAATCAATTCAACAAGAGGCATCAAATTCAAGACCATAGACAAACTCACCAACAAACTATCCACTAAGAATCCATGTCATATCACTCCTCAATATACTCCTTGTCAACTCAGTGAAGGTCTGTTATAGAGGTTCAAAATTTGGCCTCTTTCTTCCACAAAAAATCAGACTAACCAAGGAAAATTTTTGGCCCTAAACAATCCACATGTTCGAGAAGCAGAAGTTGAAATATCCACATATGTGAGGTCTTTTCTCTCTCCTTTGACTTTATACTTCTCCTTGTCTCGACCTTCTTCTTCGTCGATTAGAGGAGTAGAACTATGCTTGAGATGAGTGATCTAAATTGCCTCTTTGGAGGGAGAACAAATTCTTATTTATAGTCTTCTGGAGGTGGTTGAATAGGTGCCTCTTAGGGGCCAAGTTGACTTGATCACTGGAGGGCCAACTTGGACTTCTTATGGAGCCAACAACAAAAAATTCAAATTTCAAATTTTCTTTTGAGAAGCTCATGAAGATGACAAGTACATGAAGAACGCGACTTTAACATAATTTTCTTTTGAGCATGAAGAACATGTTTTACATAAATATTTAATGTTACAAGTACATCAATGATAAAAATATTAACTATGAAGATTGATTGTAACAACAAAATTCAACATCCATTACATGTAATATGCATTCAATTCATTATAATAATCCCATATTAGATGGTGTTAATTGTAGAGAATATTTTAATGATGTGATATTTATCATAAAGTTTATAAGGGGAGACAAACTAGTTTATTCGATGTCCATTTTAAGGTAGGTGAATTATTCAATTCTTTCATGGGAAATTATACCAACTCTGCATTGGATATTGTATAAACCAGTACTCCCCTTTTGTTTTACGACATGGACTAATTGCCTCTCATGGATATTTATCTCTAGCGATGTGATTGTTGACTAGCACCTACGATTTTTGGTCTAATGACAATTGTGATTGCCAACAAGTGGTATCAAAGCATAGGTCACAAGTTCAATACACACTTGGCTTGCGCTGGGGGAGATTTTTAGACATTGGATAAATTTTCCCCATGTGTTTCGTGACATGGAATATTTGCCTCTTGTGGATCCTTATCTCTGGCGATGTAATCATTGACTAACACTTATGGGTTCTGGTCTAATGAAAATCATGTTTCTTGTTAGATACCTTAATCCTCTGAGATTATGATAAATATTAATTAAGTGTAAATATGTAACAAATAGTTGGTTAGACAAACTAATAGCCCACGTAGTTGAACTATTTCTCCTTGTAATAAATATTTTTCACTCATTAATGAATAAACGCTGGAGCTTTTTCCATGATCCTCAATCTGACATGGTATCGAGGTGAGTGCTCCTTTGTACTCCTCATGTTTTTCCCTCATGTTGTTTAGTTACTAGGAGTGTGAACGTGTTTTCCATTGAGCGATGATTAATGAACGTGAATGTGAGGAGTGCATATGACCTATTATTTGAATGTTCATTACAAACTGAACGAGATCAACATTTAGATATGCGAGACGCACATCACTCCAATTGGCCTAGTTCAAATTCATGATTTCTTCTCTCTACAACAATAATCGAAACTCAAACTCAGCATTTGATGTATCTTGTAGTGGTTTCTCCACTCTAACACACGGGTAAATCTAGCATCCAGAATTGATTGTAAAAGGTGGGGGTTGAAAGAATGATGAAAACCATGATTAGGCCATGCGATCTATCAGGTTTGATGGTTAGTTAGTAATAATTTATTTACTATGACTAGTTCTAACATGGCATGCCCCGACCTATTTCACATGCCTAGAACAATTTTGTCAAACTTATCTTGCCTCAATTTATTTGTATTTGTTTGTTTATCTTAGAGGCCTTGAAAAGAATCATACAAGAACTATCTTTGCACTTTTAATTGCTCTTGTAAAATTTGTTTGTCATTAAAATATAATAGTTAAAAAGAAAAAATGCAACCTTGCAGTTTGATGTCACTAACTATAACACCTTTGCGGGCACGAGTGCTCAAAACCTGGAAGGGTAAGATTTTTTGTTTCTCTCGATCAAATGAAATAGCTTAAGTATTTAGATCAAATGATTTCACATACAGTTTTTTGAATATTCCAATAAAATCTACAATTTATTGAAACTTCCTAGTATTACATTCAACATTATGACTATAAAAGGTATGCAAGCTCGTCAAATCATTGTATGGTCTAAAATAGGAACCACGAGCATGGTATGAAAATCTAACCGAGCATTTTCTTAAGCTAAATTTCAAAACTTACAATCTTGATGATGCAACTTTGTTTGTCAAAAAGGTTGGAAAACAGGTTTTGTATCTTGTAGTATACGTATATGATATGTTAATAACTGGAAATAATGAAATTCATATTGCATCCATGAATAAATATTTGAAGAAAGGTTTTGAAATGATAGATTTGAGACATCTTCATTATTACTTGGGAAATGAGGTCAGTCAAAATCCAAAATATATATTCATTTCCCAAAAAAGGCACATTGGAGAATTATTGAACAGATTTGGCATGGCATAATGCAACTCTCTCTCCACTCCAATGGAACAAAACTTGAAGCTTACATTGAAAGAAGGGAATGAATTTGAGGATGCAACAAAGTACAAACAACTTGTAGGAAGTCTCATCTACCTCACCACAACTAGAACAAATATCTCATATGTTGTGAGCATCCTTTCCAGATTTATGCAGAAACCATGTGAGGGACATTGGTTTGTTGCAAAAAGAGTCTTGAGATACTTAAAGGGAACTTAATATTATGGACTAAAGTACACCAAGGTGGATGACTTTAGTCTTATTTCACATTCTAATTCAGACTTCGATGGTGACAAGGAAAATGGAGTATTGACTTTAGGATATCACATGAGTCTAGGATTAGCAGTTGTATCCTAGAGGTCATGCAGACAATCAGTTCCGATAGATTCCACAATAGAGGCAGAATATGTGACGGACGCAAAAGCAATAAAGAAAATTGTGTGGCTTAGGAAAATACTTGAAGACATGCATGAGAAACAAGTGAACTCAACTCTACTTGTCGAAAATACTTTGGTAACCAAGTTGGCCAAGAACTCTAGATTCCATGATAGAACCAAGTAAATCAACACTAAGTATCATTTAATTCAATACCATGTACAGGATACAATTATTCATCTAAGACATTACTCCACGACTGAGCAAATTACAAACATCTTCGCTAAAGTACTTGGAAGATAATTTTTTCAAAAGTTGAGAGCGATGCTTGAGCTCACAAATGCCCCTTCAAATTAAGGGGAGAGAATGTTAGACACCTTAATCCTTTGGGATTATTTTAAATAGTAATTAGGTGTAAATATGGAATGGATAGGTTGTTGGGCAAACTAACAACCCACGTAGTTGAACCGTTTCTCCTTATAATAAGTATGTTTCACTCATTAATGAATAAACGTTGGAGCTTTTTCCATGATCCTTAGTCTAGCAATTCTCGACACTTTTGAATAAGTCCTCATTGAAAAGTTTACTAAACAAAAGTTTCTAATTAGCTTATGTACATGGGACATATATTTATGACCAATGTTTTTGTGTTGGGTAAATATTATTACTAATAACTTTCTTGACGTTGTATCCAAAATATGCATACTCTTTTGCAATTTAATTCTTATATAAGTGTTTATCATTGTAGTCTTACATGTGCACATTTCAATGGAGAATATCAATATAGGTTTGGACACCCATGGACATTATTATTATTTTGTTTGCTAGCATTTTTGTGACTTGTAGGACTACCCTGTGGTCTAAGAAATTATAACTCATGGACATCTAAGTCATCGAAATCACTTGGGGATTGCACTTGGCCTAGGCCACACCAACATTTAACATGGTTGATTTTTTTTCGGTGTCTCCTCCCAACTATTGTGAGTTTTGAACCTTGGCTACCTTATAGAATGAAACCCTTGAAATCCAATAACACCAATAATATTTGACATTTATTAAAATAAGGACATGGGGATGGGATTCAATACACTTATGTATACATGGGTTACAAAACAACTAATTCTCTCCGGGTGTAATCACATGTTTGGTCACTACCTTAAGGTGTCCACATGCCTTCCATGGTAAGTGACTTTCATGAGAATTGACTTATTAATAATATTATGAAATAATGAAATTTAAGAAAAAATCCCTAACACAACTGCCAATTGAAGTGCTAATGAAAACATATTGTCATGGTAAATTTACACATAAATAATGTTGTGAAATATACTTTTATAGCACACTACTTTGCACCAATTATCATTCCAATAATATAAAAATACTATAAAGTGTTACAAATCTCATTCAATCAATTTTTTGGTAGGGAAAATATCTTCCTATTCATATATAAAATCTTAACAAATTTGACAAGTTACATCAAAATAAGACAAGTGTATTGTCTGATTGAGTCATTACATAAACAATCCATTTAATTTCTCTCATTCAAACCTACCTTACCTTAAATATTTTGTGCCATCCCACATAAAGAAAGGTTGTCACTTCTAATACTAGACTCTACATGGGATTAACATTGACTAATTTGTAATAAAGTTGAAATAGAAGGTGAAATTAGATGTATATGATTTATTCATATCAGTCTTAATAATATCCAGACATTCGTATTTAAAAACTCTAATGAATCATAGTTTCCTTTTGCTCGATTCATGGCTTTCTCACTCTTTTTCATTTTATCTTTGTCCCACATTAGAAATTGATTCATTCTTTAGATCTTTGATATTCATTCAAACATGGGTTGACACCATTCCCTTCATCATAATATAATTGTCGTGGATGAAAAGGGAAAAAACAAGGTCTAAATTCAAGGGATTATAGTTTTTATAACCTCACAACACTCTAATCTCTCTATATATTTTGAGACAATTTGGAATCTCTAATTTATGGAATGTATTATTGATAATCTAAGCATTACTCTTTCATAACATAAACCTATTATTGAATAGATTTGAAAGATATGGCTGAGATTGGTACTGATCATTTAAATAAGCTCTTTAAAGGACCTTCCATAACAAATCTATTTGAAATAGATCAAATGTAAACTTACCTTTCTGGCTTTGTGAACCATGATCATAATATGGATCCTATGAAGGAAGACAAATTGGATAAATTAGAAAGAGTTATAATTATATTCAAATGGATAGCATCCGTGGATTAAATGATTAATCTTTTGAATTTAATGAAGATTATTTTGAATTAGTGAAAATGGAATTATGTAATTAATAATAATATGATTTGATATGCTCAAATAGTAGCCTAATTAAAAATAACATTGTTTATTCAAGTAAAATCAATGATGTTTGTTAAGTAAAATCAATGTAATGCAAGACTATAACAAAAGCACCAACGCAAAGTCCATAAAATTAAAGATTCATAAGTTGAAAAACCTGCATATAAAAAATCATAGTTTAAGAAAACACATATAGCTACAAAACATTTAATATATTATGTTAAGAAGGAAAATTTACTTAAAAGATAAATATTAATATCTTCTTAAGCCAAATACACATGTTTTTGTTTATGGATTAACACCCAAAAATGACATGATACATAACAAAGACAACACATACACTTTAGAAGCTGCAATAGATATCCTTCAATACTCAAGTATTAGACTATTTAAATTATATACTTGAGTATACCAAATATTTAAATAGGATTTCTTACATTAAAAAATATAGATGAATTTCACAGGCTACCCAATACAATGGACTTCAAAGCTATCTATGGTTTAACCTTTAAATATGCTTCATCACAACAAATAACATCGAAGAATACTATGGGCCATCTAATGCCATGGACTTGAAAACTATCTACTCGAAAAATTTGTCCTCTTTGCTTGAAAATCAAAATATGATTCCTTATGAGTTATATGGTTGGCTATTTATACCCAATAATAATAATAGGTTTTTGAAATAAGGCTAAATATAAAATATTTAAATAATATAAACAAGCCTAGCCATATAAGTTAAATGGCTTATGAATGTTGATAGGCTTAGGACACCAATGCACACAAGAAAGACAATTGTGGCAATAGGGTTATTAAGAATTCAAATCTTATGGTTGGAAGTCAACTATGGGGCTAAAAATCTTTTCAATAATGCAAATAATCACAGATCTTCATTAACAAAATGCAAGTAACATAATAAATTTAATCCCAACCTTTCATTAATTTGTGATGATGAAGAATATTCATTTTTTATTAAATTTTGAACATACACATAATATTTGAAATTAAAAAGCTCTAAAATCTAACACCTCTTTCCAAAATAAACACTTTTATTGACGTAAATATTCACCAACCTCAAAATATTATCCTAAACATTTGTCTTTTAACTATATTAAATACCCTAATTAATTACTCACGGTGACTTACCACAATTCACATGAAACTTTGTATATGTTAAAATATGACCCAAAAATCCAAAATATATCTAGTGGTCTATTTCTTAGACCTTTTTTCAATCAAAATGTATGTCCAAAATTACATCTAATTTATAATCAATGTAATATCTAAAATTTTGTCATAATGTCCCCTAACTCTATTAAGGATTATAATTAGTATGTTAAGGATCATGGAACTTTGAATAAATAGTAATGTATTAAGATTTCTCTTTTTGAATAGGTAATTTTGAAAGAGTAGTTGCCACTATTACACTAGATACAACTACTTCATAAATGCCACAAATGAGCCAATTACAACACGTCTTTGCAAACTCCAACCTAAGCAGTTGAGGAAACAAATTGTTTACCAAATCACTCGAGCTAAAATCCTTAACATTTAAAAATGAGAACATAAAAATAGGCTATAGTAGGTTGGTTAGTTATCCATTGAAAGTGAATGGTTTATTTATTAGTGGATAAAGACGTTACACGTTCAAGATTAAAACATTTATAGTTAATGAATAAAAAATTAGTGAGTCGATAGATAAGTGAATACTAACCCACTAAACTCTTGAACCTATTAATGATATCTACCATATTTACCTTCAACTCTCTTTAACAATATTCAACACAGTTAATAATATTATTTATTATTTATAATCCATCATAACTAGTAATTATCATTATATCGGTTATAATTGATCTTATGAACAATATTAACCATAATTATAATCATAATACATGCAATTTTTTCTACATCAAATATTAATTTAAAAATAAAAATAATTATAATAATGCATCCTAACACATTATCTAAATATAAAATTTGTTTAAATAAAAATACATAAAATATATAATATACATAAATAAAATAAAATGTGTTATAAGAAATTTCTTGTAACTCTATTTATAAATCAAAATATTCAAAACCTAATCCAATATCAACCATCAATATCTCCTTTAAATAAAAAATAACATAAAATAATGATAAAAAAATAATTACAATATTTTAATTTCTTAAACTTTATCTATGAAGGAGGAGGAAGCACCTTGGCATTGATCTGTATGTTGTGAACAAAATCTCCAACGTCTTTATCGTGGGTAGGGCCCGCTTCTTTCATTGCATGGAAAATGTATGTAGTGCGTGAGAATATGTGGTCCATCTTAGAAATAAATAAAACATGGTGACGTTATTTTCAATTATTGTTTGGTTAGGTCGAACTAATTAAGTTAACCAACTTTCCATCAACTTCGCATGATGTTATGAGAATCCTTCATATACATGTTAATGGGATTATGGTTTGGTTAGCCATCCTTTATATGGTGCATATTAAATGGGATTGTGGTTTGGTTAGCCATCTTCATGCTATGTAGTTCAGATCAATGGGTTGTGGTGTAGTGACCACTAAGGCATATTTATAATAATTATTAAGTGATTTCGTTTAGGTGTAAGTTTTATGTAATTTTATTTATTTATTTTATAATTTAATATTTAAGTTTGAGAAGATAATTAAGTTAGTTAAAAAAAGTAATGTTATAATTTTTGTTTAAAAAAATAATAAATAAAAATGTTGTATGGTTAAAGTTGATATATTTTTGTAAAAGGGTCATTTTAAAGTGATAAGAGTTATTAAGTTGAGTTTAGATTTGTATTTTTAAATATTAAATTAGGTTTTGTTTAAGAGTTATTAAGTTGAGTTTAGATTTGTATTTTTAAATATTAAATTAGGTTTTGTTTTTTGGTAGGTGATAGATATATGGTAGTTAAGACTATTGTTAGAGTTATTAAGTTGAGTTTATATATGTATTTTTAAATATTAAATTATGTTTTGTTTATTTGGTAGGTGATAGATATATGGTAGTTAAGATTATTGAAGAGTATGATTGACAGTTTTATTTGTTGTTATGATAGGTTGTTAAAATAAAATGGTTTAATTTTATAATATTATAATATTATTTTTTTTCAATTAAATGAGTTATTTTTAATGTTAATGAGAAAATTAAGGTCTATTAACAATAATTTATTTTTTAATATGAAAATGTCTAGTAAGTGAAAACACATGGTGCCAATGAGGGTTTTTAGATGGTTCTTGATCGAAGCACATGTAGTATTTAGTGCAAAGCCTTGTGTATAACAAATAACACATATCTCTTGCATTTACCCCCTCCAACCAAGCCACCATTGGTCCTTCATTCCCCTTCTAAGTTTAAAAGATAATATTCTTGGTAATAGCTTGTCACTTTTAATGGGTGGGTCAAGCATTAACATCCCTGTAGTGTTCAAGTCAATGTTTTAAAAGCTCACTAACATTTGGTATAGACAACATTACCTTCACCAAGTTCTACAAGTTATTGTGAGCATCTTAACATGCCATACACACCTGAGTGTGACATGCACACATTTGGCATCATGTGTGTGTACCAAGAATGAATATCATCATCATGACCATTATGGAAAGCCCAATATTAATATGTGACATGCCAAAAGGATGAACAGTCACCATTTAATAGTTATAGAATTGAAGCACCCAAAGCATCTAACTCTTGATTTTATTATTGAAACAATAATGCACAATATTTCATTCATAGGAAAATATTAACATAAAAAATTGTTATGGATAAATAAATATATACTTGATAATGAATAAGTACAATGTGTACAATAAGCTTTATGATTATATACTTTATAAAAATTGACTTGTGATAGACATGAAAGGTTGTGTCCCTTGGTATTGTTGTTATTATTATTTTGTGAGGTTATCCATATTATATTCATTAAATTGCCTTGCCCCTTAAAGATTTCTTTTGTCTTCAAAGCATTTTGTGGAAAAATCCATGTCTTATTCCTAGCTTACAATGTATTTTTACAATTCTCCATCTAAGTACAATGCGTACAATAAGCCTTATGACTATATACTTTATAAGCATTGACTTGTGATAAACGTGAAAGGTCGCGTCCCTTAGTATTGTTGTTATTATTATTTTGCGAGGTTATCCATATTATATTCATTAAATTGCCTTGCCCCTTAAAGGGTTTTTTGTCTTCAAAGCATTTTGTGGAAAAATCCATGTATTATTCCTAGCTTGCAATGTGTTTGTACAATTCTCCATCTTGAAGTCGTGGTAGTTAAAGACACAAAATAATATGATCTTCAAAGGATTGAATAACATTTGTTGCATTATATATGGGTCAATCCATCCTAGGTTGATTTTCATTGGAAGTTTTTGTTGGTTAGTTATTTGGACGTAACATCTCATCTTATGTTTCCGAGTATAACGTTGACTTTACCCCCTCTCTATTTTGAAATTATGAATCCTTGAATGTATGAAGGATGCCATTTATATTGATAATGATTTTTCTCATTGATCAGTCTTGATCTCAATGCTAGCACATACATCATTTATCACTTCTAGTGATTTTTTGTTGTTGATAACATTCCAATATAAGTGTTATTCTAATTTATGAGATCCACTAGATTATATGGGTTCTTGTCTCAATGGTCTATGCTTTCACATATGATGACTTCTTTGATTCCTCTAAATCGACCATTGTGTCTTTATTGATCAATGAATCCTTGTTGGTGAGTTGTTCTAACTTTTCTTGTCACAACATTTTATTATTCTTCAACTTCTTAATATATGGGACAAAGATATGGATTAATGAGGCAGAGAAAGGAGAGGATTTTGACAGAGGATTCATGAGGAAAGATTATTTGTGGTGGACTCATGCCATCCTGAGGCTGTGGACCTAAATATTACGGTGTCGAGTAGTCAATGTCTTCAAATACAACATTATTAGTAATTGAGGGTGAAGGCAGGATGGAGCGACAGTGACCGAGGCAGAAAAAGCATAGGGTTTCAGTTTGAAGTACGGGGTACTGTGGTCGACCGTAACCTGACCTGCAGCCACCCGCGACCGACCTCGACATTCACCCGTCTTTTGGTTTTTTACCCTCATGGTTTACCTATGGCCTGATGTTTTTTCCTTCTGTTGTCGCTTCGGTCCTTATGCCAGGGTTCTTTCACCATCATTTACCTGCGAGTTCCCACCTGATTCTTTTAACTCTGCTCCAGTTTACTACTCCCTGTTGTTCGCACTATGCTTTTCGTTTCCGTTTCCCACCGACGGTGCCGTTTTTCCGTCAACCAGTTTGTTTGGAGGCGGTTATCCTTTTCTCGGTGTAGCTGTCGACATGGACCTCGATGCTGTAGACTATTCGGATGATCCGCTGGCGGAAGGCTCCATCTGGAAATCCACGTATGCCACTTCTGAAGGTATGCTAAATTTCAGTGAAGGTTATTCTGGTAATTTTGAAGGTTACCCATAGTATTCTAGGCCAACTACTTCTGCTCCTATTCCTCTGGGCGAACCCCCCATTTGGCCGAATTTCTCATCATGTCCGTCGTCCTCGTCCACCCTAGGGTTTATTACATGATGCATTAACCCTTCGCCGGACCTGGAAGCTCCCCCACAGGACCCTTTGCCCCACCAGGCCGTGCCTTCCACTGAAATTCCCTCCGCTGAGCTGCAGTTTATCGACCCCAATCCCTCATCCTCCCCTGCGCCCCCCTTGGGTAGGTTCACCTCTGTTCCGTCGCTCCTGGAGGCCATCCCTAAAAATCCTGCAAACCCTAACCCCTCTGCTGAAGCCCCCGACCCAGTAAGGGTTTTAGAGCGCCGCGCCCCCACCCCCCCCCCCCCCCCTCTCGACCTCCCGACCCTAGAAAAAGAAGAAGTGTTTTAAGTCAAAGGTGGATGATGTGATTCTGAGACTTAAAGAGGACATTCAGTGGGGCGACACTATGGACTATGCAAACAAAGTTTTGGTGGGCAGAATCAGAGGCAGGAACTATTCGACAGCTCGTTTGAAGACCTAGGCATCTGAGATCTGGGGTCATCACCTGGCAAACATCCCTTTTGTTCAAACGTTTGTGAGGGGATGGTTTTCTTTGAGATTTGCTAGGGTTGACCACACGAATTGGGTCCTTTCCTCGTTTTGGCATTTTGAACAAGCCCCGGTGCTATTAAAGCGATGGATGCCCCTTTTTGACCCTAAAACAGAGCAAGTTGGGGTTGGTCCTATTTGGATCAGACTACCCGGCTTGCCATTACAATATTGGTCTGAGGACATCTTTAGAAGAATCGACAATTTTCTAGGCACCTATATGGAATATGATAAATCCTACCAGACTACGGGTATGATGGCTTTTGCGAGGATTTTAGTTCATCTGGACACCAGAGGCATGCTTCAGGAGCATATCACTATTCAGTGGAAATCCTCTTCACGTCAACAACTCTTGGATTATGAAGGAATTCCATACAGGTGCAGAAGATGCCATAAGGTGGGACATCTATTAAGGGATTGCCCACTAAACCGGAAAAATTCAAAGACCGCACAAGATGTGGAAATGGATCCCCCCATTGTTCAGCCTCAACAGCCTGTCGAAGTGGATCATATAGAGGAGCAATTAAAGACCTATGATACTGTAGAGGCTCCGAGTGCTAGTGTGCAGAAAGAGCGAGGCAAGGCCCCCATCCAGCCTTCCTCTCCTCCATTGACGCGATCCAGGGCAACCCAGGCAGAAGTCTTCTCATCGGGCATGTCAAACTCTTCTCATGCTCATGTATCTTATCACAAGGTATCTCTTTCATCTCTTTTTAATAATCATGCATTGGCTCCACCGGACCTCTTTTCCTTGCCTCCCTTCTCAACATCATTGGATCATATGATCCTTTGACCAGCAAGTTAGGCTCTGGCCTCCTTTCTATCATGCTCCCTGACCCCACCCCCTCTTTATACACTTCCATTTACCCCTCTACCTTTCCTCTTTCCTTACACCCCCCTCCTTCCCCTTCGGTATCCTCCTCCTCGAGATACCCTCTCCGCTCCAAAGCCAAGGAGAAAGGACCAGATGCAGTTGGTCTAGACACTAAGGCTTCTCCTGCTTCCCATAAGCCAACCAGGGGGCATCCTTCATCTCTTTCCAGAGCTAAATTCCAGGCTGGGGAGGAGGTAGCCCTGGGAAAAAAAAAAAACCATCGATAGGGTTCTTAGAGCAAAGAATGCCCTCCCCCCTCCCCCTCCATGAATATTTTATCTTTTAACTGTCAAGGGATAGCTAGCCCTATCAAAAAACTAGCTCTGAGGCAACTCTTTTCCTCAGTTCCCGTAGACATCATTTTCCTTCAAGAAACCTTGTGTATGTCTGGTTCAATCATACCTCTTTTGGAGTCATGGATGTCGGGATGGTCCTTTCATGCCCTGGATGTATCTGGGCGATCTGGAGGTATTGCAATTGGGTTTCAGAACCGCTCTATAGACCTGCAAAGTATTTGGGGAGGTGGAGGTTTTATAGGGGCAGACATTTACTCTGCTTCCTTGGAGACTGAATTTAGAGTCATCAATATATATGGTCCTTGTCAAGATAGGGTTGTTTTCTGGAGAAGACTACTCAGCACCTCAATCATGCAGGCTGATAACATTATTCTTGGAGGAGACCTTAATTTCTCTTTGGGCTTCATGGAATCATGGGGACAGCTGGCGCAGGTGGATGGTTTAACTGATGTTATCAAAAATCTGTTGGAGGATCATCATTGGATTGATATTCCATCAGCAAGATTCAGTATACTTGGAAGAACAACCGTATCTGGGATCAAAGTTTGGCAAGGAGATTGGACCGTTTTCTAGTAAAAGAAGCCCTTCATGCAGAACATCCCTGTATTAGGCAATGGGTAGGCACGGGAGGAATCTCGGATCATCACCCAATATACCTAGAAATTGATGACAAAGTACACAGAATCAGAGCTCCTTTCAAGTTCAACTCTTCATGGATTCGGGATCCTGCCTACATAAAATTGGTGACTGAATATTGGCAATCACACCTGATCAGAGAAAATGAAGATACTGCAGAGGGATTTGTTCGCAACCTAAAAGAGTTAAAGAGTATTTCCAAAGAATGGGCGCACAAGAAAAGGAAGCAAGAAGACTTTATCCTCAGAGAAGCAGAACAAGCCATCACAAATCTTGAAGCAAACTCAGATGGTACCTTTACCTCGCAGGAACAAAAAGAGCATATCTCTGGCCTCATCAAACAGAGAACTAAAATTTTAAAAGACAGAGAGGAAAGCTGGAGGCTTAGAAGCAGGGTGACTTGGTTAAAAGAAGGGGATGACAATACAAAGTTCTACCACAAGTTTGCCAATGGTAGGAAGGCCATAAATTCTATTTGGGAGCTTAAGGATGAATAAGGGTGCATTGTAAACACTTCCAGAGAATTGGCAAGCTTAGCCACTTCACATTTTAAACAGGTATACAAGGCCCCTCTGGGTGCAAACATACTGGAAGTGATGCATACAACAGAACTATTCCCTCGGTTTGTTGACCAAGAGGATGAAGATGATCTCACTAAGGAAGTAACTCAGGCCACTATCAAAGGATTCAACAAGGACAAGAGTCTAGGACCAGATGGCTGGACTATCGAATTCTATATTGCATTCTTTGATACCCTAGGGAACGAGCTTCTTAAAGTAGTGGAGGATTGCAGAAAGTCAGGCAAGATGTCCTTAGCCATTAAATCCACCTTCATAGCCCTCATCCCCAAATCAGATAATCCCTCATCTTTCAATGATTTCCGGCCTATTTCCTTATGCAATTGTCTATATAAGATCATTGCCAAGATCATTTCTAATAGACTCAAACCTGTCCTGTCAGCTCACATATCCCCCGAGCAATTTGCTTTCCTCCACCACAGGCAAATCCATGAAGCCATTGGCACTGCTCAAGAATTGATCCACTCAGTTCATCTGAGAAAACTGAAAGGCATGATTTTAAAAGTAGATTTATCAAAGGCTTTTGACAGGGCAAATTGGTTATACATCCGAATGCTCCTAACTCATCTGGGGTTCCCCTTATATCAAATGGATTATGAGCTGCATTACTAATGTCCCATTCAGTGTTCTTCTCAATGGTGCTGCCACTCCTTTTTTCTGTGCGGAGAGAGGCCTCAGGTAGGGATGCCCCCTATCCCCTTTGTTGTTCCTTCTCATCATGGAAGGCCTAAGCAGAATAATCAATGTTGAACATAGAAGAGGCAGAATTGTAGGCATCAAAATCACAGGATCCAACATCCTAACTCATCTTCTCTTCGTGGATTATGTCCTAATTTTCTTGAATGGGGGCATAGGGGACATAACTACTCTTCAGAACGCCTTTGACCTTTTTCAACAAGCCACAGGCATGATCATCAATGAAAGCAAGTCTACCTTGACTGCTCCTGGGTGTACTCAACATGAAGTCCAATTTGCAATAAGAAGATTCCCATTCACTCTTCTTAATCTGGAAGCGGGGCTCAGATATCTTGGATACAGGGTGAAACCCCAAGGTTACAAAATTGCAGATTGGACCTAGCTGATCTCCAAGGTGGAAAAGCATCTCAATATCTGGTACCATCGGTACCTATCAAGAGCAGGCAGGTTGGTACTTATTAAAGTTGTTCTGGAAGCGACTCCAGTGTACTGGATGACCTTGGCATGGATCCCAAGAGGAATACTGGCAAGGTTACAAAACATTTGCTGCAGGTTTTGTGGAAGGGCAAGCAGTAGGGAAGATTATTTGCATGGGTTAAATGGGATACTATTGCTAGGCCTAAACGATGGGGAGGATGGGGTATAAAAAGACTGGACATCTTCTCCAGAGCTCTGGCTGCTAAGCTGGGCTGGCAGCTTTTGACATCTCATAGTCTATGGACCAAGGTTGCCTATGCAAAATACATTAGCCCTACAAATAAAATGGACTGGGTCAGACAGAACCAGAGGAGCAACAACAACATTTCTATAATATGGAAGGCAATGATCAATTCCATCTCACTTATACGAGAGGGGTTAACATGGAAAATACAGGATGGCAATGCTGTGCGAATAGGAACAGATCCTTGGATTGGTTGTGGAAATGCCCATAGACTTCCTGCAGAACTGATAAGACTCCTTTCCAATCAGGGTATTTCTTATATTAGCCATATTGCAGATCACACAAATTCTACTTTTTTCCAACAAGCTTGGAAATCTTCTGGCCCAGTGGCATCAAGAATGGCATGAATACACAGAAGCTCTTACTCAAGCCCATATCAGGATTACGGAGGGAGAAGATGAGATTATATGGGCCTTCGCCAAAAATGGGAAATATTCTCCTAAGGAGGGTTATTTAAAGCTGATGGACCATGCAAAACCGCAAACTATTGAGAGCTTTTGGAAAGCACTCTGGAAACTTAAGGTTGCACCCAGGACATGCATGCTCATGTGGACTATCCTGTTTAATAAGATCCCAACTGGCCTCAATTTGATGAAAAGATCTTTTTATGGACCTTTCTGGTGTCACCTCTGCAGAAGGGATGAAGAGAGCACTGAGCATCTTTTTCTTGGATGCCCTGTCATTACAGAACAATGGAATCACATTACTGCACATTACCCTTCCCTCAAATCATGGCAGGGCAGGAACATCACTGAAGCTTGGAACAATTGGTATAATGGACACAGTGGCAAGGAAAGGAATATGCCATTAATCATGTGCTGGGCTATTTGGATAGCTAGGAATCAGACTATCTTCAATCTGAAGGACCCTCACTGGCCTTCCATCTTGTCCAGGGTCATCGTTGATTTTGATCTCCTTCCTGAAGAAGACCCTAACCCTCCTACCAGAACCATTAGGCCTGAAGCTATTGATAAATCCATTCCATGGGCTTATTTTGATGGCTCAACCCAGGAGAATGGTTGTGGGGGGGGGGGGCATTTTATATATTAATGAAGCTCACTGTTTCAAAATTCAGATACCTTTGGGGAGGGGCACAAATAATTTTGTTGAGCTATGTGCTGCAAAATATCTCATTCAATTTGCACTTGAAAAACATTGCATTCATCTACAACTCTTTGGGGATTCCAAAATAATATGCAACTGGTTAAATAGAACTTCTCATTGCTCTACATATTCATTGAGGCACATATTGGATGAAGCACACAAACTTATATCAACTTTTGATTCATTTGTCTGTCATCACATTTTTAGGGAGCGCAACACAGGGGCAGACTTCCTCTCAAAGGAGGCAACCAACATGCAGGATGATGATTGGTTAATTCAGGAAGAAATCGATGGAGTTTTCTACCAGCATTATCATAGACCCTTCATTGATTTACATGCACAACAGGGGCCATAAACCCCCCATGTTTTTTTGAAATTTCTTGTATATAAAAATGTTTGATTTTATTTATGACGTTCATGAACATACAATAGAATTTACAAATCTCTCTGCAAAGAGGCAGTTTTCCTTCTTTTTTTTGGACAGACGACAGTTTATCTTCCTCTATGTGAGAAGACAGTCTCCATCCATGGGATGGTTTTTACAATGCTCCATATGAGGAGTATATGTTTTGGTATCATTTTTGTATCACTTTGATTGGCTATAGCCGCAACATGCATATGCTACGGCATCTACAAAATGTAATTTCTTATTATTAATAGAAATTACGACTTTTTTCGAAGGGAGAAAAATGGGACAAAGATATGATTAGGTTAAACAAGAATCCTCATATTTTTCTAATATTTCCTTACCAAATTTCTTCTTGAGATCTTGAACTTTTTTTTGATACTTTTTAATTTTTTGAAGTTTTACTAATTTGTCTTCTACCTTCTTAATTCACAACTCAAATCTCTACACTTTCATGCTTTTCTTTGTAAGTTGTTACTGCAAAATTCTATTAATCAAATAAGAAAAACATTGTCTTTACATCGAGAAGCGTCAAATACAACCATGACTGTTTTCTACATAATACTTCAAGTCATGACCAGATAAACCACTGTAATAGCCACAAAGACTAAATCAAATTTTATGACCCATAAAGACAAGATTACATCGAAATTTGAGACTAAAAAATATACAGATGATGATCACTACGAGCCATATCAGTTATGTGCTCAAGACCAAAACATCAACCCATCCACCAATTGTGCATCCAAAGGGGCAAGCCACTAGAAGGTTATGCCACAAGAGAATAGAATGTTCCAATAGTAGAACCCACATACGTTCATGCCAAAAGGAGTCACCAACTGAACCCACCGAGAAGATTAAGACCTCACTCCGCCTTCCAAAAGAGGACTCCAACCTCTGAAAATCACCCTGTATATCCTCAAGTAGCACAAATGTCAAACACACCAACTCACCGAGAAGCAAGGTAAGGGTGGGCGCCTGACCACCCTTCTCGCAACATACATACTTCGACCACCTTGGAGCCATAAGCGGGTATTTATAACCATTAATACCATTGTACACATCCCAACTCATTTCTCCAAATTGACGCCTCTTCATAACCACCTCGAGACAACTGTAGAGGGACTCACCTACCAAGGAGGTTGTGAACTCCATTGATTTCTAGCATTAACACCCCCATCAAGGGCTCTACACTTTCATGTTATATGAATATTTCCTTACAATAAATACTCTCTAATAATTATGGCAAAAAATATTATTATTTTTAAAGGTCAATGAATACTCCCATCTTATTATGCATAAAGGATATTAAATTGAGAAAACTAAATTACTTGTAAATATGTGCATAAAGTGCAATGATCTTAATGAATAACCTTCTTTAATTTTACTTCCCTATTTGAAGATACACATCTTAATTTCATATTTATCATGTGTCGTGAAGGATAAAATTCCCCAAGATTGTAGACATTTCCTAAAGTTTTCAAAATCTAAAAAAGCTTCCGCTTAAAGGGACTTGATTCATCTTAGCAAAAGATAGATTAGGAATTAAGATGAATTACATTAGTGGTTAAAACATTTCAATGGTGTATTCCTTAGTATGATAAAGAAATGTAATTCTCCCTACTCAACATAGAATTGACACATGGTGTACACATGCACACAATGTTTTAATCATAAAAATTTAATGGTGTGTGGGTTACATGTAATCGACACACCATTAAATTTTGTATGATTAAAACATTTTAATGGTGATATATATATATATATATATATATATATATATATATATATATATATATATATATATATATATATATAACCGAAACACAATTATATGTGTTGGTTATATATAACCAACACACCATTAAATTATGTATGGTTAAAACATTGTAATTGTTCTTCGGTTTCATTCATATATATATATGAATGAAGCCGAAGCATCATTAAAATGTCTTAATTATACAAAATTTAAAGGTGTGTCGTTTTATACATATAAATTTTTTAAGGTTACCAATTAGGTTTATCTTGGGTGGTTGGGAGGAATGATTGGTATCCTTCCCACCTAGGTTCAACTCTCAAAAGTGACATATTGAGCACTTATTGAATATATTGTTGTAATAGCTTTGAACCTCATCTAATTAGTCCCAAAATAACAAAACAATGTGTATTCCCTCAATGAAATAAAAATATATTCTTATAAGGAGAAAAGAATATAAATCTCTTCTGGTTAAAACATTTCAATGGTGTATTGGTTTATGTGTGTGTGTGTGCACACACATATCACCAGCATACCTTTAAAATGTTTTAACTATAAGAAATATATGTAGTCGACACATCATTGACATATTTAAAATATATAGATATATATATATATATATATATATATATATGAAAACAATCTTTATATTCCATGTGAAGAAAATACAAGTTTCAATCCTCAAGTGACTACTCAGAGGAAAATGTTCGAATCCATTACAAGAAATACTTATTATGAGCTCATTGTGTCACATGCAGGAATTACACCTGGGTGGGGAGAATGACAACATTTTTCTCAACGAATAGACATACACACAACCAACACGCCATTGAAATGTTTTAACCACAAGAAATTTATATATATGAAACCAATACATCATTAAAATGTTTTAACCATAGGAAATTTAATAATATGTTGTTTTCATATATATAAATTTCTCTTGGTTATATACGAATTATGTTCTTCATATATATAAATTTCTTATGGTTAAGACATTTTAATTATTGTTATGAAACCAGCTCACAAAAAGATAGAAAAGAGAGATAAACACCTTAGAATTCAGCCTCTTCGAGGGGGAAACCTCCTTTACATTACACAAATGAACAATTCTTGGATGATAGAAATGACAAGACCTCCTTTCTATATATAGGAGTCTAAGGGGTCATAATATAATCAAAGCCGACATAACAATAATAATGTAAGGGCACAATAATAACAATAGTGGGCTTCTATGGGGCACAATAATAACAATATGGGGACTACATGGGCACAACAATATAATAAGGGCGTTGTACTAATAACAATAAGGGGTTACACTAGTAGTATAGGGACCTAACATGTGACTCTCCTTCAAAAAGAGTTGTCCTCAACGCTTGAGTAGTTCTTGATGTTTCTGTATAAAATTCTTGTCCTCCCATGTGGAATCTTCAGTGGGTAAGTTCTTCCCCTTGATGAGATACTTTGAAATTGATCGATTTCGTAGCTATCGGGTTCTTGTTTCTGTGACTGTTCCAATTTCCAATATGATTTTTCCTTCCTCGTCAAGTTTTGGCAATATTGTTTGAACTAGGATTTTCTGCAACTTTTGAATGAGTGGCCACACTTCTTCGTCCTTCTTCCATTCATCCCTTGCTTCGTTTATCCAATCTGGTTGGATAATAGAAATAGCACAAAACAATGCTTCCACATCCTCGTCCTTTCTTGAGAGTGCATCTGCAACAACATTTTACTTCCCTTTTTTGTAGATGATTTCAAAGTCATAACCCAACATATTTGTGACCCATTTTTTCTGTTCTTCTAAAAATAATATTTGTTCTAAAAAGTATTTAAGACTATCATGATCCATTTTTACCTTGAAGTGTCTTCCCATTAGGTAAGTTTGCCATTTCTTAAGTGCATGTAGTATTGCCAACATTTCCTTCTCATAAATAACTTGCTTGAGATGTAGCCATAAAAATACCCAATCACCTACATCAAAACTTCTTTCATTGCAACGTTGATCTGCTTGTTGTTTCATTCGATTCTGCACCAAAGTGGCATTATCCTTTAAAAGTTAGAGAACTTGTTGTTGATGCTTGATGTGATCTTTCACTGCTTGAATCTTTTTCTTCTTGATATGTCCTTCTATCTTGAGAGTTTGAGGAGTGATAATTTCTTCCAATGCATTACAAGATATGGTCAGATTCATTTCTTGATGCTTGATGTGATCTTTCACTTCTTGAACATTTTTCTTCTTGATATGTCCTTCTATCTTGATAGTTTGAGTGGTAATTCCAACCAATGCATTACAAGATATCGTCGGATTCATTTCTTCTTTCTTGATGTGATATTTCACTTCTTGAACCTTTTTCTTCTTAATATGTCATTCTACCTTGAGAGTTTGAGGAGTGGTAATTCTTGCCAATGCTTTACAAGAAATGGGCGAATTCATTTCTTCTTTCTCTGGGATTGGTTCTTGGTGTATATCCTCTTCTTTTGATGTTTCTTGATCATTTTCTTCCTCCTCTTCATAATCTATGTAAAATAATTTCTTCTCAGCACACTTATGACCTTTAGTGTATTTGATATCACAATTGTAACAAGGCCCTTTTTCTCTTTTTTCTTCCAATTGTTGTGGTGTAAACCTTGGAGGTTGTGGAAGGCTAGGAGAAAAAAAAATCCCATAATTATATTCGTGAGTGGTGGGATTCTTTGTTTCCATAATTTCGCTTTCAATTTTTCTTACCAACCTGAATGCCTTCTCCAGTGAATCAGGTTCCCAAAGATGAACTTCATGTTGAATGTTATCCTTTAAAGTCCCTATGAAGACATCAATCTTTTGCTTCTCTGGAATATCATTTACTCTTATATTCAATTTTTGAAAGTCCTTAATGTGCTCTGCCATTGAACCCTTTTGTTTGATATTTATCAATTGGCTAAATAAGGTGTTTCTCTTTGTATCTTCATAATGTGCTATCATTTCCTCCATGAAAATTGATCACGTGACAAGTGGTTTATGAGAAAAAATCCCTTCATACCATAAAAATTGATTCGGTTCAAAATATAAAGATGCAATACGTACCTTTGTAACAATTGCACCTCATGTAGATCAAAATATTGCTCCATCTGTAGCATCCAATTTACCGGATCCTTACCATCAAACTTCCTCATATCGCCTTTTCTTGATTTTAGGAGCTCGATCTTGAAATGGGTGTAACTCTGTAATTTCAGATCTCCAAGTTCTGAAATTGCATCTTATAGTATCCCTATGCGTCCTCTTTTGAAAGCCACCAATCTGATCGAAATTAGATTCTTCAATAAAGAGTTATGGCCAATCTCCCAAGATGACCTGATTATACACTTTTTCAATAGAGCAAACTTGTAGGAAGTGCCACATGTCACTATTTCAACCTTATGATCTGAAACTAATACACAAAAAACTATAGTCCGTCCTCTTTCTGCAACTTCTTACGAAATTTCAATCTGATGCTCTGAGAGAACGTTATGATCATTTTCCCATGGTCACCTGCTTGGAATGTAATCTGAGAGTCTGCAAAAACCCTACCTTCCTCAGATCATATATCTGAAAGTATAGCAAGACAAGATCTAAAATTCAGACCCACAGTTGATCGAGAGTTCGGCTCAAATGGGTTTTTTTTAGCTTTTGAAACAACGCAGAAAAAAGAAGAAGAAAAAGTTATAGCAAAAATTCCATGATGACCTGTTCGGAGCAGCAAAACCCTAGAATCCAAAGCTCTGATACCAAATGCTATGAAACCGGCTCACAAAAAGATAGAAAAGAGAGATAGACGTCTTAGAATTCAGCCTCTTCGAGGGGGAAACCTCCTTTACATTACACAAATGAACAATTCTTGGATGATACAAATGACAAGACCTCCTTTCTATATATAGGAGTCTAAGGGGTCATAACATAATCAGAGCCGACATAACAATAATAATGTAAGGGCACAATAATAAAAATAGTGGGCTTCTATGGGGCACAATAATAACAATATGGGGACTACATGGGAACAACAATATAATAAGGGGGTTGTACTAATAACAAAAAAGGGTTACACTAGTAGTATAGGGACCTAACAATTATATATATATATATATATGTATATATATATATATATATATATATATATATATATATATATATATATATATATATATATAATTTTTCAAAAGAAAAAAACGTAATTTTACTCATAGACAAGATTACATTTTTGCAGATGCCCGGGGGCATTACAGATACAAATCCGAAGCTTGCAAAAATATCTGTCACATGGCGAAACAAAAACCCAGAAGGCAATAGAAAACTGGCAGTTAGCTTAAAACAAAACCTAGGCACATGTCACCCAGATAGCCCAAAAAACCCCAAATAAATTGTGGCAAAAAGCACCATAGTAACGAGATCCAGCACATTAAACAAAACCTAGGCATAAGCCTCCTAGATAGCCCAAGAAACCTCAAAGAAACTGCAGAAGAAACACAACCTCTATGAGATCAACCATAGAAGAAGAGATAAGAAGCACGAAACCAGGGCCAAAGCAGAAGGGGAGCCACTTCGAGGCCGACCCCTTAGCTCCCATCTCCACAACAAAGAGGGAAAGGGAGCCACTCTAAAGATTACCCCACAACACCCAACAACATTTAGCGACACGACAATACTAGAGCCGAGAGAAGCCACAAAAAAAACTGGCCCAGAAGCTCGCCCACAGCAAAAAAAACACGATCACCATGATAGCCAAGAAACCTGACCAAAATGGCAACCCAAAAACATGAGAACCCTGCATCGACAGAGGACGAGACCTCAGCATACCAAGGAAACAGGGCCATAGGGCCATAGGGCCTAAGGCAACCCATGACAGACCTTCACGCTGAAAACCTTGGGAGTAGCACCAGTGAGAGAAAAAAAGAAGATTGAGAGAAATGACCAAACCACAAACAGTCTGGTCCCTGAAAGAAACCACAACCGCAAAGGGTCCCAACATGCACTGCACACCTTCAGAGGAAAACTCACGAAGCCACTCCACCTGTGTCACCAATGAAAAACAAAGATGTAATTGCATCGAGCAAGGGAAGGCATGAAACCAAGGGTGGGGATGGCTAGGGTTTGCAACTCCATGACCCCCTCAACTCCCCCTTATATATATATATATATTGTGCATGCTCTGTAGCTTAATATGGGGGAGATGTTGTAGTGACCATAAAATGAAGCTTTAGATTAATAATAATAATAATGACAATAAAACATAATGTTAACTCAATTAAAAAGTAATAAAAATAACAATTTAATTCAATTCAATTTGTTATATTGTAATTTTGTTTTTATTAAAAAAATTAAAGAACTCTTGGCACAAAGATGGAATTCCGAAGGTAAATGTCTTTTGCTGGTTATTAATGCATGGGAAAATCCTCACCTCTGAAAATAAAATAAAAAAAGAGAAATATAAATGTCCCCTCTAGACGTGCTTTGTGTCAAAGCTCAGAAGAGAGCATTTCTCATATGTTTATGGAATGCAACTATGAAAGAAATGTTTGAGAGTGAGCCTTGGTCCAAGCTCTAGATCTTCATGGAAATACCTAAAGACTGGACCTCTATGTTTTAGACTTGGTGCTTAGATTTTGAATATAAACCTATTAGGGAAAAAGATCCTCAAAGGAGCAGTCAACGTCCTCCCAAAATATATTTGTTGGAGAACTTCGGTTGGCTAGAAATAAAGTCATATTCAATAACAAGTTGCTCCCAAATCCTCTTTGTGTTGCAAATACCAAAGCTTTAATGTTTGATGCTCTGTATTCAATTGATGAAAGCACCATCAATATAGGAAGTTTCAATTTTTTCAAAATCTGTACGTACTGAATTATACATTTATGAGGAAAACTTCCAAAACATCAAAATTAACATTAGAAACTCTGCACTAACCCTCTTATGAGCATGATATATTCGTTGCCCACATTAACAATATGCATTGATTTGCATAATTCTGTATAAATTTTGGGGTGTGTTTCATACAAGTAACTAGAATGAACATAGTCATTGTTTTGTGTCCAGTACTAAATTCAAATGGGTGAACATCGAGGTAAGATCCTACATTTAGATTCTAATGGATTCATTAACACTGTCCCTTACCGCCAGGTTTTAAGCATACATAAATCATACATGAGTTTCGTTACCATTTTTGGTTATAAACAGTAATGAAAAATTAATTAATTATTATTATTATTTGTGTTTAGAGGAATTAATAATAATACTAAGTTCATAATTGTATGATACAAGTTTGATTTCAATTATTATCACTATTTGGTCACCACACACTCCCAAACACGATACGTGGGTTAGGTGAAGTTTGAACCAATGATATTACTAGGAGTTTCTTCAAAATACACTATGTTATTGCTCAAGAGTTCTCCTTAGCCGTGGAAGGAATCTCCCTAAGGAACACAGAGGTAACCTCAATCCACTTTAGGATTGGAGGTTGACTTTTGCAATCCGGAGAGGGATCTCTCACCAATTTTATCACCCTAGGTCACAATGGCAACAAATCTACAATATACTTAGTGACTAGACTTATTGTAAAAATGGTGTTAGGTTTGGTTGGGAAGATGGAAGTATTACCATTGGGCATGGAGTCAACTCATGAAATGAATGTTTGCAACACTACAAATACTATGATCAAATATGAAAGAGGCAAGACAAGTATTGGTTTTGTTGTTCAAATTGTAAAAATCATGATGGCAAATTGGTCTAAAAAAGAACAGAGCACCACACAGTGATTTTTGTAAACTTTAGATGGAAAAAGTGCTTAAATAATTTGAATATTATGGGTCCGAGCATTCAAACATCAATTCTAGTTCATTACAACTATATTCGAGTACTGAATATATGAACGTATGAGCAGCAAAAAGGAGAACAAGCATGTAGAATGAGGACATACAAAAACCAGTAACACATGAATATCTGAAACCTTTTAAACTTCTGCAGAGAGAAAACTATATTGATTTTGAAGAGTCTACAATATACACGAGGTTTTTCCCAAAAAAATTTGAACGCTTTGTGTTTCTTTTTTATACATTACATAGAAAAATGTACAAAACTTTAAGATCCATGATATTCGGGAGAAAAACCATAAAATATTACAATATTTTTATGATTAAATTTACAAAACAAAGTTTATCCCTGTATATTCCATCTCTGAATTTAGACATGAAATGAAAATATCTATGAAAATTGATCTCGAGATGGATGTTGCTTATTTGGAAAAAATTGTGGAGCAAATCACTAAACACCTGTATATGGAAACTGCTTGTTGGATTGTAGGCACTTATCCCTTCATTTCCTGGTATGCATTGAATCTGCAAAATAACTTCAACCCCTTAATCGAACTTCTTCCACCTTTGGAGGTTGGAGCTTCAAAAAACTCACCCATATTACTACGTTGGCCTCTTACTAAGGCATCCTCAGAATCACCAAAAAATTTCTCTTGACTTGAGTATCATCCATATATGAGGGCTTGAAAAATTGTGAGCTTCCCCTGTTTTTAAAATTGTTGCCTTGTCTGCAAAGACATCTTCAGGCTTGTTCAGTTGTCCATGGCTTCTGCTACTTCAACAAGCAGACTTAGCTTGTCCTGCCTTGCCATTGCTCTAGTAATTCTTCTACTATGCTTCTACGGGGTTCTACCAACTGCAAACTAACTTTTATGTGCTCCACCATCTCAATATTAGTTACCACCTCCTCAAGAATTCGTTGGAAGAAAACACCCCACTTTATGATCATATAACCATTCACTTTATACATTCGCTTTCATGAGCCTTTAGTATCCACCTTAACCAAAGTTTTAATGTTTAATTTATCAAACATCACTTTATTCACCCTTTTAAATTTAATAATAATGTTTTTCCAAGGTTCCAAAACTAAAACTTGCATAAATATTTCGGTTTCATCATTTTCTAACATTCATGTAGGCATTGAAAAATGATTTTCAAGTGCTCCTATAGGCAGTGGAAAATGATTTTCTAGGGTATTTTTGAAGGAGGCTTGCAAAGCTTTGGAAAAGAAAGTTGTGATTGGGTTAACATTACCAATTGAATGGATGATTGACTAACATGAAATGTAGGGTATGACCTAACCCTTGCAACTTTACAATCGATAACCCAAACACCTTAAAACCTTCAAAGAAATTTATGATTCAACAAGTGAAACTAACCTTATACTTTGGATGGAATTGCTTGATACAAGGCATAATCACAAAGTGTAAAATCATAGCACTTTACCCAACCTCGATGAAACTCGAAGTGAGCTATCCATTCAATGACAATATTCCTAAAGGCTTCTCAAATCTCTTGATGTGGGAAATGCACAATGTTCATGAGTTTCTCCATTACCTTTGGAAATACAGAAATGAATGCTAATGCACTTTATGGACAACTAATTTATACCCCTAGAGGAAAATCCAACTTAACTTAATTATAAAGTTTATATGGATTAATAATACGAACATAAAAATACACACCCAATACATTATTTATCTAGTAGGCCCACATGATGATAATAAACTTCTAAAAGATGATCATGTTCCATGGATATGTATATATATATATATCTCTTTCATTTTTTTTTTTGTAAATTGGTGGAATTAGCAACTGGGCTAACACATACTCATGTCACAAAATGGTCAATTCCAACCGCTACCAGTATAACTGCTAGACAATCCAATATGGTCCCTCACATGGTACACATGCTAATCAAGGGTTTGAACCAATGTGTTGGAGGGAAATGTTCCCCTAGGGCTTTTTGGGTTGAAACCCTAGCAGACTGAAAGTTATCTATTCAAAGAAACACACATTCACACAACCATTATGCTATTATAAGCAAATTCTATTGTAAAGGGGACATACCTTAGGTCCTACGTTTGAGAAGGCCCTTAGGGTCCAAACCCTTCTTGGAGTTCCCTTCTTCTCTTTTGTCCTCCAAAACAACCAATTTCAAAGAACACAACAGTATATGGACAAAACCTTATTAAAAAACCATCTTCATGTTATAAATAAAGGTAGTTAGTTATGAAATCCAAACAACCATTTACATATGAATTCTAAACATGAATATCATAAACATAAAGAAGATTCATATCAGGAACCAAGACATGTGTTTCTTTTATTATAGACAAATAAAGTACATAAAAAGGAATAATTTCACCTGAGTCACCTTCAGCAGGCTCCAAGCAAAGCTTCCTTCCGGATCCGTTCCAGCCTCAAGCCTTTAACAAACTCCTTCCATGCCTTACTCCATGATGTCATAAATGGTGGATGAGCATCAACACACAAGGAAACAAGGGTTTCCTGTACAAATGGGGGAAGTGCAGAAGGCACAAGGGACTTCAGACCTGGTCAGGGGAAAAATCTCAGCATAATAACCTTTCTCTCTCTTCTCTCCTCTCTTAGGCCTTCCCATTGAGGTCTTTTTATACCTCTCCCAAAGTAGTTTTTTAGTTGGGAGTTGGTTGGAAACAGTTGGGCCACAGGCACTAACAGGTGATCAACAGGTAAAACCCGCGATCTCCGCCCGAAAATAAGGAGTTTTATATTTTTTAAAGTGTTTTAATACATATACACGAGTTAGGTATACACAGACCCGAGTATAGACGCGTTTAACTCAGGGCAATATCGTGTATAAGGGATAAAACACTGTTTTTTAAATTTTAGGACCAGGTCTGGAAGGAGGGGTTGCCCTAGGCCATGAATGCAGCATCACAAACCATAAGAGTGAGATTTGGAGCTATAACAGATGCCCCCTAATATATGAGGTCAGAAGGGGTACATGATGGCCGAAATGTATTATGCAAGTACATGGAAAGGAAATATGTCAAAAACTGAGGAGGACTTCACCAGAATTCAGCCTGCCAAGCCACCAAAGGAGATCAGAAAGAAACACTGTCTGAGGCGGGCATACCCATGCTCAGAAAAAGTAAAGCATGTCCACATATCAAGTACAAGCATATCCACTAAGTATACAAGTATAAATGACTGGAAAATACATAATGGATCATCTGATCATGATTGAACAAGTACATGTCTAAATATCACATATAAGATTGTCAATGATGCTGAAAGATGCAATGGATCACTGATATCAAAGACTGATCCAAAAAGGTACCAACTGAACATGATGGAATAGGATGGTACCACACTACAAACTCAGGTGCCAACATATAGAATGTCGCCATGACTGACTGCAACATATAAGGTGGAATGGTATCAACTAGCAGCAACAAGAGCAACTGTCAAGTGAACCAATGAATGCTGATACAACCTGAGGTCTTCACCGACCACCGTGGTACATTTCTACACCATGGGAATAAATGATCTGAAGTTGACCATGTGAGAAATCGTTTGATTACCGGTCATTGATGTATACCGTTAACAAACGCGAGACTACTCACCGATAATGATAATGAGCATCAAGGTACCCAGTACAATCTAACAAGTGTGAATAGATGAACTGGAGTCGAACACCTGTAAGAATCTATCGATCAGGAGACAATGATGGTTTCCCACTGTCGATAGTGAAGGATCTGCCACTAATCACTGCAAACCCCAAGGTACTGCCAAATGGACTCTAGATCTTTGCCCCAGAGCAATGAGTTGGAGTCGATAGGGAAAGATCCTCTAGAAGGAAGGCATTAAGGCATCCTTCATCAATCTAGCGCGAGTGTAACCCGTAGGCCAATAATGTGGAAGGAAACGGACAAAAGAGAAGAAGGGAACTCCAAGAAGGGTTTGGACCCTAAGGGCCTTCTCAAAGGTGGGACCTAAGGTACGTCCCCTTTACAATAGAATTTGCTTATAATAGCATAATGGTTGTGTGAATGTGTGTTTCTTTGAATAGATAACTTTCAGTCTGCTAGGGTTTCAACCCAAAAATTCCTAGGGGAACATTTCCCTCCAACACAATGATATCACAATGAGTGCCTTAATAATACACTATATTTCCCACAACTCTACACCTTAGGGGCAATATATATTAAAATGTTATTATGAGCATAATAAGGTTATTCTTCAGATCACATGTGATTAAGATGTAATATGTATTTTTTTAATATAAATAATATATAAATTAATTAGAAAATATGATAAGATACAACTATGTGTTATATTTGCTACAACTATCCTCCAAAATTTTGTCCATGCTTTGATTCTGGAGCCTCCCTTTTGCCCACAGGAGCTCATCATTCACTGTCATCAAGTATTCATGCTATGTTAAAGACTTATCATTCCATGTAGTGCTTGTGATGTCTTGTTTTGATCCCAATTTGATACTTTAAGAACACAAGCCGTCTCTTGCCTTGTCCTTGTAGCATTATCGGTCTTCCCTTCATAAATTGCGCAATCTTGGAAGGCAGACCAACCTTGAGGATATAAATTGTGTAAAAGCTTCTCCTCCCCTCAGAAACTACGAGTGAATTGCCTAGTCCCTTGTGGTTGGGAATTACACAATCCTTCTTGGTAGTGTGAATGGTGTTTCTTGAAAAATAAAAATAAAAAGCCAAAAAACAATCCCTTGATTTTAGGCATGCACGTCTAGCCTAGCCTAGATCTATACAATAGACATCCCTAGAGATCATTTTCACATTCTATCTTGGAGTTCTAGCCTTCCCAAGGAGATCAATGAGCCTTCGGTAAAGTTTGCGGTGCTTTTCCAGGTGAGTTTTGCTTATGTCATCTTTTGTCACTTTTTCTATTGCTTTTTGTTGTTTCGCTTTTGTGCGTGTTGTTTGGCTTGTTTCTTTACATAGTAGCTGGCATTTGAACTTATGTTAGATTGTACAAGTGTTGGTTCAATCTGTCATTCTCCTTTTAAAAGTGTCTCATAAGCTTCTTGTTTGTTACCATTAGTGGTCATCGTTATGGATCCTCCCCATGCATGTTTGTTTTCCCTTTTGCATGTTGATTTTATGCACTTGATTCACATTGATATATCTTACCCTTAGTAAGATCTATACTCTTTCTTGCACTATCACTTAGATCTTACACTTTCCCTTCTCCTTCTCGGGCAGATCCACCCTTACTTGGCCAATGGTTTCCATCTTCAACTGCGCATTTTGCATATCTAAGGCTCAAGCCTTTCGATTGGCCTCTAAGACTACGCATTGCGCAGTCTCTGGCTTTCCCAACTACACATTGAGCAGTTCTAGGGCTTAAGTATCACCCTTGTACAGTGATATTGCACAATGCACAATGTCTCCCTCAGTATTCCCATTGTGCAGTCTCAAGCCTCAAGCCTCTCCCTTGCTTAATGAGACTGTGAATGCACAGTTCCTAAGCTCAACCTCTTCCCTTTAGTCTAAGAATTTCGTAGTTCTACCTCTCAAAATTGTGGTTGATGCCTTGATCTTGTTTTGTATGTTGTCTTGCTTGAGCTAATTCATATCTGCCATGAGTGCATTTTTTCTCCTATAGTTGTTGTAACTTTTTGATGTTATCTCTCTCCATCAATTTTTATCATCATGGCACCCAAGAGATCCGCCTCAAAGGACACCATATAAAGTAGCACCAGTGAGATAGTTGAGAGTGTCCCTGACACTATGCCAATTTTCTTCGACACTCAATTATTCATTGAAAAAGACTTAGACATTACATGGCACAAAGTGAAAGATGTTTACATAGCAAGTAGTTTCAAAGAAGATCTTGAAGACAAGCAAGTTTACATCAATGTCCAAAGGTCAGGATTACACAAGGTTGCATGCAGGTTTCCAGCCTTTTCATGTGTGAACATTGTTAGCTGGATTCTGTCACACATAGATACAAAGATCATGACTCTCAACAATGTTAGTGGGGGAAGGCTTGATTCTTTTATGGAGCATGATTTTCACTCTATGCATCATTTGTCACAACTAGAATCTTACATGGATTCTCACTTATATGTAATCATCAACTACTTGAGCATGAAGGATGTCACTGAAAGATGGGTGAAAGAGCGATCCAAATTTTTCCAGACACCCAATAACACTTACAAGACCAAATCTCTCATGAAGGCATTTCAATACTTGATAGTTCTATGTTTTCAGATCTATGGACAGAAGAGTACTGAAACCTTTCCTGAAGGCTGGGCATTCTTGCTGCATCAGGTTGTGAAAGAAGGAAAACCATTCAATTAGTTAGACTTGTTGGCTCAACAATTGAGGACACATGTAAATAATGCTAAGAACCCTCCCAAGGGTAACCAAGCTAGGTTCTACATGTCTTCTTACTTTCTGGATGCAATTTGTGCTCAAAACTCTTTTCTTGGCCTGAGTTGGACTTGCACACCCAAGGAACTTGCTGTGCACATTTATTGCAAGCTTCTTTTGGATTTCAGCCACAAAGGAGTCATGGAGAAGCTGACAAATCACTTCCTCATTCCATTGTATAAGATGATATTTGAGGAAGAGGCACCTTGCATGTCACGTGGGAAGATGAAACACTTGCATGTCACGTGGGAAGATGAAACAGTGTTATAAATAACATATTGGTTTGCCTCACTGGATGACACTTACCTTAGAGTGTTTGGAGCTCAGGATTATCCACGTTTTCTACCAAGGTATGCCACTGACAAGCTAGTCATGCAAGAAGTTGCCTACCATCTTTCCATAGGGTTATCAATAGTTTTGCAGAGGGAGAAGAAAGCAACTTGGCCTACTCTTCCTCTGGAAATTGGGTTATACGAGATCAAGAATATGAAGGTTGCTGACACCGAAGGCAAAGAGATAGAGAAATTTTCATTTGGTTGAATGGATTACAATCCATATGATCCTAGGAATGTTTGCAAAGAACACTGTGCAAATATTCATTTGTAATGGCTGAGTGAGACTTTTTACAGGCCCAAGGAGGAAAGTATAAAGAATTGTTACAATGCCTCTAAACCCCGCCAACCAGTTAGCTTTGTTGGCACATCACAGGTTGCTCTGGAGCCAGAAGCAACTCCAGAAGTAAAACCATCAGTGAGGTGCAACCCAGTGTGCAAAAAGGGGAAGTGGAAGGTTATGCATAGTCCAAAAGAAGAACATAGTTGCAAATGGAAAGCAAATCTAATAATCTTGAAAGCGAGAAAGAGAGAACAGAGGAATCAAGAGGAGGAATTGAAGTGGAAGGAAGAACGAGAACAAAATGAATGAGAAGAAAGAGAAAGGCAAGAAGAAGAAGAAAGATGGAAGAAAGAAGAATAAGAAGCAACACTGAAGCAAGTGAGGGAGGAGGAACATAGTCGGCCACTAGAGAAAGAGAGTAAGAAATTGCAAGATAAGGAATTTGCTCAAGAAATTGAAGATCTAATAATAATCCAAGACATGGAGGTGGAACCGGAGCATCAAAACCAAGATGTTGATCTCATGCCGAGCATGCAACAAATCATTATTTAGTTCCCCCTCCTTCGAAAACAAAGCAAGTTCTGAGCGAAGAAGAGGAAATTGTTCCTCTTGATGATGATCTAGTTATGGATACGTACAATCTAACTTATGATGAGCTCTAGAAGAAGATTGTACAAGATAGAAAGAAACATTTTTTGAATGATATCACATCTCCTGCATAAATTAGAGAAAGGGTTATTGTGACAGATACCAGGAGGAATCTAGAAGCCATTGCTACAACCAACTTGGCCTTTACAGGTGCCACCAAGTTAAACATGAACAATCTCATGGCCAAGAATAGGTAGATAGTAAAGAACTTACAGGTAGCAAGGAAACAAGTGGAACAACTCCAAGTAGAGGTCCAAAAAGTAGCTCCCGCATAGGTGTATCTAGAAGAACTTAAGGCAACCATACTTGGCGAAGTATTGGCATTGGGAGAAACAATGAGAAGCCTCTACGAAGAGCCTGTCACCATGCATAAACAAGTTTTCAGCTTGCATGACATGCATCAATAGTGAAAAGATAATGCTAAAGATCTCAAGGTTGTTCATATAGCCATAACTATCGTGCATGAGTGGGCAATGCAATACAGAGGGGAACCCGTTGAGTTGGTGAATAAGACAAGGCAACATGTTGAGTTAGAGAAAGCACATGTTTGAATGCTCATCTAGAGTAACAAACAAATTGGCTCATTCATCGCCAACATTTAGGCCTTGTACACACGGTTGTACAACAATGTGGATTTCATGGTGAAGTCACATAAGATCCCTTCAGTTGGCTCACTCACCGAAGCCAAAGGCAAGAAAAAAGTCAGAGAGGAGGTTCAAGAATACTTTTACCAACTCATGCAGATCGCTACCAAGGAAGATCTATAAGTGAACAAGAATAATATGCTGAAATACTTTGGTGGCCCTGTCCAGATGAATACCATGTTGCTCTTGCTGAAGAAGGAAACTCAGACTAGTTTCAAGTCAGTGTACCCATAAGTGATGGAGGCTGGAGTTTTCTTCCATCCTGATCCCATCACACAATTTGGGGAAGTCACCACACATTACAAAGCTTGGTGCCACTATGTGGCCAAGAAAATACAAGTTGAAATGGCTGAGCTAGAGTTTCCCCAAACTCAACCTTGACTTGTTGTGTCTCATTAGGCTATTTAGGTGACTCTACTGACTCTACCCAATTTTTTCCTACATGGGCATGACCATATTGTAATAAATTGGAAGTGAAATTCCAAGTGTCAATTGTGGAATGTGAAGAGTCATTTTGTAATGAAGTTTGAAGGCCATGGTTGAAGGAATTCAAAGAGTCATGAGGGAAGTCCAAGAGTCACAAAGGGGAGATGATTAATCATCTCATTTGTTATAAATATACCCTCATAACTCATGTAAAGGGATTTTGGTCAGGCTTTTGGCTTAGGATCAAAAGCTTGGGAGTTTTGTTGAGAGCCTTGACTTCTCCTTAACATAGAGGGAGTATCTTTCTTTGGAGGAGCAGGTGTTGGCTTCATGTTCCACTATTGGGACTAGTGGTTTGGAGCATCTTTGATGCCCATTTTTTTTGACTTAGACAACTACCTATGCTAAGGTTCTATTTTGCAGTTCCATGTTATTTATTTATAAATGTTATGTAATATTGATGCATTTAGTTGGACATGTGAAACTACTTATATAAATCATTTGATGGATTTGGTTTTGATGATGGAAATGTTTGATGTATGGCCTAATGTATGACTCACTTAGTGATAAGTTATCTAGTGTGTGAATTATTAGAATTATTGTTGTTTCATGTATGGCTCAAATGGATATGATTTACTTAATGAATGACTTAGTGAAATTATGATTTATTTCCAGTATGAACTGCAAGATTGACACGTGGATACTAGACATAACATGATGTTTAAAGATCACTTATCTATATATATCTTGTTGTTATATAAATGCATGAATGAGAGCTAACCCGAAGATTGGAAAGAACTATATGATAGCCAAGATCTACTCTTCCATTGGGGGAAGGTCTAGACATCTCATGGGGAAAGGTATAATGTACATTGTTTTATTACATTTTGTATCAGTCGGATATGCACTCTTATGACATGGGTAAAATGTGAATGACAGGTGACAAGACTACTTGACTGGATTATTCGATGACAAGTATCCAACCAACGCTGTAGTGTGGTCCATATTAGAGTGTTGACCCTAGTTGTGAGGAGGGGTGGAGGTATTTCCCACCGTGTAACCTCCAAACTTGGAATCATGGGAGGGCAGTGATGGACAAGCTCCCCTAGATGTGTGATGATGATTGCCAGTTGCCTGCTGGGGAAGTTAGGTCGATATAGTCGACGCTTCTGCCATGTTGGTTTTACCAGTGGTTAGATTGGTATAGCGATGCTACCATATATAGTAGCAGAGGATGGATAGGGTGGGAATGGAAATAGGTCGAAAAGGATAGGAGGATATAGATCAATTGGAGACTCTTGATGGAACACAATGTCATTGTCTGACTTATCAAATTTTACTACTATAACTCTCTCTCTATTTTGATATGCCTTATTTCCAAACTACTTCGAACTCCTTGCATCTTTCACACTCTAACTTCAGGACGAAGTTTTCTAAATGAGTGTATTTAATGCCTACTTAATCTTATCATGAAAATTTTACTAGGGTTTAAATCACCTTAAAATATTGACTTATAATTATCAAGAAATATTGGTACATACCTACATTGGTGAAACTGTAAATTTAGTACTGATATAAATTTTGTTATTATTCCCAATTTACCTCCCCAAATTTTTAAATTTTGAGAAGACATAGTCCTCTCCAATTAATTACCAAAATATATATATATTCATACCTCATTCCCAAAATGTCCTCTCATATTTACTTGGGAGAAGACATAGTCCTCTCCAATTAATTACCAAATTATATATATATTCATACCTCATTCCCAAAATGTCCTCTCATATTTACTTGGGAGAAGACATGGTCCTCTCCAATTAATTACCAAATTATATATATTCATACCTCATCCCCAAAATGTCCTCTCACATTTACTTGGGAGAAGACATGGTCCTCTCCAATTAATTACCAATTTATATATTCATCTCTCATCCCCAAAATATTTACTTGGGAGAAGACATGGTCCTCTCCAATTAATTACCCAATTTTATATTCATATCACATCCCCAAATGTCCTCTCATGTTTACTTGGGAGAAGAGAAGTCAAATGTAAGGATGAGGGAGAAGTTATGACATTAATGAGAGGTGGTTGAGGTGGAGAAGAGAAGGGGGCATAAAAGGGGAAGGATGAGGGGAGGAAGGGGGATCCTTGGTCTTGGTTTTGGTTGTGGTTTTGGAGGATTTGTTTTGGGAGGAAGGTGAAGAAGGGAGAAGGGAGAGAAGGAGAGTATTGTTTATCTTGGACACACACTACATCTAGTTGGACTTGGGCTCGGAGGGCTAGGGAACCTGTGGAGGTTTCCTGGGCTAGGAAATACTTCCTAGTTGGCTGGGAGGTAAATCCAGTTGGTAGTCAAGAGGAGCATCTCAGCAGGATCAGGAGCTCAGGGGCATCTCAACTAAGCTATTGGAACAGGTATTATCAGCCATTTATTTTAGTTATGTAAATTATTACAAGTTATACATGTTTCAGATAAAGTGTTACAAGTTATACATGTTGTAGATTAAATTAATTTATGTTCATGCTTATGATGTTTTATAAACTTGAAATTTTCCTTGTTATGAAAATTCGCGAAATTTATTTGAATGTGTAGTAGTAGTTAGAGGACCTATAGTTGGGTCCTCACACTCATGGAGGGAAGAAGATTGAAAAATCTAAATTGAGATGCTTTAATTGTCATGAGGTGGGCCATTATGCAACTAATTGTCCATTGAAGAAATCCAAGAAGGGATCCTCAGAAGGATCTGAAGGTGAGGCATTGGCCTCTCAGTTCGAATTGGATTTTACCCTCATTGCATGCATTGTTTCATTGATGATGGGTTGTGGTTGGTTTCTTGACAGTGGAGCCTCATTCCACATGACTGGCAATAAGAGTTTGTTCAATACCTTAGAGGAGAAAGACCTCAAGATAGTCATAGAGATGGGTAATGATGAAAAGTATAGTGTTTCAGGAGTGGGCACAGATTCTTTTCAGAGGGAGCATGGAGCTCGCATTACCTTGACAGATATAAAGTATGTGCTAGGACTGAAGAAGAACTTGGTATCGATCGCGATGCTGGAGGACAAAGGCTATGATGTAGTCTTTAGTAAGGGAAAGGTTTTCCTTAGACACATCACCACGAGATAGGTGAAGTATATCGTTCACGAGTCAAGAACCTGTATGCTCTTAAGGTTCAAGATGCGTGCTGTTAGCCTCCTGCTGCAGCAGGTTAATCATCTTTCATGATCGACTTTTTTTACATGCCAAATATGTCGTACCATGCATGCTGCAATGCTCCATATTTGCTACAGATGACTAGAGAAGTATCCATGAAGGTGTGCTAGTTTTAATGCTACTGCTTTGTTCCAGTTTTGATAAGTAATCCATTTTGATCAGTTTTCAGTTAAGGGTAGGCCAAATAGCTTAATCTTGGTCTCCCTAGGTTTCAATTTCCTGTTTTAGAATATAGAGAATAAACATCTGTCCAAACTGTTTAATCTTGGCAGATCTGTAGATAGGTAGAGAGACAAGGGTGCTCAACAACTTAATCTGAGCCCCTGGATGCAATAAGTGTAGTTGTAGATAGGAGGACAGCAAGAAGAAAAGAACAAAAAGCTGGGTATGCTAGTTCAAGTGCACCCAAACCAAAAAGAAGAGAAAATGCTAGGTGAGTAGGCCGGGTAGGTAGCTTTGTGGTTGCAGAATCATGGCTTGTGATCCATTTCATATTGTCAAGTGTTATATCTATCATATCACAAGTTGAAGGTGATTTTTCAGTTGGAGGACTTCAAGAAAGGCATGTCTAACTTCCCCTTCCTCCTCCTTCCCCAAATCACTCACTAACTTCCCCTAAAGAGGTCAAGATCTGCTTGATACCTCTTAATTTCATCATTTTCCATATCATTTGCCTTGGTGAAGATCTGCTTCACTCAAGGAATGTTCACACTTCTTCTATCAGTCATTTTCCCCCATTGATAGCCTAAGACTTCATTCTTAGCACTTTTTCTCATCATTATCATATTAACTACTAACTTTATTATGTAACTCCCTATCTCTTTACCCTTCCCCTACTAAAACTATCTATATAACTCCCCTATATACTTACCCCTTCCCCCTGGTTGAAAAATAACCATATATATCCTCGGGAATTGCTAAGTTTATCTGAAACTCAGCAAGAACCCTCATTGACCCCTCTAACCATCTTCCAAATGCATAAGGACTCATTCCTTTGCATAGTTTACCTTCATATGTATAAAAATCATCCCTTTGGCCTTGGTTTGCCTTTATAAGGCATGAAACCCTCTTTGGCCACTAAACCCTCTCAAAACACATCACATTCCTCCTAAATGCCTTTGGACTCCTTCCAAGGCATGAAAGTTGCCAAAAACCATGCAAAAATCATAAAAAAACCTTCTACAAATGAAAAAATCCTCCCTTTTATGGCTATCGGACCCCTTCCGATGCCTTAGAATCCATCCGAAACACCAAAGGCTACCCCTCCGAATTCATTTTTCCTTTGCATTTTAATAAAATGCATGCTCCGATGAGAAAAGGATCTATTTGGTCCCCCTCCGATGCGATATCGCTATCGGGAGGGGGAAGTGGCATATAACAAGCATATTTGGAAACCCTCCGAAGACATGTGCCCTCCCTCCGACGCGATATCGTTGTCGGAGGTCGGGCGATTTTATGTGTTAGCATTATTTTGTATTGCCGATGGGCTCCGAGCCGATGGGCTGGCGATCGGGTTTCGCAGTGTTTTATTGCATATATATATATATATATATATATATATATATATATATATATATATATATATATATATATATATATATGGCCCTCCGCCCCGCCGATTAGCGAAATGCCGATTGGATCGCAGCCGCCCATTTTGGGCCCCCAGATCAACGGCTAATGTTTTATCGCAGCGCCCCCATATGGCTCCAACTGGCGGAGCCGAAATAACAAAAAGAGCGGCACAATAAGGATTTCGGGTCCGTAAGGATCCTTTGTACAGCGAAAGGAGAGGGCTCCCGACGGGCCGGAGCCGAATTAGTTTACAAATGCACTGTTAAGGGTTTTCGGGTCCGCGGACCCATTCCACTGTTAAAACCACTGATTTGGGTCCCGCCGATGGGTCGGACCCGAAATAAAATAAAGAGGGCCTGTATAACTTATCGGGTCCGATGGGTTTCGGCGTTTCTATGTGGCAACCCCATGACCCCGCCGATAGTGAATTGCCAAGTTAATCTTAGCCACCCATTCAGGCCCAGAGATCAACGACCCATATTTAATCGCATCACTCCTATATGGCTCCGACCAGCGGAGCCGAAAAGTAATAAAGTGTAGCATATAGTATATCGGGTCCGCCCACCCATTTTTACCAAATCCGCCGATATGAAAGCTTCGATGGGCCGGACCCGATCTCCATAAAGAAAGAGCCTATAAGCATTTCGGGTCCGCCAGGTTCATCGCTATTCGGAGGTTTTATGTGTTGGGACCAATGGTCCGCCCCGATGCGATTTAGCGCCAGCCGTTGGATCTGCCTTCACGCGATCCAACGGCCAGGATTTAATCTCCGCTACAGTGCCGCTCCCGCCTATGTTTTTCACGAATTTTACATAGAAATTGGTCTTTTCTGTGTAAAAGAAAAGGCAGCATTTGTTCATATTTTCACATATAAGCCCGCGCCCTGCTCCCGATAAGGGAATTCATGCATCCCTAAGCTTTCTGAGATCGATCCAAGGCTCAGTTTTGCTTCAGATAGCCAGTTTTCACCTCGGTACAGTCAGCAGCATACAAATCCTCCTTTTTGCGGCATTTTTTGCAAGGTTTAATGCTATTTTTGATCGGCCAAGCGCCGATTGCACCCAAAGGCCACAGAGGACATTAGCAGCACTTATTTTTGCATTAAAAGGCAGAAGGGGGCGATGGGACAGTTTAAAGAGTATCAACGGTGAGAAAAGGCCCAGATTCAGTGCCAAAGTGTATCAGGATGCGGCAAAGAGTATTAGTCCAGTTTTTCAAAGCAGATGAAAGCAAAGCAAGCCCAGCGAAGTCAACAAAGCATCATTCAGCCATTAAGGTTCACCAACACTTCTTTTGTTGCTTTAAAGCCACCTAAAGGCATAGATGAAGGCTTTGAAGGCAGAGTTATTGCAGAGACATTGTTCCCAATCATATTTTTGGAGCAGCGCTACTTCCTTAAATGCATAGTTATCACACAGAGGACAACGCGTGGCTCAAGGAACTCTTTCAGTCCATTTGCGAAGCTGCAGGACCATGCGCAGCCTTAGAAAGACATTTGTATGAGGCTGCTGCCTTATGTGCAACTGTTTTAGATATTTTATTGCATTTATTTCCAGCACAACTCAACATTAGAAGCAGTTATTGCACAGATCTCTTTTGGCTCTGTTTTGATAGATATTTTGAGATATTTTCTCCCTTGACACCTGTTCAAGGGATGTTTGTAAATATTTTTTCTATTTAAACCACCCTCTGTTATGAAAAAAGGGTTGGTTGGTCGATAACTTCCTCTCTAGACTTGCATTGTATTTTCTGAGAGTCTCTATAATCAAAGATCGCTGGAATGTTTGGGAGATGAACTGACTGTTGTGTTTTAATGACTGAAGAGTGACTATGGAATCCTAACGCTTCTACATAGCCCAATAAGTGTTTCTTATCTCTGTTTATAGTTTATATGTTTTATGCCATCATTGTTTCACTATCTAAATAGCAGAAAGAAAGAATAGTTCAGAGCTCACTTAGTTGTATTCTGTTCTCAATTTCTGTGATTTATCTATGTTTTCCTCTGAATTAGTCCTGAATATGAATACTGATTTGCTCTTATTTACGCTAGTTCCTTCATATATGAATGTTGTTTATGAATCCTTGACTGCTCCTATATAAATGTTCATTCACTTTCCCTCAGTTAGCATAATGAGAGCTACTTAGTTGCCTTTCATTCACTGACCTTCGTTCCATCTTTATTCCAGCTCGATATTGTTTTATGTGTAGCTATCCTGCTCTGTATTCCTCTTGTGACCAAGACAACGCAACAGTAAGCCTAATCCACGACTCCATGCCCAATGGTTTGAACTTCTCACACTATGCATCCCAACTCTGTTTGAAAGAATCCTCCATCCCACCAAAATCAAAGCAAAACCCAAGAAAATCATAACTAGCCTAAAATCAACCCAAAACAAAGCTAAATTATAAAGAGAGAGCCCTCTCTGATTGCAGGTAGGCTAGGACCTGCAGTCCAAAGATTGGTTTGTGGTTACCGTTTGTGGTTACCTCGGCCGTATCCTTTAAGGAGCTTTAAGGACAACCTGAGTGATAACACGTGCAAAGCCTTGAGGAGCAAGGCAAATGTTGGAGACTTGGTTGTTGAGAGGGAGAGTACATCACCTCTCAACATGCAACGCCAGAAGAAGTCTCAGATAATTGTGGAGGAGCCACAATTGGTGAAGCAACTTCAGGAGGTTATGGAGCAGCCACAACTGGAGAAGCCGAGAGGAGATCGAGTGGAGGCACCCACTCATGCAGAGACCTCCAATAGGGGGAAATTTTGAGCCAAGTGGGCAGAGGGATCACATGCAACCATACGTCTAGGTATGAGGTGGGGCAATGTGAAGTGATAGTCCCAAGAAGGCTGAAATAGGGGCAGGATCCTTGAGGTACCCAACCTCTTTGATTATACCTTGCTACGGGAGCCTCGACGAGGAGTAGCAGGATTGGCTGAGTGGGTAGAGATAGACGCGGATGGAGCGGTAGAGGGAGCTTCAACATCAAAGGGTGTTTCTAGCCCAACAGGGAGGTTAGTTGGGAGATCAGTTACTTACTTCTCAGTAACTAAGTAGCAGTGTAGCAGTGGGCATCATGATGCAAGATGATGAGAGGAGGTGCGGTGCGGATGCAATGCTGGGAGATAGGACCAACAACAACACAGATGCAGCAGGAGGAATCAGTGTGGAGCAGTGAGATACTGAAGAGCACAAAGGTGCAGAGTTTTCAGTCGACAGAGGCAATAACAGTCAGAGACTTTGATGATAGAGGCATCATTCTGATTCATGTTGGATATTTTTTGTGTTTCTAGAGTTGTTGGAGCAAAAACACTTGAGAGAAGTGTTGCATGTAGAACATTCCAAAGGTTCAAGATCGGGTTTGAGTTGAATGCCTTTTTTGTTGAGAGGGAGTGTTGAAAATAGCAACAAGAAATGCTAAAAGTAACATTGCTATAAATAGCATTTCAGGATATACTCCAACTCTGTTGGAAATAGAAAACAATAGAAATGCTATAAATAGCATTTTAGGATAGATTCCAATTTTAATTAGTCCATGAATTAAAATTCGAATTTATTTCACTGGCTATTTGAGAAATAATTAATTAATTCATCTTGAGTTAAGTAGTTAGAGAAAATCAAACATGAAGTCTATGTGAAGACATGCAACATTTATCCCTTTGATTGAGGAAGTTATCCCTTAATTAAAGAGATCATGATGAGTTGTATTTGAGTTGTAATTAGTTAGCTCAGTTAACTGAGTTAAGTCTAGTTAGATTACTTCCAACAGTTTGTGGAACTGATTGTGAGTTCAGTTAGTCAATGCATGCATGCATGCAACTAGTGTACTTCAGATAATTGAATGTTCTCTCATAAATGTCAGTTCAGATAGAGACCCAGTTGAGAGTAAAGGAAGGGACAATGTATTATCAGTTGGAGGAATTTTCCTATATAGGAAACTCATCCATGGAAAATGAATTATCTCCTTCAGGATTGCATAGTTATTTCGGAGGTCAGTGTTGTGTGTGAGGTGAGAATCACATAGGTAGTAGCTGGAGGACCAAGGAGAAACTGCACAATGAAATAGGAGGCTTGGAGGACTAAAGGAAGACATATGCGTTGTCTATTCTGTCTGTGAGCAGCAGTGAGGGACTGTACTGAGAGCTGGATAGCTTGAGAGCTAAAGCTTTGTGTAACCCTGAGATATTTCCACTTGTATGATAATACAGATAGCACGGTTTTCAGCTGAGGCTTTCCCTAGAGTATTCTTCTGTGTTTCATGTGTATGATTTCTTCTTCTCTGTTATATGTGTTCTGATTGATCTTGCTCAAATTGATTAAGGTTCCGCAAAGTTTGATAGTAGAAGTAGATCAAGTATTTTGCTTTAGTACATTGCATTATCAGGTGATCTAGAGTGAGAATTTCTACATGGTATCAGAGGTAGGTGATCCATAGAGAAAATTCTACATATTGACCCAATATATTAGATTTAATGAAGTCTATAAATAAACTTAAAATCCATTTTAAAAATAAGAAAATATTAAATTTATTTTATTGACAATTTTGTTAAATTATAATAAATGATATTAGAATGTTTATAACTATTTTTTCATTGAAATTTTAAAATATATATAATTATTTTTATTATTTTTTCCTTTAAATTTTATTTAGCAAGTGGTTGATCAATTTGAAACTACTCACTAAAATATCATCAATGATATAGAAAGTGACACAACTATATTAATAATATTTTGAAAATATAATTACGTCAAAGAAAAATCAAGATTTCGTTTACTTTTCAGATCGTTTTGGAGCTGCATAATTGATGTCATCAGCATAAGGAAGTGATTTAACTATTTTACTCATATTGCCAAATATAATTACGTAAGTCCATAATGAGATGTGTAGCAAGATCATTGTTGTCATGAGCATAATTTGGAGGTCTGTATTGGGAGATATTTAATCAAAATTATTTGATGGGATGGTGAAAGTACAACCATCGATGCAGATGGTTCGCCAAATGAGGCATTTGACACTAATATCAACAAATAAACATACGATAAGATGATAGATAAATACAAATAAAATTATTTCTAAAACTAAAAAATATATTTTTTTTAAAGTTATACTTTGTAAAATTAAAAAATATTTGATAGGTTTGATTGAATAATAATAAATCAATCTTGATCTTAGTGATCCGGAGCTCTTGAAGATGAACCCTACAGCCGCCGCCGCCTCAGCGCCCTCGGCCTCCGTTTGGCCTCGGCTCTCTGCCGTTGAAGAGGAAGATCCAACCCAGATCAGAAGGCCGAAGCATTCCTCATCACTTGAGAAGCAGGCATTGAGCAGAGATCTGGAGCCGGAGCCGAACCCTAACTGCGAAGCTGCCGCCGCCGTCGCCTCCTTGTCCTCGGCCGCCGCTTGGCCTCTGCGCGGACTTGCTGCTGAAAGGGAGGCTCGATTCAGAATCTATCGGAGGCACGAACCCGAGTTGAAGCTCCAAGCGGAGGTTGAGCCGAAGGAAGAGGCGAACCTCCATGCGTTGAGCACAGGCGCGCATAGCCATGGCAGCTCTGGCCCCTCCACTGATCAGGGGCCTCTCTACAGATCGGTCGCCCTTCCCTTTGCAGCGGATCCGAGTTGGAGCAAAAGATACCTTAGGCAGAAGATTTCTTCTCTCCTCCTGCCTCCTTTGCGTCAAGAGATGGGAGACTCAAAAGATTCTGGCCCCGTGCTGCTCCAGAAATCTTTTGAAAATTCCTCTGCCCCCTTTCAGGTTCAAATTGCACAGATCTTTGGCAAGACCATTCTGCAATGGGTAAACCCTACAGATCTGGTGCAGAACCTCAAAGCAAATCTGGAGCACAGACTTGGGATCCCCTCAGCCCTACAGAGACTTATTTTCCAAGGTAAACAGCTCGATGATCCTCTTCCTCTCACTTTTTACAGCATAAAAAACAACAGCTCTTTAGTGTTTTCCTTTCGCTTGAGAGGTGGAGTTGCAGGTCAATCCTCTTCTGCTCCTCCATACTCCTACAAAGCTGCAGTCCGCTCTGAGATACCCGCATCCCCTGAACCTCCCAAACCCAAGCCTTTTTTGGTTGACAAATTGGAGGAGGTTCCCTCTGTTGAGATCTCCTACTCTGACCTTGCAGACGACACCCAAAAATTCGCTGAAAGGGCCATCATCTGCAGATTCAATGGGCTCTGGCCACGCTCAAAGGATCTTTATGACTGGATCAATGACAACTGGACTCACCGTTGCAAGGTTTATTTCTGTGCAAAGGGATATTTTATAGTGTTGTTCGATAATCCTGAGCACTACGAAAAGGCCTTAGAAGAAGGCCCTTGGTTCATGGGTTCAGCAGGCCTCTTCTTAACTCCATGGTTCCCAGACTTTGACCCAGCTTCAACAGTCATCACTAAAGCCCCTGTCTGGATCAGACTTCCAAATCTCCCAATACACCTGTGGCGCACAGAAGTATACAGGCAAATAGGCAACACCTTGTGTTGCTTTTTAATGGGAAATTACGAGAGGGAACAACAAGGTCTCTATACATATGCCAGAATATGTGTGGAGCTAGATTTAAGCAAGGGACTGCCAGAGCAAATAATTCTCAAGATCAATGACACTGTTTGGACCCAGATTCTAGATTACGAAAACACTGCCTTCCGATGCCGCCAGTGTCACCTAACAGGGCACCTGCAGAACTCCTGCCCATCGCTGACAGCAAGAACGAAAAAGGGCATCTTCGCAAAAACCAAACCCAAGCGATGGGCTCCCTGTCCTCCGCCGCCAGCAGGGAGCTCTAGCTCCCCAAGTTCGGAGGATGAGGAAAGCGATTCAGAACCGGACCAGGCACCTCAGCCGATGGATCCGCCCACGGACACTAAGGAGCACACTCATGTCACAGCAATCTCCCAGAAACACGCCCATGAGACTTCCTCCTCTGAATCAGAAAAGGAGTTCCCGAAGATAGAGAATCCCAGTCTTCAAGTTGTGTTAGCTCATCCTCCCCATGATGGCTGGACAAAAGTCAACAAAAAGAAAGGGAAAAAACACTGTGTTGTAGTTTCTGCCCCTGTGGGGTAAAAGTCAGTTAGTCAGTCTTTGCTCTCAAGTTATTTGATGTAGCTCTGAGATTGAATCTTTCCTCCGGGACCGAGGTTGATGGATCCATCATTTCCGGTCTGCCGGTCTCTTGCTTCTCTTGATTGTACTATATTTTACTTAATAGAATTAGTCTTTATCGAGGAAAAAAAATAAATAATAAATCAATCTTAAATCCAATGCGATTTCTCTGCCCGACGACAAGGATAAGAACACTGTAGGATTTTGATTTTACCCTTTTAACAGGCAGAGCAACTGAAAATTTGAGCCTAGTTCCTACACAGAGTCACGTCTCATTGGTTCATGCTCCACATTTTATTTATAAATCGTTCCTAACATTTATTAAGTGTGAATAACTTAGTATGTTTTAGTTTAAAACATTTCATTAATAGATATAGAATTAAATAAATTTTAAAGTAAAACAATTAAATAATTTCTTCCATAATATTTTTCACATAATTTAAAAAAATCATAAATAAAATATTATATTATTAAAAATATCTTTATCATTTAATTTAAAAATATAAATAAAATATATTATTATTAAAAATATCTTTATCTTTTAATTTAAAAATATGTTTTATTATTTATTTAAGGTAGTGTATACATAAGATCCTTCCATTTGATTTTGAATTGTGTATATATTAATTCTTGATTCCCTTCCATTTTCTTGTGTAAATGTACTTGTCTTGTTATTGTAACATAAGATATATGCAATTTTAGTTGGTCATTATTTTTTATTTCAACTTAACTATATATAAACTAAGTTACAAGTACTAGCTACTATGTAGCACTTGTAATATCTTGCGCTAATAAAAAATGTGGAACATAGATAAAAGTAAAGTAATATTAAAATATTGTTTACATGACATTTTTTTATTAATTTCTTGTTTTTTTCCTTATGTGGCCACTTTTAGGCTGAAATTTCCTCTAATGACTAGAGGAAATTTGATTTTAAAAAGTTAAAATTGAATTTCTATGTCATAATGTGTAAGCCAATCAAAATTTTTTAAAATTCAAAAGAGATACATGTGTGACTAGGCAACGTCAATTTTTCTAATAATATAATTTGCCTACCTTAAGCGTGAATGGTGCCAAGTGACCAAAAACTACAATAAATATTAAAAACAAAATTAATATCTTATTCTATAAAAATTATAATATCGAGAATATTATTAATGAAGGTTAAATCATGGGTTGAGTGTGTTTTTAATGATACATACCTAATTTTTATTTTATTTTTTTTTAATTTTTTAATTTTTAAGTTGATTAAATATTGTATAAATTAATTAATTTAATTGTAATATATATAGATGGTTATTTCCATAAAAGTGCATTTATTTGGGTAATTTTAATTTAAATTTAATTTAAAGTTTAAAGTTTAAATTTACTTTTTTAGTTAAAATTTTTAAAATCTCGTGCTAATATATATATATATATATATATATAATTTAAATTCAAGTTATTTAAATTTAATTCAATTTTTTTAAACCTTGCGTTAAAAAATTAATTTAAATATAATATATATATAAAGTTAATTTGATAAACATGACATTTATTTGGGTAATTTTGATAAAAGAAAAATAATAAAAATGACATATTAAAAAATTGTCTACATGACATTATTTTATTTATTTTATTTTATTTTTCTTAGGTGGTCGTTTTTGAGTTGAAAGTGCTCCTAAATCTGCGACGAAGAAAGTTGTTATTCCAAGTAACTCCTTATCTTCTTCTCATCAAACAACTCCAATTACGCAAGTTGAGGTTGAAGAACTTGAGAGTTCATTTGTTGGTCTACCACCATCTTCTCCCACCCCACCTATTCAGAATTTAAGCGCAAGTTTTGACTGTGAATTTGATTTTACCTATGATGTTCTTTCTCGACTACCTTCTTCCATCAGTTCCTTTGGTCCTCCTGATTGCAAGCTGTTATGTCCACCCGCTTCAATCATTGCTTCTGATGTTCATGAGGATCAAGCTCAGAAGGGAGTCAGTATTGACCAACAAACTTACAATATCATTCACAATGACTATGTGTGGGATTCTATTGTTGAACAAGAATCTATGATGCAAGTTGATGTTTCTCCTTTCTCACCTCTCCCTCATTATCCTGACATCTTCCACGATTTTGTCTTACCTATTGTATCTTTCGAAGAATTAGTTTCTAACGATGTTAATTCTAATCACGCTTAGGACTCGTGGAATGTCAGTTTTACATTTGAACATGGAGAGGAAAAATATTCTCTTCCTGATCTCTCTAATCCATCATTTGATCATTTTCAAGAAACATAGAGTGAAATTCAATCCGCCCCTCTTTGTGATTCATTAGATCATGAGGATCACTTGCTTCCTGAAAATGGAATTTATGATCATGGCTATCGTGATCTATTCATCGACTCATCTAGTCATGACTCTGTGTTTTCTACTGTCGATTTTTCTAAGCCACCGGTTTTCGATGATCTATCTTCTGATGTCTTGGAACTACCGCAAGTTGTCGAGGCACTTAAACCTACATTGATGGTTATGTCAGGTAGTCTTGATTCTAGTTCTAATCATGATCACGATAGTATTGTATCTCTCAACAATCCTCATCAGTTGATCGCACAATTTGAAAATGAATATATTTCACAAGTTTCACATCATCCGTATGTTTTGTTTGATCCAATTTCTCAACCATTGGAGGAGTCATACCTCGCAAGATCATTCGCAAAATGTAAGATTTCCACTTTCTTTATGTTTTCACTGATTGAAAGTTCAAAAAAACATCTTAGCATATAATCTTGTTGCAATGTGAAAAGACACCACAATGCATTAGTAGGATGTTTCACATGTGCTCTATTATTGTATTTTTCTGCCTGCATTTTTCAGTCTTTGGATGTTGCAATATTTCATGCTTTATCTTTTTGGTTGGCTATTATTCCTAAAAATTCCTCTTGATATTGATTCCCTTGCCTATATAGGTCAGTATATGCTTCAATGGTTAAACTAGACGTTTCATTTTACATATGCCTGGCCTATTCTCGGTTATGTTAGGAATAGGGGTTGTTTTGCTTGTTTCTGTGTTTTGTTTTGATTTGTTTTCTGCCCTGTTTGATTATGATTCTTGAATCTATAACTAGTGCCACCTACTATAATCGATTTTTAATGATTGGCCAGTTTTGTCTTGTTAACTAGTCGAGTAGAGTAAGGAGGGTTGGAAGCTTTAACAAGTGAATTGTATTTCAGAGGTGTATAAATGTCATTCTCTTAAGGGACAACCACCTATGCTCTCAATAAGTCGGGATCCCTCTTCCGCCCTATGAAATCAACAAGTGTCAATGTGCAACCTTATGAATAAAATGCAAAAAAATAAATAAAGGGTGAAAGAAGAGAAAGGCTTCCTGTGCCAGGAGGTGAAGCAAGAAACTCCGTGAGTGTACTATCCAGGCTTGTTAGCAACGGAGCAATGTTTGTGCCCCCGAAGTGACTCCGTCAGGGTACTATCCAGGCCTGCTGGCAACAAAGCAACACCAGAGATAAAAACCAAGACTATGATAATCCTTTTTCACTTATGTATCTATATACTCCCCATCCCCAATAAAAACATCTGAGTTTGGCTTGTCTTTGTTAGTGTGCCTCCGGTTAAGAGAATGGTAGGGACTCTATCCTTAAATCAAGCTAAGTAAAGAAGCTATGGTGACCAATAAAATGAAAAATACTTCTTGAAGAGTTAGACTAGATTTACATGAGTTAAGACTCATACAGAGAGTTGGAGTTCTACTAGTGTTTCACCAAGTGTTGTAGCTACTACAACCACCCTCCAAAATTTTGTTCATGGTTTCATTTTGGAGCCTCCTTTCTACCCACAAGAGCTCACCATTCACTATCATCAAATATTCATGCTATGTTAAATACTTATCATTCCATGTAGTGCTTGCGATGTCTTGTTTTGATCCTAATTTGATACGTTTCAAATACATGCCATCTCATACCTTCACCTTGTAGCATTGCCGGTCTTCCCTTCAGAAATTGCGCAATCTTGGAATTCAGGCAAGCCTTGAGGATCTGAATTGAGCAATCTTGAGAGGCAAGCCAACCTTGAGCTAAAAAACTACGCAACCATGAGAAGTAGGCCAACCTTGAGCTTAGAAATGATGCAAAAACTTTTCCTACCCTAAAAAACTGCGCAATTCATTAAGCCAAGGAATTCCATAGTCCCTTGTGGTTGGGAATTGTGCAATCCTTTTTGGCAGTGTGAATGGCCAATTTCTCGAAAAAGCAAAAAAAATCAATCCCTAGAAAATAGGGAGTGGAAAATTAGTTTTTCGAAGAGTGGCACAAGTTTCTATTTTTTACTTTCCTCCAATTATCGCTTTTTCCTTAATTTTAGGCATGCACGTCAGAAACCCTAGCCTAGCCTAGATCTATATAATATATGTCTCTAGAGCTCATTTTTACATTTAATCTTGAAGCTCTATCCTTCCCAAGGAGGTCAAGGAGCCTTTAATGAAGTTTGCGACGCTTTTCCGGGTGAGTTTTGCATCACTTTTTCTGTCGCTTTTCGTCGTTTCACTTCTGTGAGTGTTGTTTTGCTTGTTTATTTTCATAGTAGCTTATGTTTTAACTTATATTAGTTTTTACAAGTGTTGGTTCAGTTCATCATTCGATTTTTACAAGCGTCACATCCGCTTCTTGTTTTTTCCCATTAGTGGTCATCGTTACGACGACTCCCTGTGCATGTTTGTTTCCATGTTGATTTTGTGCACTTCATTTTCATTGATCTATCATACCCTTAGCTACATCTAAACTCTTGTTTTCACTATCACTCATATCTACCATTTTCCCATCTCCTTCCGGGGAAGATCTGCCCTTACTTGGCAACAATTTCCATCTTCAACTGCGCATTTCATAGATCTAAGGCTCAAGCCTTGTGCTTGGCCTCTGAGACTATGCAATACACAGTCTTTGGCTTTTCCAACTGCACATTGCGCAATTCCAGGGCTCAATCCTCACCCTTGGCCACTGAGACTGCACAATGTGCAGTATCTCCATCAGTCTGCCCATGCTGAGACTGCGCATTGCGTAGTCTCAAGCCTCAAGCCTCTCCCTCCAATGCTAAGACTGCACAATGCATAGTTCCTAAGCTCAGCCTATTCCCTTCAGTCTAGGAATTGCGTAGTTCTACCTCTCAAACTTGTGGTTGCTGCCTTGATCTTATTTTGTAGGTTGTCTTGCTTGAGCTAATTCATGTTTGCCATGAGTGCATTTTTTCTCCTACATGTATGAAAACGTTTTGAGGTTACCTCTCTCCATCAGTTGTTATCATCATGACACCTAAGAGATCTGACTCAAAGGATGCCAAAGAAAGCAACATTTGTGAGATAGTTGAGAGTGTACCTGAAAGTATGCCAGTTTTATCTGACACCCAACTATTCATTGAAAAAGACTCGAACATTACATGACACAAAGTGAAATATGTTTACAAATCAAGTTGTTTCAAACAATATCTTAAAGACAGGAAGGTTTACATCAATGTCCAAAGGTCAGGATTACACAAGGTTTCATGCAGGTTTCCAGCCTTTTCATGTGAAGACATTGTCAACTGTATTCTGTCACACATAGATACAAAGACCATGGCTCTCGACATTCCAGTGGATGAAGGCTTGCCTCTTTTATGGAGCATGATTTTCACTCTATGTATCATTTTCCGCAACCATAATATTACATGGATTCTCACTTCTATGTAGTGACCAACTACTTGAGCACGAAGGATGTCATCAAAAGTTAGGTGAAAGAGCCATCCAAATTCTGTCAGACAACCAAAAACACTTACAAGACCAAATCTCGCAGGAAGGATTTTAGTACTTGATAGTTATATGTTGTCAAATCTATGGTTAGAAGAGTATTGAAACCTTTCCTAAAGGCTGGGAATTCTTACTGCATTAGGCTATGAAAGAAGGAAAACCATTCATCTATTCAGATTTGATGGCTCAACAATTAAGGACCCATGTAAATAATTCTAAGAACGCTCCCAAGGGTAACCAAGCTAGGTTCTACATGTCTACTTACTTGTTGGATGCAATCTGTGCTCAAAACTCTTTTCCTGGCATGAGTTAGACTTGGACACCCAAGGAACTTGTTATGCACATTTATTGCAAGTTGCTTTTGGATTGCAACCACAAAGGAGTCATGGAGAAGCAAACGGATCACTTCCTCAGTCCATTGTACAAGATGATCTTTGAGGAAGAGCTGCCTTGCATGTCATGTGGGGCAATGGAAGCAGTGTCAGAAATAGCAGATTAGTTTGTCTCACTGGATGGCACTTACCTCAGAGTGTTTGGTGGTTAGAAGTCTCCACATCTTCTACTGAGGTATGCCATCGACAAGCTGGTCATGCAAGAAGTTACCTACCATATTTCTAGAGGGTTGTCAACAGTGTTGCAGAGGAATAAGAAAGCACCTTGGCCGACTCTTCCTTTGAAAATAGGGTTATACAAGATCAAGAATATGAAGGTTGTTGACATCGAAGGCAAAGAGATAGAGAATTTTTCATTTAGTCGAATGGATTACAATCTGTATGAGTCCATGAATGTTTGTAAAGAACATTGTGCACATATTCATTTCCAATGGTTAAGCAAGACTTTTTATAGGCCAAAGGAGGATAGGATAAATAATTGTTACAATGCCTCTAAGCCCCATCAACTAGTTAGCTTCGTAGGTACGTCACAGGCTTCTCCGGATCCAGAAGAAAGTCTGGAAGCATAACCACCAGTGAGGTGCAACTCAATGCACGAAAATGGGAAACATAAGGTTATGCACAATCCAACAGAATAATAAAGCCACAAATGGAAAGCATATCCAATCATCTTAAAAGTGACCATAACAACAGGGAGAAAGAGAGAACATAGGAAGTAGGAGGAGGAATTGAAGCGGAAGGAAGAATAAGAACAAAAGGAACAAGAAGAAAGACAAAGACAATAAGAAGAAGAAGAAGAAGGATCACTAAAGCAAGTTGAGGAAGAGAAACATAGTTGTCTGCTAGAGGAAGAGATCAAGCAATTGCAGGATAAGGAACTTGCTCAAGAAATTGAAGATCTAATAGTAATATACGACATGGAGGTGGAATCGGAGTAGCAGAACCAAGATGTTGATCTCATGTCGAGCATGCAACATATCTTTATTTAGTCTCCCCCTCCTTTGATAGCAGAGAAAGTTTCGAGCGAAGAAGAGGAAATTGTTCCTCTTGATGATGGTCCATTCATGGATACATACAATCTGACTTATGATGAGATTTAGAAGAAGATTGTACAAGCTAGAAAGAAACAATGTTCGGATGATCTAACATCTCCTACATACATTAGAGAAATGGTTATTGTGGTAGATACTAGGAGGAATCCATAATCCATTGTTGCAGCCAACTTGGCCCTTGCAGGTGTCACCAAGTCAAACACAAACTATCTCATGGACGAGAATAAGCAGATGGCAAGTAACTTATAGGAAACAAGGCAACAAGTGGAACAAATCCAAGCAGAGGTCCAAAAAGTAGCTCCTGCATAAGTGTATATAGAAGAACTTAATGCAACCATACTTGGTGAAATATCGACATTAGGAGAAACAATGAGAAGCCTCTACTAAGAGCTTGTTGCTGTGCACAAAGCAGTTGTTTGCTTGCATGACATGCAACAAAAGTGAAAATATAATGTTAAAGCTCTCAAGGTTGTTCATACAACCGTCACTATCTTGCATGAGTGAGAAATGCAACACAAAGGAGCACCTCCTAAGTTGGTTAAGAAGACAAGGCAACAAGTTGAGTTAGAGAATGCACAGGTTTGAATGCTCATCCGAAGTAACAAACAACTTGGCTCATTCATCGCAAACATTCAAGAATCATACACACGGTTGTACAACAATGTTGATTTCATGTTGAAGGCACACAAGATCCCTTTAGTTGGCTCACTCACTAAAGCCAAAGGTAGGAATAATGTCAGGCAGGAGGTTGAATAATACTTGGAATAGGTCAGGCAAGTCGCTACCAAGGAAGATATAGAGGTGAACATGAATAACATGCAAAAGTACATTGGTGGCCTTGTCTAGATCAATACCATGTTGCTCCTACTGAAGAAGGAAGCTCAAAATGGTTCCAAGTTAGTGTACCTAGATGCAATGGAGGCTAGAGTCTGCTTCCAACCTAATCCCATCACATAGTTTGGGGAAGTCATCGCACAATACAAAGCTTATTACCACTATGTGACTGAGAAAATACAAGGTTAAATGGTTGAGTTAGAGTTTCCCCAAACTCAAGCTTGAATTATTTTGTCTTATTAGGCTTTATAGTTAACTCTAGACAATTTTTTCCTATATGGGTATGAGCATATTGTAATATTATTTTGTATTAAATTGGAAGTGAAATTCCAAGTGTCAACTGTCGAATTTGAAGAGTCATTTTGTAATGAAGTCCAAAGGTCATGGTTGAAGGAAGTCAAAGAGTGAGTAGGGAAGTCCAAGAGTCATAAAGGGGAGATGATTAGTCATCTCATTTGTTATAAATATACGTTCATAAATCATGTAAAGGGGTTTTGGCCGGACTTTTGGCTTAGGATCAAAATCTTGGGAGTTTTGTTGAGAGCCTTGGCTTCTCCTTAGCATAGAGGGAGTATCTTTCTTTGGAGGAGCAGGTGTTGGCTTCTTGTTCCACTATTGGTACTAGTGGTTTGGAAATTGTATATGTATGTTTGGGACTTTCACTTTAATAAAATCCCATAGTTGACACGTTTTCATCCATATGTTGTGAATATAGTAGGACTATTCTTGTTATGTTTGCAATATATGTTATTTCATTTATGTTAATGCTTATGATCTATTTAGTTTGCATTAGTATGAATCTTGTTCAACACGTGATGTTGTACATTCCAATCATGGTTATGTTGTGAACTATTATGTAGGCTAACTTATGATTTCTTTTATGCTCATGTGTTCCTTTCAAGCTCCGTACTATTACATGCTTCTAAGGGGCTCACTTATTTTTCCTTCATCGTGTTAGAACCTTCCCATGCATGCATTTCACTTGTCTCTTCACAAAGTCATACACCTGTTTCACCAAAGTCATGAATACATTATTCTATGTGTTATCATAGCCAAAGCATACCACTAAAACCACTATTTCGACCACTGGGCCGTATTATGGATGGGGCTCCTACTCAAAACAGTGTGAGAGGCTAATTGGGACTTCATATCCGGGAGACCCCCTGAATGTTGGCGGGTATAACACCGTCAAAATTTCTAGTGATAGAAGGAGGGATAGATGACAAGCTGAACCCATGGAGTCTGTGTGAAATTTCCTTATCTTTAAATGGAGTCTTCCCATATCTTAACCCTGACATGTTTTTCAAAAGCTACAAATTTGAAAGTGTCCATAGGGATAATTAATTACTTGTCAAATTTGAAGTTCAATGGTGAGGGTGGAATAACCATTCTCGATAGCACCACTCACTTTCTTGAATTCTTCACTCATCGCAAATTTCATTGTGAGGATACTACTTGCACGTTATTCATATTTACGTTCAAAGCACATGTTAAAGAATGGTGTTACACATTTTCAACTACTTCTATTCACTCCTTCGAACATCTTGTCAAGGAACTCTATTGTGCCTTTGACATGTATGATTATAAATTTGTTTGTAAGAAAATCATGCATCTTTAAAAATCACCTGATGAATCTCTTAATGATTTTCATGACTCCTTCATTCATTTTTGTTATGAATTTTCTGAGGATGATATTGATTAGAATTTCGGAAAGAGAACTTCGAATTTATTGTTCATATTTTGATGAATCCAGTAGAATATGAATCCTTCGAAATTTTCCCAACATACACTAGTTATGGAGCTTCTAAATCTCCGACGAAGGAAGTTGTTGTTCTAGATGACTCCTCGTCTTTTCCTAATCAAACAACTCCATTTACGCAGGTTGAGGTTAAAGAACTTGAGAGGTCATCTATTGGTATACCACCATTTCTCCCACCCCAATATTCATAATTTAAGCACAAGTTCTGACTGTGAATTTGATTTTACCAATGATGTTCTTTCTCCTCTACCTCCTTCTGTCAGTTCCTTTGGTCCTCTTGATTGGGAGTTGTTATGTCCACCTGTTTCAATCGTTTCTTCTAATGTTCATGAGGATCAAGTTCAGGAGGGAGTCAATATTGACCAACAAACTTGCGATATCATTCATAATGACTATGTGTGGGATTCTATTGCTGAACAAGAATCTGTGATGCAAGTTGATGCTTCTCCTTTCTCACCTCTCCCTAATTATCCTGACATATTCCATGATTTTGTCTTACCTATTCTATCTTTGAAAGAATTATTTTCTAACGATGTCATTTATGATCACACTCAGGACTTGAGGAAAGTCAGTTTTACATGTGAACATGGAGAGGAAAATCTTCTCTTCATGATCTCTCTAATCTATAATTTGATCATTGTGAAGAAACAAAGAGTGAAATTCCTTATTTTCAATATCCCCCTCTTTATGATTCGTCAAATCATGAGGATGCCTCGCTTCCTAACGATGGAATTTCTGATTGTGGCCGTTGTTGGTGTCTATAACTGTCCTACTTTTTGGTCTCTATCCTATCCCAAACACACCACCTTAACCCCTTTTTAACCCTAAAGGTCTATCTATTCCTGTACTTTTTCCCAATTGCACATATTCCTGCACTCCTCTTATGTTTTTCATATTCAAAGGTTATATATGTACTTAATCATTAAATTTACAAGTTTCATATCTTAAAATGTCTTTGCAACTAATATATTCCTTTCCTAAGTAATTCAGTTGAACCAAAGTGTTAATCTATGTGAGAGATTGGGTTGGTGCAGGAATCATTCTTGTACCGGTCAACGTTCGTGCACTTTCGAGGCAACTATCAATTTTTGTTTGAGTCACCGCTTATGGACGAGACAACTCAGTAGACTGCATATATTTCTTATCTAAGAGATTAGTTTCCTTGCTCGGTTCAACACTTAGAGAAGAAGGCATGATATGAAGGCTGGACTTTGGCTACAAAAACCTTATTTAGAGCTTTTACGAATAGTTGAAAGGGTTAATATATCATGTTGTTATATTTTTGTTGCGCCCAAGAGCCGAAGCATGTATTCAATAGGGTTTCTCTGTAGATGTTAGCTAGTGATGTTGTGTTAAACTTTTTCTACCAACTGTAATTTCTGAGTATCACTATTTTTGGGCTAGATCGGGGATCCACGATGTGTATTTTATCTTTTTGAAACTTAATACAAAGGAACATGCTAGTTGTGAATTTCTTTGTTTCGATATCATTATGATGCTCCATTTGAGCGCTTGAAGTTTTCTATTTTGTTATAGGGAAATGAGCTGGTTGGCTAGGGCCTAGCCAACCCAATTTGTTCTCCCTTTGTTAAAGGTGTGTTAGATTTATTTTCATGCAAGGTTAGTGAAGCAGATCATGTTTGGATTCTTTCATAGTTGATGGAATTTAATTTCTTGCAAGCTATGTGATCTGGATCTAGGTGTGCTGTTGGCCGGATAAATCGATCTTGCAAACAAGGCTGATCTCCCTAGTATTAGAAGATAGTCTAGCAAGAAACGGACAAACAAACCTATCTTTCTCTAGACATAAGCAATTTACCAATAAAGACTATAAAGGTATTAAGATCTTACCTTCGATCCGACGCTTGTTCGTTGTAGTCATCCTTCAATCGTTCGAAAGAGTTACCTTTAAAGACCTGCAATCACAAACAAGCAAACATTAAATAGCACCTGTATAACAAATATTATAAATCATGCCTATTATGGTGATCAAGGAATCCATAAAATAAACCATTAATGAACAACTTATTGAGAAAAACAAACTTATTTGTATTAACTTTGAAGTAGAAGAACCTTACAACCTTTTCAGCCTTGATGTTGAATAAGCTCTTCCCGGGGTCCGAAATAGGAGTTTCCTTTACTTTGACAAGCCTTGCACTCTTCCAAATGAGATCTTAGAGGCATGTAATCTCTCCTCATAAAAACTCAACTAAAGAAGACTAAGTTCCAGCAACATTTCACCTTAAAAATATTCAGCTTCCAACCTCCCCAATAACCAGCCCAATGCTTCATTTTATAGTGTAGAGGAGGAGGTTATAGGTCCATCTATGAAGGGATAGAATCCTCCTTCAAAGGGATAAGCTCCTCACATCAAGGGGTTAGCTCCTTAAGGTATGGGATGCATGAACCTTAAGAGAGCAAACTTGCCACCTCAAGATTCCTTCCAGAAGCTTCTAGAAATGACTGAAAGTGAGTTTTTTAGAATGTACTCGCGCCTTTTTAACTTTTACAGGGGTCTGCACCCATAACACAGAGATAGAGCGGTCAGGTGCGCAGGGGACATGACCATTAGGTGCGGGACCGCAGGTAATGCAAAGAGAAAGTGCGGAACTAGAGTTTTAAAGACTTTTGAGGGCTTTCTCTTATTTTCAAGGCTTGATATGAGGAACTGAGGCTTAAGACTTGCAAGGAGGAAAGTATCAGTCGTAATGGACTCACACAGATTGCAGAATGTCAAGGTGACAATTTTTAGTGCAACAGATTGCCCCCTAAAGTGCGAAGTCTGTAATAGATGAAGATGGAGTATTTCATGTATGAAGAATGAAGTACTTTATCATTTCAAGGATCATCCTGTGGACACCCCAGTCGGAATCTGTAAAAACATTAAATGCAATATATATATATATATATATATATATATATATATATATATATATATATATATAGACATATCATCGCTGAGGTAGGAATTCCCATACTCAGATCAAAACTGACTAAAAAACTAACTAAACTGTTCTGATACAGGAATGATTTTGTAATACATCAAGAGTATAGACATGTGTAGACACAATATGGATGCAGCCATCTGTTTATGAATAGTCCACTGTGTAATGAATAACAAAATTCCTCGCGGCCTGGATGGTAGAAACTAGATCCAGGGTCTTGATTTCTGCTTCCTGAACTAGTACAATTCTATCCATGTGAATGAATGTGTCGAAGTCGAACATGGTAGAAACCACTTGATTACCAGTCAATGATGTGAACTATTAACAAGTGTGAGAGAAACCACCAGTAATGTTAATGGCTCTCAAAGTACTCAGTACAATCCATGAAATATGAATAAATGAGCTGAAGTTGAACATGTCATAGAATCATTCAATCGAAGGTCATTGATGCAACCTATCGTCAAAGGAGAGAAAACTGCCATTAGGGCATGTAACTTTCAAGGTACTGACGATTTCTAGATCATCTTCCTAGATAATGAGCTGAAGTCGATAGGAAGTGATCCGTTGTAGGCAAGCCCACAACACGAAATCATAGATCAAGTTTTGAAGAAATATATTGGCAAGGACTGACTCAGGGATGGTCAAAATGAATGATAGATATTTTGCAGATGAATGGTTTGTTTGAACTGCTCTCTTGAACACATAACGACACTGCAGATGGCTTGGTGACAATTGACCCAAAGCTAATACCGAGAAACCGGCTGAAGACTTTTGATGTGGTTTGATTAACTGTTAGGCAAAGGATTTTCCCAACCTAGGTGAACAAAAAGTGTCGTGTTCAAGAGTGGTTAACGGCTTTTTACAAAACAAAGTGTAACAAACAGGTTCATTTTTCTCTCTTTTCCCCCACCATTTCTAGCAAGTACCTCTTTATTTTTGACAAGCTTGAGGAGGATAACATTTGCTTGTTTATAAGCTCATCCTTCGGATGAGTCCAACTTAGTTTAAAATTCGAACCCTAAGAAGGAGTGGTTCGTTCCTGTTTGAAATTGAACATGTCCTTTACTGTTAAATTTTAACGAGTCCAATATAGGAAAAAATCGGTGTTTTTCAATTTTAGGGAGTTAGAAGAAAAACCTAAGAAAACTCCATGGGGGTACTTTTTCGTAAAATAATCCCTTAGGCCCGAAAAAGGATAAAATAATACAAAAGGGATGACTTTTCAATACTTTAACGAGCTGAAAAAGACAAGCGCTTGACAATCTTTTCATATTTAATGAGTCTGAAAAGGGTTTAAAGAGGACTCTATTGACTGTAATTAGTCAACGTGTACCTTTTTCGTAAATAGTCCATTTCAGTCCGTAAAAGGGGTAAACTTATACTGAAGGGACAATTATTCATTTATTTTAACGAGTTCGAACAATCAAGTGCTCGACAATCTTTTCAATTTTCGAGAGTCTGAAAAGAGCTTAAAGAGGACTCCAATGTTTCGCTTTTTCGTAAATTTTTGAAAGAGTCCGAAAAAGTGATCAAAGTATGCTCTTTGTTGAAAAATGATCAATTTTTTCTAAAAAATCCAATATTCTGCACAAAAACTCAAAACATTACACATACCTGTTTAAGATAAATAAAAATGATTTAAAAATTTCCTTTTTAAAGTGAAAAATAAATAAATTAAAAATTCATTTATTCGAAAAAACTTATAAAAAGGGCTTTTCTAACTTCATTTTTACCATTTGAGTTCAGAGTGAAAAGTGAGAGCTTTTGGGTAAGAAAGTTCCTGTGAAGATTCTGGAAAATCTATCCGTCGAAATCGAAAACCGTCAGCTCCAAGTAATCCACGTCCTCCTTATCTTGCATTTCATCCGTTTACATTTTGATTTTAGGCTTTAGATTTAATTTTTGAGGGAAAAATAGTTTTAGAAATTCGCTCGCAGGGGTCCGCAGGTGCAACACGCGGCCCCTGCGGACCCCAACTTTTTTCTACAAAGAAAAAAGTCATGGGTCCGCACCTATTGCTTACATCCTGTGTGGACCTATGCACTGTCTGTAAGTGGCGGGTGCAGACCCTGCGAAAATGAATTTTAAAATTTATTTTTCTCCATTTTTACCCAATTTTTTTTGAACTAGCTGGTTCTGATATGTCTTTTATGCATTGTAGGACATTCAAAATGCTTATTTGGCAAGAACGCGAGCATGAGAATATAGATTTTACCGCATTGAATCATATGCCCAAAATGCAGGCATTAAGAAGAGCATGCAGATTGTTAAAGTTCTGGGCCATACAGGGTATGAGGGCCCAAGTAGACCTCTTGTAATGGCTGGTAGACAGATGGAACACACAGGACCAGTGTTTCGTGATTGGTGGCCACCGGATCGAAATCGAGTTGGAGGACATATATTTTTTGACTAGTTTGTCCAAGAGGGGCGAACAATTATCTCTTTTCAGGACTAGGGCAGGTGGCCAGTTTGTCGCTAGTCTCCGATTAGAGTTTTGTGATGATCAAACCAAGGACAAATGAATTGATATTAAAACTATCAACCATCCTGAGCTTAAGGTTATTGCATTCACTGTTACTAGGCTATGAAAGAGTGCAGCATTGCATGTGGTTGCTGGATCCCAGATGCAGATGGCAGTAGACTATTTTCGAGGCAGAATATTCAACTGGTGCGAGGCTGTGTTGGAAAATGTGAAAGGCCAACTAACTAGAGCAAAGAATGAACAACTGAAAATTTTTGGATATGGATTCATCGTAGTCAGCTTTGCTCTAGAGAGGATCCCCATGTTAGCCCCACAACATATTCCTGTTGATGCTGGTCTTCCTCGAGAGCCTAGGATAGTTCACTGGGTTGCTTTGATGGCCCGCCACCCTGAGGAGGGTACAGAGGTTGTTCGATTTCCGCCTGAGTATTTTCGTTGGTTGAACAACCAACTTTTTGCGATTCAGGATTTTCCATACGCTGGGATGGATTATCGTGGTGACCCAGACATGATTCTTCCACCAAGAGAACAATGGGATGATTAAGGTAAAATAATTTTCAACAGTTTCTAAGTTTTAATTTTTAATTAATTAATTAATTAATCTATTTTTTTAAATTATCCAAAACTGACAATCAAATGTTTAAATGCAGATGTGGGCTCTCCAGCCTTTTGAGAAGAGACACCCAGCTACAGCAGCACCAGCCCCACAGGACCAATCAGCAGAGATCCTGACCGACTTGGAGCATCATCTAGAGCGCTTGACACTAGATATTCCAGAGATGGATATAGATGATATTCCACTTAGGTTACAAAGATATGTGATTGGGGTCCCAGGACCTTTTAGGAGGTTCCTATGTAGGGTGGCCCGAGCAGTGGTTTCTTATTGTGATCATCACTAGGGATAGGATGATCGATTTTGTAGACTCATGACATTTTTGACTTTTTGTATTATCATTTTTGCCGATCATAAGGTGTTTTTCAACCTATGATCGAAGACGATGTATATTTTGAAACACTACTTCTATGCTATGATATATCATTATTACCTGCTATCTTGTGTAACATGTTGTCGAATGTTATTGAATTTACTGTTTTGATTATTGCAAATGTCTATTTATCATACTAGAAGCAACTGCATCTGCTAATGTATTTAAATGCCTTAGAATATGCTGATATTCAATGTAATCAAATTCACGTTCCAAGAGACGAACTCTCAAAAATAACCTTAATAACACTGGATTTCTAGTGGCATAAACCCTGTTACGCTGTAATACAACGAGTTCATAATCCAACCTAACAATCAAACTTCGAATCCCAAATGAGATGGATTCAGATATTAACTCAATCACTGCACTATACTCTGCAATGTTATTCGTTATTTGACCGAGGCTTACCCCATGCATAGATACTAACTCATTAGAGGGTGAATAAATAACCCAATCTATGGAAGAAATGTTCCGTGTATTACGACAAGCACCATTAGAAAAACCAGTGTATGTTTGAAGAGACGTCAACATCTGCAATATCAAGAGTAAAATCAAGATAAGTAGGAATAATGATAAGAGCACTCTTTAAACTAGGCACACTTTTCTAATCTAAAACACACCAGCTGTAAAGAAACTAATCTAACAAAAAATCTCCACCTAGAATTTAAGCATAATATCTCTTTAGATAAAGTCCATTTCTGGGTTTACCCAAAGAGACACCGTCAAAATCTATCAATTCATAAGCCCATTTTGCCAGCTTTCGCTTAACAATGTAAGGACCATGCCACATAGGTACAAATTTTCTAGCCCCTAGCTTATCGTTTTCTTGATCATATAGTAAAACTAGGTCTCCTTCTAAAAAATTACGAGGTGTAACATTTCTGTCATACTGAGCTTTTATTCGTTTCACATGAGTCTCATTTGCTATTGCAGCAGTGCGTCGATTCTCATCTAGCTGAGCTAAGTACAAAAAACGTTTCTCTTCTTCAGAAGTAGCTGGGAGTAATTCTATGGCTAATTGTAGTGACGAAATTTCACATTCAATAGGTAACATTGCTTCTAAACCGTAGACCAGTTGAAAAGGAGTGAAACCAGTTGATGTTTTTACTGAGGTCCGATATGCCCAAAGTGCTGAAAAAGCATGGTATTCCAATTCGACTTATGAATACCAATGATTCGTTTGATCATAGTGACTAAAACTTTTATGTTAATAGCTTCAACCAGACCATTAGCTTGCGGGTAATATGGAGTAGAACTATCGTGGCACAAGCCAAGTTTATCTGTTAGTTCAGTCATCATGATGTTTCGAAAGTGACTTCCATGATTAGTAATAATAGCTTGAGGAACACCGAATCTAGCAATTATATGATTGAATATGAAAGTTGCAGCAGTCTTTCCGTCTGCCAAAAATGTAGGCATTGCCTCAGCCCACTTAGTAAAAAAATCTACCTCTAGGTGTTATCACTCAGGTTGTTCCCAAAAGTTGTAAGAAAGGGAATACGGCCGAGGTAACCACAGAACAATCTTTTAGACACAAATTCTAGCCAATCTGCATCCAGAGAGGGCTCTCTCTTTATAATTTAGCTTTGTTTTGAGGTATATTAGGCTAGTTATGAAGTGCAAAGGTTTGTTTTGAGTTTTGGTTGGAAGTATGGAGTTTCAATAGAACAGTGAGGTAAAACTGAAGAGTTTCAGTCCATTGGGCATGATGGAGTCAGAGGAGAGTGGCTTCCTGGGTTAAGTTTCTTATCAGAGGATTTATTACAGAGCAAGGTACTCAAATATGGAACAATTTGTAGGCTGAAATCTGATGGAATGGAGTCAATGGGTGAAGGGAAATTAAGAATCCTTCATCATGTTGACAGAGGGAAAGTGGATGATTACTGCCAAGGAGCAATTAAGAATTCCTTAACTAGTATTCAAGATGAAAGAACCAGGGGAAACATGAGCAATTAAGAATTCATTGTTTATGCTAATTCTGAAGAAAACATTAATAATAACAGAGATTGAACACAGAGTGCAAACAAGCAAATTCTGGGTTATTCTTTTTCTCTATTATTTAGATCATGAAACATATATGATATATTAAACACAGAAACTGTAAAACACAAGTTAGAAGAGACTTATTGATCCATAAAACGATTCAAGAATTCTGCAACATGGTCCTTAGCGTCAATTCTTCATCCAGTGAGCTTGACAAAAATGGTTCCAACAACCTTTTATTCCAAAAATTCAGAGTTACAACAAAGTCTGAGAATGCATCCCAATCAACCAACCCCAAATACTTCATCTGAGGGGGTATTTATACAAAAATTCCAAGATATTATGCAAAATATCTGATAGAAATAAATATCTGCTGACAATTAATGTTTCTCTTACATAGATAGAGACAGACAGTCTCGAAAACAGGGAGACAATAAATGGTGCAATAAATTCATGCTGCACTGGTTGATCTGAATTAAAGAGAAGTACTGGAGGTAGATGCTGCAAGTCGGTCTCCCAGCTGTCTTCCACTAATCCTCTGTGATGATCTTCTGCTTTGGCTGGGCCTTCTTTAATGCTGATGTGATACGCTTTAATTTGCAGGACCGTGGTTCATTTCTGTTCTGCGCATTTACAACAGATGGTGCACAATTTTGATTTGACCCATGATAAGTCTACAGGATTTCTAGCATGCTTTGCCACCACTCTGGTCCTGGTATTTGATGTCTCTGCAGCTTCCTTAAAGTCTCATCAGTCTCTGTGTACCTGAAAAAATTAGGTGGGGTGGTGAACAGATGCTTCACCTCATGCTCTATGTAAAAAAGATTTTCCAGGCTGTCATAAAGGGATTGGCCAGATGGAAGTGCCTTTTTTGTTGAAGTACTTGAAGATGCACTAGCTTGATTGACAAAAAATGTATTAAATTTGTGTACATAGTCCTTATGCTTCATCAAACGATCATTATCTCCCAAAGGACTTGGCAAACCATTTTCATTCAAGACTGTAAATTTGTTTGTGAAAGAGTCGATTTCCACCTGCATGTCCTGGCATCTTCTGTCCAAGTTTTGCATTAGAGTTCTCATGGTTAGAACTCTCTTGATGTCCACAATAGTACCTGTTCTGTCTCTAATATCAAGTGCTGCCAGTTCTTCACTGGTCTTGGTATTCAAAAAATGTATTAGCCTGTTAGCTTGCTCAGGCATTTGCCCCAATAAGGCTCTTGTTTTGTGAACTTCCACTTGGGCTACTTTTATCAAATCAATCTGTTCATAAATGGTCTGAATAGACCTCCATACATCACTAAGTGACCGAATGATGTTGTTCCATAGGATTCCTCTGATTTCTGCCAGAGGCTTATGCAGAGAGAGATCTTTTTCTAAGGCTCTTACCTTGTTTTCCAATGCTTTGACCTCCCTTGTTTTCTCTGCCACAGTCATTTTAGATTTATCATAGCTCTGCTCAATCTTTGCCAGTTTTTCTTTGACTTGCTTCAATTCAGATACTTGGAGTTTCAACTCCTCCATGGCTTTGATTAATTGCTCTGTGGTCATGGCTATACTGCTGCCTGGTGCTGTTGTTGTTGCTGTGGTACTTGTGGTGATTTCTGCAGTTGATGCTGGGACAGTGGAAGGCACTGTTGTTATAACTGTGGGAGGGGCAGTTGTGGTCGTTGGAGTTACTTGAGGCGGCTGGGAGGCTGACGCTCCCTGCTTTTCTTGTAATTCTTTCTCCAATGCCTGCTCTGTCTCACTCAATCTTTCATTCAACCTCATGAGTAGGCCCATCATGTCCTCTTCGGACTTCTGCTGTACAACATCTGCTGTTTGTGGATGCACAGAAGGAGGAATTTTGAGCTGTTTTATGAGGGCAACAATGTCCTCTTCCTTCTTCCTCATTAATGCTTTTATGCCTTTGGCATCTTTGGGATCATGTCCCAGTTCAATGATAATATCCTCCAAGGATTTGATCCTGTTGTCTTTTGCTAGAGAAGAAGCTTTCTCTAAATGTAGCTAGGAAGAGGTGTTATCCAATGAGTTTTGCAATTTATGAGCCAACATTGCTTTGTCAGCTAGTGTAGAATACACCATCTCTCCTGTCTATTTGTGTAGCTCAATCTGGTCTATTGGATGAATGTCTTTGGCCAAGACCTCCAAATTTAACCTAATATAATCAGCTGCTGACTGTGGTTGCTACACCTTGGGCTTGAAATAGCTCATGATCATTTTCCCTTCTTTACTGTCATATGCTGACATTAATCTTTGCTGTTTTGTGGGGGCCATATTGAGATATTGGTCATAAATTTGCAGCCTCAATGGATCATTTCTAGCCTTTATCTCTGTGAATGTTTTTTTGACATCAAAGATCTGCTTGCTTGGTGGCCTTGTGGATGAAACTTCCACACTATGCTGCCTTTCCAACTCCTGCCTGTGTGAGCTGGTTGAGGTATCTATCACTGGGAGGTCTGTGGGCTGGTTGCCCTCTCACCTCTTAGGCTTTCTATTGTTTCTTCAATGATTTCCTCTTCAAATAGAGGATTGAGTCTTTGCCTTTTAGCACCTGGCTGTTCTACAGGTCCACTGATGGGTGAGGTCTCTTCTCTGTCCCTCTTCTTGCCCTTTTCGTCATTTAGAGGAGTCTGTAATGCTGGTATCTCTGGTGCTTTGGTCTGTACTGGAGGAATTTGCTCCTGCTGATCAATCATTTCTTGCTGCCCGGTGCCTGCCACTTCTTTGCGCTTTGAAGAACTTGAAATTGGTGCATTGGCCTCTTGTATAGGTTGCTGTGAAGTCCCAACAGAAGATGTACCCACTCCGGCTTGCTGAGGCAGCTTGAAAGATACCTGTCCAAAAGAGTCCAGGTCAAGGGTCTTTTCTAAATCTTTCATAGCTTGTTCCATTTTTTGTTGCCGAGTAAGTTCTTCTACTAATGTACCCTCTATCCATTCATCCTGATTGGCATATTGTTCTACTTCAGGGATCCTATGATGTGTGTAAGTTGACAACTGTTTTTTTACTTTTCTTTCACTTATAAAGCCATTTGGGTCATATGGTACCCACCAGAAGCTTTTCTTCAATTTAAGCTCTTCCCCTAATATTTTATCAGCATCTTCCCATGCTTCTCTCTTGTTAATGATAAAGGGGCCTAATTGGTTTCTTATCCTCAGCTGAGCTTTTTTCTTCACATTGCAAAAGTGAGTCAAATCTGCATTAATAAGTTGCCTGAAATATTCCAGAGCAAACAGTCTCATAGGCACATATTTGGGCAGCTTATAAGGGCACAACTCACAGCCATATATCTTGATTTCAGTGTGATCCTAGTAGAAATACCAGTCACCTATCCTGTAGTTCTTGGAAAGCTGTAGAATCTTCCTTATGTCACCAGAGAGCCTAGGAGGAGGAGCTCCTATCAATAGAGTGGAGGCTGGATGTATAAACAAGTCAATGAACTCACAGTAGGTATAAGGGGATTCAACAATTCTATGGAAGACCGAGGTCCAAAAGATTACAGACCTCCTCTCTCCTTTGGCATCCAATTTCCTGATGGGAAATATAAAAATGTCTGGGTGATAATACAACAGTAGATGGTATATGAAACTTGTGTATTTAAACACTCCTCTTTCCAAATTCATAAATTGACCATGGATTTTGTCAGCAATGAAAGAGGCATAGTCATACTTAATAGCAGGGGGCTGTCCTGGAGTAAAGGTGGATAGCAGAACCAGGACCATCTCATCCACAAATTCACTGGACCTGAATCCCAAGATCATTGATATCATGTCAAGAAGAATTCTTATAGTCTCATTGAAGGAGACATATAAGTAAGGAGGTGGGCCTTGGGGCTGGCATTCTGGTTTCATGAATAACTTAGCAATCTAGGCTGTTTCTGCACTAGACAGTTGAGAGCCTTTCTCAAGCAAATATCCCATGGACAGAGGAGCAAGAGGCTGAGCTGGAAGGAAGTGCAACATTTCATTGATAGACTCAGCAGTTATGTAGAAAAGGATAGTTTGTGATGGAGAGATAACTGCTTTACTGACAGGGTCATAATTGGCACAGCAGTGGCGAACAATATCTGGGAACACATTGACTGAGGGAAGGTAATACCTGGGGAGATTGGATTCCCATATTCCATAGATATCAGAATTGTTCAAATGACTGTTTCTGATTAGGAAAAAAGTATGAAGATGATTTTGGCAACCAATTGGGTCTCTTATTTGGAAATCTCTGTCGGCCAAGGGTAAATGATGCTGGTCTGTATGAGGTGCATTGAGAGGCGCAACATTGAGGGCCACCGGGGCTTCCATTGTTCAATTTTCTATGTTTTTAAATGGAGGTTGAATTTATGTGGAAAAAGGGCAACAGAGCAGTTTTTGGATGGGTTGGTATAGCAATTATGGACTGCTTGAGTTTAAAATTGGCTCCTATAGGTACAATTTGTAGAGGAAAACCAAAAACACAGGTTTGGGAGGTGAGACGGGGTAAATACCTATGTTTTGGAAGCGCACGAGTGCAATTGGAAGGTTGATTGATGTGGTGCAGAGCGGGATGCTAGACTTTGCTGGTCGGGGTGGCAGACTAGAGCTTCAGCAACTACTGGACGTAATTTTTCATGCAACAGTCTTGGGAAACAAACAAATGAAAATGAACGAAAATGACATTTTTTACGGGTTTTTTAACAAAAAATTGGCTTCGCGGGCTTTTTGGCGCTTTTTGGTCGGATGACGTCATCAGGACGTGATGTTTTGTCGCGACGTGGGGTACGGAGGCTGACGTGGCGATGACATGGAGGTGACGTAAGTGGATGGGGTTAGCGGGAGGACAGTCCGCACCACTTATTGGCTAAGGTGGTATCGGGAGGAGGGGCCGCAAGCATGCCGGGAGGGCACTGTGTGTCCCCGGTACGGCGGGAATATCGCCGGTTCCCCGGGTGGTAAAGATCGGCGGGGAAAGGCCTCACGATATGATCGTGAGCCGTCCAATCAAGGGGCCCGGATCCAACGGTCAGCGCAGATCTGAGGTGGCGGAGGGCTACGGCGTAGGACCCATATGTTAAATAATGACTTTTTAACCACATCGGGGTGGGTTTGATTGGCTGTCGGGGTATTTAAAGTGTTTAATTAACCAGATGTTGATTAAACTTAGAATATTTGCGCGCGGGGAGGGTTTAGTAAGGTTATCGATTAACCCGGGTGGTTAATCAATCCCGAGGTCGCTGATAGGGTTATTCACAGGTTCCGGATAAACCTTGAATCCCCTTTGATATAGTGTTATGGTTATAGATTAACCAGGGGCGGGATATTAAATTTTTTGGGGTTTTTCATATATTTACATAATACGTGGGGGAACAAACTATATGGGGATTATATAGTAAGGTTAATGTGTTAGTATGAGAGATATGTTCGACCAAAAAGTACTAAGTTTGTAGAGTCAAGAACTTAGGCTTAGGGAAATAAAGAGAGTTTTACACCAGAAATGTGGCTTCTTTGCCTATGGCAAGAAGGTTATACTTCTTGGGCTTTCTTATGAAATGGGGTGATTTGAGAGTATTGAGCAGATCTCAATATCCATAGGAGGAGGTTAGTAAGTGATTTTGGGAGAAGTGTGAGGGGAAGTTAGACATGCATCACTTGACTTGTAACCAAACAATTGCCATTGTACTTATGATATCAATAAGATGAACCTCTTGAGAAAAAAAATTGATCATAAGCATGCTTCTGCAACACCAAAACTACCTACCCAGCCTATTATATCTAACATTTTTCTTGTTCTTCCATGGGTGCACTTGGACTAGCAAACCCTTACAAATTTTCTTTTTCTTTTCATGGGAATCTATCTAAGTCTGCCCTTATTTCTTCCAAGGGCTCATATTTAACTGTTGAGCTCCTTTTCTTCTCTACCTATCTACTTATCTGCCAAGATTGAACTGTTTGGACAGATTTTATTCTCTATCTCTAAAACAAGAAATTTAAACATGAACTGGCCAAGATTAAGATGTTTGGCCATCCATCAACTGTAGCAAGAGTGAAACTAACTGCTCACAATGAGATTCTTTGCAAAAATAGAATAGTAGTGGAATTTTGGGCTAGCACACTTTCCTGGTCTTCTTTGTTTGGGTTTCATTTCTTTTCTTTTTTCTCTTGACCATTTCATTCTTTTTGCCCTTTGATCTTTCTTTTAGGGCATACCCTCTTTACATATTTTAAGCTTTTTGAATTTTTTTAAAATATGGAACCTTTGCAGCAGGGAAAGGATGACCATATTTGGGATTTCATCAGACAATCATGAAATATGACACCTATTGGTATAGGAGCATAACACTAGGATAATATACGCATGCCCCTCGACCGAGTGAGGGTTACATGTGATAAAGTCAATATCCCACTTTGCGAAAGGACCGACAATAATTATAGGGTGGAGAGGAGCGGGCATCTTACAATCAAAGATTTGACAATTGTGGCATTTCCGGACTGCATAGATACAATCTTTGAATAAGGATGGCCAGAAATAACCAGTGCACAATATATTTTGGGCTGTGGCATACCCAGACATATGACCGCCACATGCTCCAGAGTGACAGTCATTGAGAACCTTTTTAGCTTCTTCATGAGTTAAACAACGTTGGAAAACATAATCCGCTCCACGACGATAAAGTGTATCACCAATAATATTGTATTGTTGAGATTGGAAACGTATTTTCCGTCGCTGAGAATGTGAAATTTCAGGCGAAAAGATTGGGTTTGGAGATAAACAATAATATCTCCATACCAAGGATCAAGAGTACTGATAAGAAACAAGGATTCATCCACAATGGGCTCTTCCGCCACAGTTTTAGTATCAGTACGCGGGAAATCACACATCAGTTCGACAAAAACCAAAGATTTCTTTGCCTTGGATTTTTCAAATTCCAAGTCAAATTCCTATAGGATAACTATCCATTTGGAATACTTGCCCCCTAGCAATTGTTTGGTCAAGATATACATCATAGGGTTACAGTAAGAAATTACCATGGTTTTGCGTAATAAGATGTAGTGACGAAATCTTTGGACAGCTTGAACAACCGCCAAGGCCAGTTTCTCCACATGCGAATATTTAATCTCGGTCGGATGCAGAGTTCGACTAAGATAGTAAATCACATGTTCATTGTTGAATTCATCTTCTTAAACTAAAACCATCCCAATGGTGGAATGAGAAACAACGAGGTACAAAAAGTAATCCTGGTTATAATTGGGAGGATGCAGTAACAGTGCATGGGTCAACGCATGTTTGAGTGCATTAAAAGATCGATCAACGATCTCATCCCAAAAGAATGGAATATTCTATTTTAACAACCTGGTAAAACCTTTCGTTATCTCGGCGTAGTTAGGAATGAAACGACGTAAAAAGTTTGCTTTCCCTTGCAAACTTTGGAGTTGGCGAAGAGTTTAAGGAGGAAGCAGATTGACGATAGCTTCAACCTTCAACGGGTCGACACGAATGCCTGCCTTTGATATGAAAAATCCCAGTAAGCGACCCGTTTCTACACAGAATACACATTTGTGTGGATTCAGCTGAATTCAATAATGCTTACATCTCATAAAGATAGCTCGTAAATGAGTGAGATGATCAGCTCTACGTAATGAGTGGGCAGGTAAATCATCGAGATAAGGCTGCACAATGTGCTTGATGTCATGAAATGCGTAAGACATAGCCCTTTGAAAAGTTGCTCCAACGTTCTTTAATCCAAAGGGTAATTTGCAATAAGCAAATGTCCCCCATGGGCAAATGAAAGCTGTTTTAGCTTGATCAGCAGGGAGTATGTTGATTTGATTGTAACCGGAAAAACCATCCATAAAGGAGAACATTTCACTACTGGCACAATCATCAATAATTTGATTGATATAGGGTGTTGGATAATTGTCTTTAGGACAAGCTTGATTAATATCCCAATAGTCGATACATACTCTTATCATTCCTTGTTTTTTGTTGATAGGAACAATATTCGATACCCAACCGGTTAAAGGAATTAGATAAATGAAACCTGTGTGAAGTAATTTCTCAATTTCGGCTTTTATAGCAGCAGCTTTTTGCGGATGTATCTAACGTAAGCGTTGTCAGACAGGTTTAGCATCCGGGTATGTTTTAATTTCATGGACAACAGTTGACGGATCGATTCCTGGCATTTCTTCATATGACCAGGCAAAAACTTCATGGAATTCTTGAAATATGGCTTTATAAGTTTGGATTTCATCATCCGTACAACAACCACCTATATGAATGTTTTCAATAATTCTAGGTTTAACCGAAATGTCAATAGGAACCGTTCGAGAAATATTTTCCAAACTTAAGTCAGAATTAGAATGTTGCAATGCATTCTGCGGTTCTTTGACATATTCAGTAGTAAAAATAGAGGAAAAATCATTTTCAAAATGATCAAGATCAGGTAAAAACGAAGATTCATGATGTAGATCTTCCCATGGTAAATCATCAACAGACAATAGTTCACGAATCTGCTCATTAGTATGAACAAGATCAGGAAATATTGCTGTAGCTGAGCTAGATATAGAAAGTGATTCCCCTTGGACCACATTCATTGGATCAATTTCGGTTGAATAGGGATCAAAAAACGACTGTACAGCCTGATATGCAATTTCAAAGGGACTCAAAGGCATCGTGCCACCAAATGAATCCACCTCAGAATTAGAAGGTACGATCCAAGGATCATCGAAAGTAACAGTATTCGATGAAATCATATGAATAGTTGCAATATAAGGTGATACGTTAGGAGGAGGGAAGGAAAAAGTTCCTAGTAAACCAGAATCTTTAATCAAACCTACGCCAACATCCTTGTAAGGGATAGTCATTTTATCAATGTGCTGAATACTATCTGTAGAGGCTGGGTCGGATGAGAAATAAGTCAGCTGGTCTATCATAATGATCTTTTCGTTATAAGGAAACTTGATAAGTCGAAAGACCGATGAAACAATAATAGTCATAGCATAAGACCAACTGCGACCCAGGTGAAGGTTATAATCTAGAGGGGCATCAACCACTTCCACATCTAGATTTATGGTTTTGCCTTCGACCCCCTTAGGTAAATACTAAAAAATACCAAAAGGATGGAACCCTTGACCATCAAAAGCCTTTAGAATTGTGGGAGACTGATTAAGTGTGGGAGAACCAAGAAATTTCCAACACTGGATCAACATAATACACATAGAAGCCCCTTCATCAATCACAGCTTGAAAGCAAGGTCTGTTTTTTACTAAAACTAGAATCTGGAAAGCCATTTGATGAGGGAGGTAGGGTGTACTATTCTCTAAATATAAGATTATTAGGTTCGAATCCTGAATATCGACAGCTCCTATATCAGACAATAGTAATTTACGCTGTGTTAGGCATGATTGCAACACTTCCAAAGCCGACATTGCTGAAGGGGAAATAGCTAAGTGTTCAACAATGCTATAATTCTGAGCAGCTCTCGCATGTGGATTGAAAGCTGATTTTCAAAGTATACCTTTAGCAGGAGGTTTGATTACTAAGTTAAGGTTGGGTTTCTCAATCTGTAGTGGATCGGAACCAGGAGGAGTTGTAGTTGACGTGTTTGAATTAGAAGATTCTGCTTCTTTACCACCAACAGGATTTTTACTACCATAATCTTGTGATCGCGTCGCAATCCTAACATGAGACATCATCATAATGGATTCTTCTAAGGAATTCGAGGAAGAACCAATAATCTTACTCTCTTGAGTAGGAAAAGGATCCTTCAAGACAACAGGCGTTTGAGAACCTTTAACGATTTTCGAAACCTCTGCTCGATGTGGGCAGTCTTTGGTAAAATGATCCTCGTCGCAAATGAAACAAGGATAACGAGGTTTTCGTTTTTCGTCAGTAGATTCATTTTTATCTATTTTATCTTTTGAATTTTGTTTATTTTTCTTCTTCCCTTTCTTTTTACTACTGGATTTTGATTTGGCCGTAGATGATTCTACGACATGGATGTCGGCAGAAATTTCAGCGGAAGATTCTCCTGTCGGGGAATCAGGTAAAGTTATTATAGAAGAATAATTCTTTGAAGATTTCTTCTGACTTTTAGTGAGAATTGAACCAATCATACCATCAACAACATGAGATCTTGAAGGAGCTGCAGTTATTTGACCGTGTTTTGGAAGATCAAGGATTTTTTCATGTAAAGTACCTGACTGTGTATAGACGAGGTCAAGGTACTGAGCTTGAGCAATGACTTGCTCTTCAGTAACAACTCCTCCCTTAGCTACATCTTCAGTGATTTTAGGTAATAATGATTTAATGAACCATTCTGCTAAAATTTGATCCAGAATGAAAACTTTCACTAAACGCCTTCTACGTCACCATTCATGAATATGATCAGAAATATATGTGGACGTGGATTGTTTTAGTGAAGTTAATAGTTCCGTGCCATTTTTGTATCTGACAGGCAACTGAAAATGAGTTAAGAAAGCAGTGGCTAACTGATTGAAATTATAAAAAGAGGCTCGTGGTAACTCAATGTACCATTTGGCAGCAAGACCAATAAGAGTTCGTTGAAAAAGACGCAATCGAATTGAATCATCAATGATGGAATTAGATGCACACCAGAGGTGATAAGTCATAACATGATTTGACGGATCCTCTCCTGACTTACCCTTGAATTTCGGGATATCACTAGGCAACTTACTAGGCATTGGTGGCCAATACGGAAGATAGTAAATCAGATCGTTCGTAAGGTGCGACAAATTAGGTAAATCCAAAGTTGCAATAAATGGTAACTGACGGTTAGGGTCGCGAAAACCTTGAGTAGCGAGACCAGTTCTAGGAGGAGGATATCCAGGATAACCTGGAATCGGATTTGCATTAGGAATGTTGTATCCTCTTGGAAAACCAAGATTAACTGAACCAAACTAGGGTTGTTGAGGCTGTTGATAAGTATAGCTAGGATACGGTTGATACTGATAAACTAGATTTTGTACAGTAGGTCTGAATTGATACTGTCCCTGGTACGGTTGATATGTAAATTGTGGTTGACTTGTGGCAATTGTAGCAATCATACTAGCTTGTCCTGCAGGGATCTGAACTGAAGTCTGAAATGTAGGTCCTAACTGGGGCACAGAGACTTGAGGAATTTGCACTGATGCAGGGGTAGTAGAAACCGGAGCTGCTGATACTCCAGAAACAGGTGTTGTAGGTTGAATAGAAGCTGCAGTAGTTGCAGCAGTTTGAGGTGGAGTACAAGGTGAACTAGGTCCAGGCTGTTGAATTGTACCATATGCAGGGGTTTGAACAGTAGGTTGGACAGGTTGCTGGGTTGGACCAGAAACCGAAGGCTGTCCAGGTTGATTAATTAACTGCACATTAGTTTGCAAAGTCTGTTGAGTTTGAGACGGATCCCACATCATGTTCATTCCGGAGTATGGACCCACAAAAGTTTGTGCATATGGAGGACCATAACCTGGTTGAATGTAGGGCTGATAATTAGGTGGTACATTTCCAGCTCCTTGAAAAAATGGTTGACCAGAAGGTGGTTGGAAACCTTGAGTTGGGTACTGACCTTGAGGTTGATAACCTTGAGGCATGTACTGAAACTGGGGTTGACCTTGAGGTATGTACTGAAACTGGGGTTGACCTTGGGGTATGTACTGAGTCTGAGGTTGACCTTGGGGTATGTACTGTCCTGAAGGTTGAAAAAATTGAGGAAGCCCTTCAGGCGGTAACTGAATACCTTGGGGTTGCCGCCCTGGCTGTAACTAACTACATCGGGGTTGCCCCCCAGGCGGTAACTGACTACCTTAAGGTTGCCCCCCAGGCGGTAACTGACTACCTTGAGGTTGAGGATTTGGAATACTACCAGACATCATAAGGATTTGTTCTGCGTTCAACATTTGAGTTCCATTACTTCCAGATGATAACACTTGTTCAATCGGTTGAGGAGATGCTCCTGAAAAAGTACCAGAGAGTGACTGGTACCCTGAAGGAACAGAAGGACCGCCAGATAAAAATGTTTCCGGTGTTTGGGAAAACATAGATGACTGTCTTGACATGATCGATGAAGGATAATAACCTCTTGGTGTAGGATGAAAAGGAATTCGAGGTGGTGAAAAACTAAGACCCGCGTTTTCTAAAATTTTTGTCAATGATACATACCAAGTGTCACTCCTAAAAGGACTGTAGAATATTGATTCACGCTCCCTAAGATTTAAAATCTGTTGGTTTTCAGGAAGAGTTATGTCTTCTTCTGGATTAACAAGTTCTTCAATAGAAATGAGGCCAGAAGGAAGATTTTGAGTAATGATATTGCTTACCCTAGGTGAACCAGGATTACTAGAAGTTGGAGAAGCAAATCCTGAAGTTGGAGTAACAACAGGTTCAGTGTTAGGCTCAGAAATTTCAGGTTCTTCAGCTAATTCACTGGAAGGAGAAATACTACCAGTAACTTCGGAAAATGAAATTGGTTCTTGAATAGACTCTATTGTTTGTATTTGATAATCAGGATGAACAATTAAAGATGATTCTCTGGCTTCTGGTGATCCAACTCTACTGTCACTAGGTGATACAAGAGCTCGTAGCCCTTCAAGCTGGCTTGGTGTGTACTCAGGAGGTTTCCCTTGAAGTCTATGAGACTGTCTCAATAATTCAGCCACGATTAAATATTAATTAATCACACGCAAACAAAGAAAATTTCAATAAAAACACCTAAAGTCTCTAAAGAACAAACAATTGAATCACACGCCTAAAAAATCTAAGAGTTCAAACCACACACAAACAGTAACTTCCCGTACTAAAAACACTAGTTGGTGATGAAATCCAACTTAGTAGAAGTTTAATACAGAAAGGGCGGTTGGAACAGTTACCTCGACAACCTGCTTAATGAAACAGACTGGCACAAGTTTCTTCACAAAACTATCTTGACTGAAGAGAACCCCCCAGAGAGTCCAAGTGAGTCTAGTCGAAATTTGCTCTAGGTACAGTGAGACCCATCCTTCACCATCACCTTAGGAAATAATCTTAAGTTTATGGACACTAAGGTTACCAACAACAATAAATACAAATGGGGGAACAATCTACGATCTGATCTACGCGCAAGAGCAGAGTAACAAAGCTCAATCTCCTTGAAGGCTCCTTGACATGGTCAATCCAAGGTTTACCAACAAGTGACCCCAGGCTCCTCGACAATGATTAATCCGAGGTTTACCATTTATAATACACACAAATCTTCTATCTTTCCCAATGAAACATACTTGATTGTCTCAAAGGTTCGGACATGATCTCGTGATTGACTCCTTTAAGAGAAGCTTCCCAGAATGTATCAATTACAATTGGATTTATTTCCTATCGCAAGATGTATCTACTTGTTTGTTTTAACTATCTTGGAGAGTTAATTACTCCCTACTCCAAGATACTAGCCTAAGCTATATTGGTGATAAAAGCCCTAGAAATAAAAAAGATTACTAGATCAATTTTAATTAAGCGTTGCTTTTGTGTGTTGTTCTTTAAGTCAATAGGTATGGAAATGAGACTTTGATGGTGTGAAGACTCGACTCCAAACACTAAAAAATGCACCTAAAATGATAAGCAATTCATTTTTCTTTCAATGAAATTCTAGCTAAAAGAAAGAGTTCGAGAATGCAATTCTTTAAGAAACAATTCTTTCTTTCAACATGGAAATGAAAAAAAAATCTTTTTGTCTTTTTCAATAAGAACTCATAATGAGACTAATAATTAATGCTCACAGTAAATCCATTTGCTTTTTCAAAACACGAAACTACAAGAAAAACAATTTGATTCAAAAGAGATCTACAAGTTCTAGAAAAGCACTCAAAACTACAAAAACTAATTTTGAGATCTAAAAACTTCTAAAAACCTAATTAAATAAAAGCTTCAATTCTTTTTTAGGACATTTTACTTAGTTGTTTAGTAAACTAAGGATTCATTTGTTCAGAATAGAAAATCAATCAAAAAAACATCCAGATATGTTTTCTTTTGTAAAAATGAAATTCAGGACTTATAAGAAAGTTTGTTCAAAGACTTGCAACAAGAAAACTGAATCTATTTCTCACAAAGGATAGATTTCACAACCAAGTCAGGCTCATCAAGAAGACGAAAAGACACCAGGGTGATCTAAGGTTTCTCAAGCTTTTGATCTTTGAGTCACTACAGAGACAAAGTGAAAACCACTCCAAGCATGCAAAACTTCTAGAAAATCATCTAAAACAAAAATACTATCGGGGAACAAGAGGTTTTTGACAGGAAAAATACAGATCTGGGTAGACACTAAAACTTCTAAATCAAATCTAAACCTAATTGAAAGAAGGTATTTTAGGTTTTTCAAAAAATTTTACAGGGTCTGCAGGCTCCAGAAGTAACAGGTGCAGTTCTGCTCTGTTTACTAAAGGAAAAGTGCAAAGATGTCCGCACTGTCTGTAAAGAGAAAGTGCAGTCCCCTGAAAACTTCGAAAAAAACAAAAAATAATGCAGATTCAAAAACTATCCAAGCCAGTATACATCAACCAAAAACTAGAAATGAAAACAATTTTCTCAAATCAAAACAAAGGAAAACCAAAAAACCAAATTCATTCCCTAGCGGAGTCGCCAATTTGTTGGCCGGATAAATCGATCTTGCGGACAAGGCCGATCTCCCTAGTATCAGAAGATAGTCTAGCAAGAAACAGACAAACAAACCTATCTTTCTCTAGACATATGCGATTTACCAATAAAGACTATAAAGGTGTTAAGATCCTACCATATATCCGATGCTTGTTCGTTGTAGTCATCCTTCAATCGTTTGAAAGAGTTATCTTTAAAGACCTACAATCACAAACAAGCAAACATTAAATAACACCTGTATAGCAAATATTATAAATCATGCCTATTATGGTGATCAAGGAATCCATAAAATAAACCATTAATGAACAACTTATTGAGAAAAAAAAAAACTTATTTGTATTAACTTTGAAGTAGAAGAACCTTACAACCTTTTCAGCCTTGATGTTGAACAAGCTCTTCCTGGGGTCTAAAATAGGAATTTCTTTTACTTTGACAAGCCTTGCACTCTTCCAAATGAGATCTTAGAGGTATGTAATCTCTCCTTATAAAAACTCAACTAAAGAAGACTAAGTTCTAGCAGCATTTCACCTCAAAAATATTCAGCTTCCAACCTCCCCAGTAACCAGCCCAATGCTTCATTTATAGTGCAGAGGAGGAGGTTATAGGTCCATCTATGAAGGGATAGAATCCTCCTTCAAAGGGATAAGCTCCTCACATCAAGGGGTTAGCTCCTTAAGATATGGGATGCATGAACCTTAACAGAGCGAACTTGCCACCTCAAGCTTCCTTCCAGAAGCTTCTAGAAATGACTGAAAGTGAGTATTTTAGAATGTATTCACACCTTTTTAACTTTTACAGGGGTCCGCAACCATAACACAGAGATAGAGCGGTTAGGTGCGCAGGGGACATGACCATCAGGTGCGGGACCACAGGTAATGTAAAGAGAAAGTGCAGAACCAGAGTTTTAAAGACTTTTGAGGGCTTTCTCTTATTTTCAAGGCTTGATATGAGGAACTGAGGCTTAAGACTTGCAAAGGAGGAAAGTATCAGTGGTAATGGACTCACACAGATTGCAGAATGTCAAGGTGACAATTTTTAGTGCAACATGTGCGTGTGGTTAATTTTCATTTACTTTTATTTCCTTCCATTCTTTCCTGCAAATGCGTGTTGCTCTTTTCTTTACAAACTAAATGTACATCTAACTTCCTACACCGGTGTGTTTTTGTTTCAGCAAGTTGAAAGTTTCCTTTACTCATTGCAACCAACCATTCTTATTTCTACAAATCTATTATTATTTTGCAAATAGTGTTTGGCTTTTTAGTGAAGCATATTCCATTATTCAAGTTCAGATTTAGATTTGATTAATGTCAATAAGCTTTCACTAAAACACTGTTGTACCTGCACTCGTTGCTGGACTTAATACCGAATTTATCAGAAGGATTCCCCAAGTTAAAACGATTATTCATATAAGGGTGCAGATTTAATTTACTCAATAAATAGTAATCTCAGGTAAGAGTTTGTTGATGTTTGGGTCAAAGTAGTTTTCAAGTAAAACGGTTTCTTATTTCAATAAAAATCCCCTTTCGCTGTGAAAGCACCTTTCATTTCCAAGCATGTGATTCATTAAGGATTAATTTTTCTTATAGAGGTTCACTTTATAGTTTTGTTTTCACCTTGCATTTATTCTTGCAAGCGATTTGGAAACCAAGTACAGTAACTTTGGTTTCCTGGTACAGGAACCTTTGTTGTAGTACAGGAATTGACATTCTGAGTACAGGAACATAGTGCTCTAGTACAAAGGCTCAGAGCTCTTGTATGCAGGTCAAGATCTTTAGTAAGGGCCCAATATATATACTTCCAGTATAGAAGCTTCACTCTAGTACAGGAACAACGTTCCAGTATAGGAACCTTGTTGCGGTACAGGAACAACAACTTGGTACAGGAAGGAAAATCTTGAGGAAGACAGACATCTTGATTAGTTGGATCATTCTTCTGTCTTACAACCATATTGAAGAGAATCTTAAATATTTATTTTATCGATTCAAATTGTTCATGACGAATTGAGAGTTTCCTTTATTTGAGTTTATGAAAAGTACATTCTTTTCATTCAGCACCAAAGTTTTCTTGGTATTCATTTCCGTGTGATCTTTCCTTTCGAGTCTGCAATTTGTAATCAAAGAAGTAGGAATACAATTAGAGAAGGTTCATATAATTTCTTGGCATTTCCTATGCTACGCCTCGAAGTGTATGAAACATCGGGTTGACAAATTAAGTGTTGAAAGGAGTTTGCTAAATTGCAATTCCTTCACCCAACAACTGTCATGATCTATTCATCGACTCATCCAGTTGACACGACTTTGTGTATTCTACTATCAATTTTTATAATACACTGGTTTTCTATGATCTATATCCGATGTCTTAGAACTACTGCAAGATGTCGAGGCACTTCAACATACACTGGTGGTTATGTTAGGTTCTCGCAGTCTTGATGCTAGTCCAATCATGATCATGATAGTACTGTATCTCTCAACAATCCTCATCAGTTGATCTTGTAATTTGAAAATCAATATATTTCACAAGTTTTACATCCTCCATCTATTTTGTTTGATCCAATCGCTCAATCATCGGAGGAGTCATACTTGGCAGACTCATTCGTAAAACGCCATTTTTCCACTTTCTTTATGTTTGCCACGGTTGAAAGTTCAAAAGAACATTTTAGCATGTAACCTTGTTGCAATGTGCACGGACCCCACAATGGATTAGCAGGATGTTTCACATGTGCATTCTTGTTGTATTTTTCTGCCTGATCTTCAGATGTTGTAGCATTTCACATTTTATCTTTCTGGTTGGCTGTTATTCTTGAAAATCCCTCTTGCTATTGATTCCATCACCTATATAGGTTAGTCTATGCTTCAATGGTTACACTGGAAGTTTCATTTTATGTAAGGCTAGCCTATTCTCAGTTAGTTTAGGAGTTGGGGTAGTTTTTCTTACTTCTATGTTTTTTATTTATATGTTTTCTTCTCTTCCCTTTTCTTTCATTTGTATTGCAAATAACTTCCACATGAGACCATGTTTGGTTTCGAAGCAAGCATAGTAAAGTTCAAGAGGAAATTGTGCTACTGTCAATACTTGGTTATCTATTTATTCCCTATCTTTGTGTGGACCTTTCACCTCTTAGTCAATGGTACCCTGATGAAAAATATGTTCTTTCTCAGAGAGAACCTTAGTGGAATTACAATGCTTGAATCTATAACTAGTGCCACCTACTTTAATTGGTTTTTAATGATTGGTCTGTTTTTCCTTATCAACTAGTTAAGTAGAGTAAGGAGGGGATGAAACTTTAACAAGTGAACTGTATTTCAGAGGTGTATAAATATCCTTCTCTAGAGGGATAACCTCCTTTGCCCTCAATAAGTTAGGATCGCTCTTTTTCACTATGAAATCAACAAATGCCGACGTAAAATCCTATGAATAAAATGAAAAAAATAAACAAAGTGTGAAAGAAGAGAAAGGATTCTTGCATAGGGAGGTGAAGCAAGCAACTCCGTCGAGGTACTGCCTAGACTCACCGACAACAGAGCAATGTTTGTTTCTCTGAAGTGACATCGTTGGGGTATTGTCTAGGCCTGCTGGCAATGGAGCAACAACAGAGATGAAAACCAAGCCTTTGACAATCCTTTTTCACTTATGTATCTATATACTCCCCATTCCCAACCGAAACAACTGAGTTTGACTTGTCTTTGTTAGTGTGCAGTTGATGAAGAGAATGATAGGGACTATATATTTAACTCGAGCTAAGTAAAGAATCTATGGTGATCAATGAAATAAACAATAATTCCTAAAGAGTTAGACTTGGTTTACATGAGTTAAGACCCATACAGAGAGCTGGAGTTCTACTAGTGTGTCACCAAGTGTTGTAGCTACTACAACCACCCTCCAAAATTTTGTCCATGCTTTGATTTTGGAGCCTCCCTTCTGCCCACAGGAGCTCATCATTCACTATCATCAAGTATTCATGCTATGTTAAAGAATTATCATTCCATGTAATGATTGTGATGTCTTGTTTTGATCTCAATTTGGTACTTTTCAAACACAATCCATCTCCTGCCTTGACCTTGTAGCATTGTTAGTGTTCCCTTTAGAAATTGCATAATCTTGGAAGGTAGAAAAACCTTGAGGATCTAAATTGTGAATCGTGAGAGGCAGGCCAACCTTTATCTTAGAAACTACACAACCTTGAGAAGCAAGCCAACCTTGAGTTTAGAAATTTCACAAAATCTTCTCCTACCCTTAGAAATAATGCAATTCACCGAGTCGAGGAATTTCCCAGTCCCTCGTGGTTGGGAATTGCACAACCCTTTTTGGAAATGTGAATGGCTAGTTTACTGAAAAAGAAAAAAACAAATAAAAAACCAATCCCTAGAAAATATGGAGTGGACAATTAATTTCCCGAAGAGTGGCACAAGTTGCTATTTTTTACTTTCCGCAAAGTGTCACTTTTTCCTTGATTTTAGGCATGCACGTCATAAACCCTAGCCCGACCTAGATCTATATAATGGATGCCCTTAGAGCTCATTTTCAATTTATTTATTTATTTTATTATTATTATATTTATATTTATTTTATTATTGTTAGTATTATTAATAATTAATTAATTAATTATTATTATTTTTTTAATTTAATTTAATTTAATTTATTTATTATTATTATTATTTATTTATTTATATTTTATTTTATTTATTTATTTTTATTTTTATTTTATTTTATTTTATTTATTTTTATTATATATATATATATTATTTTTTTTTTATTATTATTTTTTTCTATGTTAAGACTAAACTAAGTACCCACGGGAATTGAACCGGTGACCTATCACAAGGAGTGCCTTAACATCGCACCCATTCACCGTCAATCCAAAGCCCCGTGGGCCAAAAAGTAGTGGGCTTGGCCCGGTTTAGACTAACTACTCGCACGACAAGCTACGACCTTGCTTGGGATCGAACACAAGACCGGTCCGTCATGACGAGGCCGACTTTACCACTACGCCGCCTCCACGACCTTTATTATTATTATTATTATTATTTTATTTATTATTATTATTATTTATTTATTTATTATTATTATTATTATTTTAAATTTATTTATTTTTATTTTATTTTATTTTATTTTTATTTTTATTTTATTTTATTATTTATTTATTTAATTTTTTTTTTTTTTTTTTCTTTTCTATGAGTGTTTTATTTCTTATTTATTTTCATAGTAGCTAGATTTTTAACTTATATTAGCTTGTACAAGTGTTGGTTCAGTCTTTCTTTCGCATTTTGCAAGTGTCGCATCATTTTTTTTTTTCCCATTAGTGGTTGTCACGACGCCCCCCTATGCATGTATATTTTCCCTTTTGCATGTTGATTGTATGCACTTTATTATCACTGATCTATCTTACCCTTAGTCAAATCTACACTCTTTCTTACACTATCACTAAGATTTGCCACTTTCCCATCTCCTTCCCGGGCAGATCTGCCCTTACTTTTCCAACAATTACCATCTTCAACTGCGCATTTCGCAGATCTAAGGCTCAAGCCTTATGCTTGGCCTATGAGACTAAATAATCTGTAGTCCCTGGCTTTCCCAACTACACATTATGTAGTTCTAGGGCTCAACCCTCACCCTTGGCCACTAAGACTGCAAAATGCACAGTCTCTCCCTCAGTCTTCCCAGGATGAGATTGCGCATTATGCAGTATCAAGCTTCAAGCCTCTCCCTTGCCTGCTAAGATTGTGTAATGCATAGTTCCTAAGCTCAACCTCTTCCCTTCAATCCAGGAATTGTGCAGTTTTTCCTCTCAGACTTGTGGTTTTTGCCTTGATCTTGTTTTGTAGGATGTCTTTCTTGAGCTAATTCATGTTTCCCATGAGTGCATTTTTTTATCCTACATGTACTACAGATTTTTGAGGTTATCTCTCTCAATTAGTTGTTATCATCATGGAACCCAAGAGATCTACCTCAAAGGACAACATAGAAAGCAACACTGGTGAGATAGTTGAGAGTGTCTCTGACACTATGCTAGTTTTCTCTGACACTCAACTATTCATTGAAAAAAACTTAGACATTACATGGCACAAAGTGAAATATGTTTACACAACAAGTAGTTTCAAAGAAGATATTGAAGACAAGCAGGTTTATATCAATTTCCAAAGGTCAGGATTACACAAGGTTGCATGCAGGTTTCCAACCTTTTCACGCGCAAACATTATCAATTGGATTCTGTCGCACATAGATACAATGACCATGACTCTCAATAATGCTAGTGGACGAAGGCTTGCCTCTTTTATGGCGCATGATTTTCACTCTATGTATCATTTTCCGCAGCCAAAATCTTACATGGATTCTCACTTCTATGCAGTCACCAACTACTTGAGCATGAAGGATGTCATCAAAATTTGGGTGAAAGAGCCATCCAAATTCCGCCAGACACCCAGAAACACTTACAAGACCAAATCTCATAGGAAGGCATTTTAGTACTTGATAGTTCTATGTTGCCAGATCTATGGCCATAAGAGTACCGAAACCTTTCTCAAAAGCTGGGAATTCTTACTGCATCAGGTTGTGAAAGAAGGAAACCATTCAACTAGTTGGACTTGTTGGCTCAACAATTGGGGACCTGTGTAAATAATGCTAAGAAACCTCCCAAGGGTAACCAAGCTAGGTTCTACACGTATTCTTACTTGTTGGAATAAATATCTTCTCATAACTCTTTTCCTGGCATGAGTTGGGCTTGGATACCCAAGAAGCCTACTATGCACATTTATTGCAAGTTGCTTTCATATTTCAGCCTCAAAGGAGTTATGGAGAAGCTGACAGATCACTTCATCATTCCATTGTACAAGATGATATTTGAGGAAGATCCACCTTGCATGTCACGTGGGGCGATGGAAGTAGTGTCAGAAATAGTGGATTGGTTTGCCTCATCAGATGGAACTTACCTTAGAGTGTTTAACAGGCAAAAGTCTCCACATCTTCTACCGAGGTATGCCATTGACAAGATGGTCATGCAAGAAGTCACCCACCATATTTCCATAGGGTTATCAGCAGTGTTGCTGAGGAAGAATAAAGAACCTTGGCCCTCTCGTCCTCTACAAATTAGGTTGTACGAGATCAAGAATATGAAAGTTTCTTATACCGAATGAAAACATATAGAGAAATTTGCATTCGATTGAATGGATTAAAATCCGTATGATCCCAGTAATGTTTGCAAAGAACAATGTGCAAATATTCATTTCCAATGGCAGAGGGAGAATTTTTACAGGCCCAAGGAGGAAAGGATAAAGAATTGTTATAATGCCTCCAAGCCTTTCTAACTAGTCAACTTCGCAGGTACATCATAAGCTGCTCCAGAGGTGGAAGAAAATCTGGAAGTAGAACCATCAGTGAGGAGAAACCAGTGCGCGAAAAGGGGAAGTGGAGGGTTATGCATAATCCAACAGAAGAACAAAGCCACAAATGGAAAGTAGATCCAATCATCTTGAAAGTGGCCATAGCAATAGGGAGAAAGAGAGAACAGAGGAAGCAAGAGGAGGAATTGAAGTGGAATGAAGAACAAGGAAATAAGGAATGTGAAGAAAGACAAAGGAAAGAAGAAGAAGAAAAACAGAAGAAAGAAGAAGAAGAAGCAACATTGAAGCAAGCCGAGGAAGAGGAACAAAGTCGATTGCTAGAGGAAGAGATCAATCAATTGTAGGATAAGGAACTTGCTCAAGAAATTGAAGATCTAATAGTAATCCATGACATGGAAGTGGAATGGGAGTAGCAGAACCAAGATGTTGATCTCATGCTGAGCACAAAGTAAATCACTATTCTGTCTCCCCCTCCTCCGATAACAGAGAAAGCTCCAAGCGAAGAAGAGGAAATTGTTCCTCTTGATGGTGGTCTGGTCATGGATATGTACAATCTGACTTATGATGAGCTTCAGAAGAAGATTGTACAAGGTAGAAAGAAAGAATTTTTAGATAATCTCACATCTCCTACATACCTTAGAGAAAGGGTTATTGTGACGTATACCAAGAGGAATCCATAAGCCATTGCTGCAACCAACTTGGCCTTTGCAAGTGCCACCAAGTCAAACAAAAAATTTCTCATGGTCGAGAATAGGGATATGGAAAAGAAATTATAGGCAGCAAGGAAACAAGTGGAAGAACTCCAAGCAAAGGTCCAAAAAGTAGCTCCCACATAGGTATATCTAGAAGAAATTAAGGCATCCATACTTGGTGAAGTATCGACATTGGGAGAAATAATGAGAAGGCTCTACGAAGATCTTGTCACCATGCACAAAACAGTTGCCTGCTTGCACGACATGCAATAAAAGTTCAAAGATAATGCTATAGCTCTCAAGGTTATTCATACAGCCATCACTACCGTGCATGAGTGGGAAATGCAACACAAAGGGGCACCTCCTGAGTTGGTGAAGAAGGAAAAGCAACAAGATGAGTTAGAGAAAGCACATGTTCGAATTCTCATCCAAAGTAACAAACAACATGGATCATTCATTGCCAACATTCAGGCCTCGTACACATAGTTGTACAATAGTGTGTATCTCATGGTGAAGTCACATAAGATACCTTCAGTTGGCTCACTCACCAAAGCCAAAGGAAGGAATAAAGTTAAGCAAGAGGTTGAAGAATACTTGGACCAACTTAGGAATATTGCTACCAAGGAAGATCTAAAGACGAACAAGAATAATACGCGGTAGTACATTAGTGGCCCTATCTAGATCAATACCATGTTTCTCTTGCTGAAGAAGGAAACTCAAACTGGTTCCAAGTCAGTGTATCCGGATGCAATGGAGGCTAGAGTCACTTCCAACCTGATCCCATCACATAGTTTGGGGAAGTCATCGCACAGTACAAAGTTTGGTACCACTATGTGACCGAGAAACTACAAGTTGAAGTGGTTGAGCTAGAGTTTCCCCAAACTCAAGCTTGACTTGTTTTGTCTTATTAGGTTGTCTAGTTGACTCTACCCAATTTTGTCTTATATGGGTATGAGCATATTGTAATATTATTTTGTAATAAATTGGAAGTGAAATTCCAAGTGTCAATTGTGGAATGTGAAGAGTCATTTTGTAATGAAGTCCAAAGGTCATGGTTGAAGGAAGTCAAAGAGTCATGAGGAAAGTCTAAGAGTCACAAAGGGGAGATGATTAGTCATCTCATTTGTTATAAATATACCCTCATAACTCATGTAAAGGGATTTTGGCAGAGATTTTGGCTTAGGATCAAAAGTTTGGGAGTTTTGTTGAGAGCTTTGGCTTCTCCTTAGCATAGAGGGAGTATCTTTCTTTAGAGGAGCAGGTGTTGGCTTCATGTTCCACTATTGGGACTAGTGGTTTGGAAATTGTATATGTATGTTTAGGAATTTCACTTTAATAAGAGCCCAAAGCCGACACGTTTTCATGCATATGTTGTGAATATAGTAGGACTATTCTTGTTATGTATGCAATATATGTTATTTCATTTATGCTAATGCTTATGAACTATTCCATTTGCATTAGTATGTATCTTGTTGAACGCGTGTTATTGTATATTTTAGTCATGGTTATCTTGTGAACTATTTTGCAAGCTAACTTATGATTCATTTTATGCTCTTGTGTTCCTTTCAAGCTGCATACTATTACATGCTTCTAAGGGGATCACTCATTTTTCCTTTGTTGTGTTAGAACCTTTCATTGCACCCGTCTCTTCACAGAGTCATACACCATTTTCACCAAAGTCACGAATACATCATTCTATACATTATCGTAGCCAAGGCATATCACTAAAACCCACTATTTCGGAAACTGGGCCGTATTCCAGATGTGGATCCTACTCCAAACATTGTGAGGTCTGATTGGGACTTCATATTGGGGAGACCCCTGAATGTTTGCGGGTCTAGCACTGTCAACACTATATTAATAAAAATAATACATTTTCAATATACAAATCTTAACTTTGAATCTATAAGTGTTAGAGATTTTTGATCTTTCCTAGTGCTTGATAGATCTAGGGACCAGGGTTAACATGAGTCTTACTTAAGTTGGACATTGAAATATTTTATTTATGGTCATCATTTTCTTTTAATAATTTTAAATGCCACTTGTCAACTTCATCTTGAGCATGGAAGGAATTACACATGTCCCTCATACTAAAGTATATAAAGAATGCTTCTTGTGTTTGAGAGATGTTAGGGTTCTAAATCCAGTTGGGGGATGGAAGCAATATTGGATAATGACATAGGAGCTAGATCTTCAATGTGACTTGGCCACGAAATGGAACAATTATACTCACCCACTAGATCATAAAGCGGTTCTTTTGTAAGACGAGGAAGATGAAATAGTTTGGATGCGGAACAAAGAAAATGGCATTCTCATGGTAAAACTGGGATATAATGCAATATCTCATTGTTTATTTACTGGGGAATTCAAATGGTGGTGGCAAGTTTTTTAGAAATGGAAGAGCCCGCTCAAAACTTGTATTTAGAATGGAAAATAGGAACATGATATGGCATAATGGTCAAAAGAGATGTTGACAAGGCCCGACTAAATGTGTGTTATGTAGGTTAGAAGAAGAATTGGTCGATTATTTGTTTGTGCAATGTTCCATTAGAAAGTTGGTTTGGAAGGAGGTACTTTCAATACTGTTCCTTATTATCAACAATTTGATTTTCTAGAGCAATGTGTGAGAGAATGGGTAAGATCCTTAGATAAAATTTGTATAGCCCTTCCTAGTTATCTGTTGTGGCGAATATGACATCAGAATAATCAGTCCCTGTTCAAAGACAAGTCTAGAAATTCAGAATTCATGGCTCATAAGATGAGGGAGGCCTTTAAGGAGGTTAAGAGATATATGCCTACTAAAGTTATTAAATCCAGATTTGGTCTTATTTTTTATTAAATTGTCTCCTGGAGTTACTTCAAGAGCACCAAGCAGGGATCTACAATTGGTTGTGCCATAAGAATGATTTTGTTTCTTCTCAAAGTCATTTTTATTGGCTAAAATTGAGTGTGGGGTCTAGAACAAATGTGAGGGTTGAGCTGTCAACACTTTGAGCTCTTCTTCTCTTCGTAATAGAACTAGACATTCAACATCCTCAAGTGGTAAGGTACTCAAAGGTCATGGTAGAATGGTTACATCAAAAAGCACACTAGGATGACCTTACCATAGTTCCATCACAAGAAATAATTAGAAAGCTACAAGATTTCTTTGCTTTAGTTTTAGTCAACCATATATTTAGGAGCTTTAACTAGTACATAAACCTGTTATGGCAAAGAAGCTATCAATTTAATTAAAAAGATCATGGCATACTCTGAGTTCTAAGCAAGGGTAGACTTACATGAAATTCAAAAACATCTTTATTAATCGTGGTTTCTTCTTATAAATTTAAGCTTAAAATCAAATCTATTAAATATATGGAAAAGACGCAAAATCTATATGTTTAAAAATAATTTACTTCTCTTTTCGAAACTTTTTGAAATTTTTTACGAACCAATTCTTAATTTACCATAAAAACAAATAAATATTTTAATTTTAATTTAAAAAAAACAACAAAATATAAAAATCCCTCATATATATACTATGTTATAATACAATAATATCATTTTTATCTTTACTACCCAATTTTATCCATAGTTTAATTTAATAATGGCATAAAGCATACAGTTCACAACTTGAATTGATATCTTTCCTTCTTTAATTGGTACCTGTACACTAAATAAGCGTTCTAATTTAGTTCATAGATGATAACGGATCATTTACCATGCACCATTGCAACTTTAAAATCAAGGCTTGAAAATCTCATTTTCCTTTTGCTACTTACTTTCTTTGTTATTGTCATTTTTTTTAACAGAGTGTATAGTATTTTTATATTCAATTTCTTTCATTAAAGTATATATATATATATAGGATTCGAAATTATAATCTTAATATCAAGCACTTTTTTTAATAATATACCTAATTACCTTGCAAAATTTTATTTTAAATTTAATAAAACATTTTTAAATTTAATAATTTTTATTATATATATATATATTTTAAATAATTTATAAATATTATTTTTAAAATATCTATAATAAGATCTATTTTTATTTAAATTTAAATTAGGAAAATTAAAAAATATATATTTATAATTTTTTGAATAAAAATAAATTTATAGAATAAATTAGTTCATCTTAAACTATTTACTTTTCTTTTTAATATTCAATTAATTTAAAATTGATCACAAAACCCTTTTTTCCTTGTACTAACATATTTCTATTTTTTTTCAAAGCTCCTCTGGGTTAATCTTGAATTATTATATAAATGTTTTGTTTTATTTTTATTTTTTATTAATATTTTATTTATGGCATTTAAAAAAAAGTATTTAGTGTTTGTTTTTCTAACTATTATGATGGTTTATTGATGGATGATAGTCACGTTTAAATTTGAAAGTAAATCTAATTGTAAAATAATGTTAATATGAGTAATTTTATTCATTGTATTAAATTTTTACAAAAAATGTTAATATGAATAATTTTATAATACATATTAATATTTTTTTTTCGGACTAGAGGCTTATGTGATTCATGATTAATACAATAACTCTTCCAGATAAATCAAATCAATATTTTATAATCAACACCCCTTCTTTGGCATTAACTTTTGTGATGGTTGCCATAATTTTTGAACGGCATTTGAAAGAAAAATTACTTCACGAAATATTTTGGTTGTCGAATTATAACTTTCACAGTGATAATCCTTAATGTTATTTTTTGAATTTCAAATATGAAAAATCAATTTATCATCAAAGCTTTAGAGTTAAAAAAATTCTAATAAATTTGAATCAATGAATGATTAGAAAAATGCTTTAATGGTCACGTAACAAATATCTATATATATAAAATTAGTGTTTATGATGGTTGTTGATTGAAAAATAAAATTTAGGTATTAGAAACTATTTTTTATATTATTTTTTTTTCAATGAATTTTTTTGTACTTAAAATGGTTGGAAGTCAATTTGTCATAAAAAAATATAGAGTTAAAAAACTTTATAATAAAAGATTGTTAGATAAATTTTAATAAGTTTAGGTAAATAAAATATCTGAAAAAAGTTCCTATATATATGGGAAACTTGTGAAGTACTTCCCCTAATGGAGTGATAGTTTGAGCATTAATGAGGCCTCCTTGTAAGGACTTCCCTCTCTCCAGGTGCCTCTCTTCTCATTATGGCAAGGCGAACATATACAAAATGAGGTTGGGGGGTGTATTGTAGGATGAGGCATTTTTAAATGCGAGTTTATTTCTCTCAGGTGGTGGAGATTTGTATCTTGTGGGAAAGGAGGCAAGGCGGTGCTAGGCTCGTCTTCCTTCACCTAATATTGCTTGGTGTTGTTGATAGCTGTGGGTAATTTGCATGTTGGTGCGACTAGATTCCTTCAGGTTTGGACGCCCATCTCTTCATTTTTGTTTGGTTTGGCATCATTGCTCAACTTCAATTAGGTATTTTGTCTTGTGTTTCAACTGTCGTCTCTAATTACTGTTACTTTGGTTCTATTTTAGTTTGTCCTTTTAGCTAGCAAGGCTAGTGCATGGTCTACTACTATTTAGCATTTCAAAAGTGTTATTGAAATTTACTTTCAGATTAATCACATCATCATGATTTGTTGGTTGACATTTCAAACCCTCTAATGTGGTTCATCCTCAGGAGCAAGACAAACCACATTAGAGGGTTCGAAACGTCAACCAACAAATAGTGATGACGTGATTAATTCGAAAGTAAATTTCAATAATTCAATATGGATCACAAAAATATGAGATCAAATATTTCAAAAGTGTTTATGGGGTTTTAGATGATGCATACTCTGGGTTCCTTTGGGTCTTAACCATTAATTATCAGAAGGGTTGTGTTTGGGTGATGGATTTGTTGGGTTTTAATTTGGTTCTCTTTTGGGAATTATTGATGATTTGGTTGATGTATTTGGAGTTGATTTTTTGGCAGGTGTATTTGTGTTGGGTCATGGTGCACAGTGATGGTTTGAGGTGGATGTCCTAGCTATGAGTTGAGGGCAATTATAAGGTTGACTGTGGAGTGCTCTCTTAGCGTCTTGGTTTGGGTATCTCACTGTTTTGACATTTTAGGAACAGTCTTGGCACGCACCTAGAGCTACACCTTTAGCCTTGGTTATGGATATTCTCTTTGTTAAAGTTGCGTTGCTATGTATTCTGTCTACCATGGTCTCTGTGAAACACAGTTGCATGTTTATTGTTTTGATGTAGCCCCAATTCTTGGATATCTAGGGAATGGTTTACTAATTTTTATTGTCACCATCTTTTCAATGGTTTCACTATTAGTTGATATTATGGGGAAGAGTTTTACACCCCCCTGGTTCTGTCTTTCGAATTGTATGAACAGGTGGTTTATCATGTAATTCTTTTTTTTCATGAATGGAAATTCAATTGTAGTTAAAAAAAAAAACTTGTGAAGTACTTTCCCTCATTTAAAGATGGTATTTATGGTAAACTTGATTGTTGGCCAATTGACATTGTTATATTATGGCATTTGGTATGTTGGCATTGATGTTAACCAGAATAAAATTGATACAAAGAGTTTTGAAACCATGTTTCAGGTAATAGATGGGCTCAAAGCCTACATCATACCTACTCCACTAGAAAGTGATCTAAAAGAGCTTTCCAACGGTATGTGGAAGTCTAGATATGGCCATCAGCATCAAAAGTTATTGATAGCTGAAGTAAAGGAGCTCGAAGTCCTTTGAAGTAGGTCAAATATTGTGAGCCGAATTCGGAAGGCCGAATTTTAGAAGCAGGGAGCCATAAGGACCTCAATAGTATATTTAAACTAAACCTGAAAGGAGTAGCTAAATATCAAAGCCGATTTTCAAAGGTTTGGAACCTTAGGAGCCTAGATATTTTGGAACCCGAAATATCAGAGCAAGTCGTACTGAAATCTCGGGTGCCTAGATATTTCAGAACCTGAAATATTGGTGTAAGTCATATCAGAACCTCAGAGTAGAAGGAATATCGGAATATCGAAAGCTGGAGGCCATTAGAACATCGGAGGTTGGGATTTTGTATCCTCTTATTGAATCCTTTTGAAAAACATTTGGATTTGATGAAAGGGGCTCCGATGAGACTGGCACATGGTTATGGGAGACCCAAAGGACCAAGAGCGCAGAGAGGCCTTAACACCTCAGTTCTATGCACCCTTTCACGACAACTGATCCTATGAAGGAAATGGGATAAATGGATAAGAAGAGGGAGCTAAACACAATTAAGAATTTTGCAATTTCGTAAGGTTTGTTCAATAGAAGTTACAATATGAAAAAGCTTCGATATTCTTGTATAGAGGTATATGAAGGTGTCAGTTACAGCTCCCAGTCCCATGGTGGAAGAATAAGAGGAGCTAAGCATGTAGGGGCTAAAGGCATCATAATGGTGCGATTTCGTAATGTTATTTCTATATAAGTTATGATGTGTTAAAGCTCCGACACAACAATACAAAAAGTTAAATGATGAATGGGTTGACAGCCAGAGAGTAAATGCAATCCAGAGGAGTTGGTTAATGGAGTTAATGGCATCTACAGAGATCACTGGGTCAAGGCAACGAGGAAAATGATTCTTAGAGTAGAACTACTGGGCTTGTTCTGATGTTGGAAGAAAGCCATCTCTGATCTCCTGTGCATGCATTATAAACTTAAATAAGGAACAAAGAAACCATGCTGTGGTATAATCAAGCTCTGTGAGCCATTAACAAGCATGGTAAATCTCTTTGGAGTGCGCAGGTGGACTGAGATTAAATTATCAACATGGAAAAATCACATAGAGTGTTGGTGAAGTGCTCAAGAGCCCATTCTCTTATTTAATGTAGTGGCAGAATTCCAACATTAGACGCAACAAAAACATGGAGGAGCCATACAGAGGTACACTCAGGCAATGTGCAAATAGGTAGCAGAGACAACATTGAGTAGAGTGTAGTAGAGGAATAAAACAAGTGATTTCCATTGAGAAATTGTGGGGAAAATAACAATGTTGGATGTGCTGATGAGAGTAGAGATAATCATTGTATGAGAGTTGTGCAATTGGACCAAGTTGTTGGAAAATAGTAGAGTGTTGTATAAAGACTGTGGAACATAAGGCCAAGAGTAGAGTATATACAACAGTGAGCATAGGATAGGGTGCTTCTATGTGAGGCCGAGAGATCTTGTGGAAAAGTAGAGGACCAAGAGTATAAGCATGTTTCTGTAGTGAACCAGATTGGTATTTCTCTGTATATGTATTTTCCTCTGTTTTCAATTTTAAAATTGTATGAAAGGTAGAAAAGTGGCTAGAGCAGGTGGTGGCTTGCATTCATAAGAGGTTGGTGCCTCTTGGAAAGTAGGTGCTTGTTATCCTAAGGGGGTTGGTGCCTCCTGTGAGTGGGTGCTCACAAACAAACTGAAGTAATTAAGTAGGTGCTTAGTTTACACCATAACAACAAACAAATTAGTGGTTTTTTCCCTTTGGGTTTCCACGTAAAAATACCAGTTTCAATATGTGTATGTTGCTCATATGGTGGATTGTATGTAGATATGAATGTCTCATATTACTGCTCATTTTTATTATGTATAAATGCTCTCATAAGTAACAAACAATAGAGGAAATAACTAAAGACATATTCATAAAATGTTTTAAGAACCTCACTATTATTGATTCACCCCCGCTCTAAGTAATTCCTTATTCCAAAAATTGGTACTAGAGCCAAGTTCCTTTAGGAACAGTCTAACCATCGGAAGGTAGATCCATAAGAAATTATTTCTAAGAAAGAGATTCAAGAGGATTACTCAAGCATAATACCAATATTTGACGGGACAAACTATGCCTCCTGGAAAGTTAGGATGGAAGCCTATCTTATGTCCCTAGGAGTAGATGTTTGGAGCTATGTACTAATAGATTATGATGTCCTTGATGTCCCTCCCACTGATGTAGATGGTAAAAAAATGTACGGAAATAATGCTAAAGCCAAGAATGACATTCTCTTTGGCCTTAGTCAATCTGAGCTTGTAAAGGTTATGCACTGCAAATATGCCAAGGAAGTGTGGGTGAAGCTCAATAACAATCATGAAGGAGATGAAAAAGTTAGGAAGACCAAACTTCAAAATTTCAGAATGAGGTTTGAAAGTTTAAAAATGACTGAAGAAGAAAGCATAGCAGAACACTTCCTTAGAGTTGATGAAGTAAACAATATGATTAGAGGACTTGGTGAAGAAGTCAAGGAAGATATGATTGTTCAAAAAGTCTTAAGATCCATACTCATGAGATTTAATGCCAAAGTCTTAGCTATTGAAGAAATGGCTAATCTAAAGGATCTCAAGATGGACTAATTTCTTGGTACTTTCACAACCTATGAGATGAGAGTAGGAAGAGAGAAGTATGAACCCAAGGAGGCAACACTCAAAGTGTCCAAGAAGGCCAAGGAGCACAAAAATCATCAAGATTGCTCCAACTGCGAATATGATCAAGAGATGGCTCTATTTTCCAAGAAACTAAAGCATGGATTAAGAAGGTAAAAAGGGAAGCTTCCCTTTAAATGCTTTGAATGTGGAAGAGTTGGGCATTTTTCGTCCAAATGCCCTTACAAGGAAAGGATAGAAAAGGAAGATGATAAAAAATTTAGAAACAAATCTCAAAGACAACAAAAGAAGAAGTTCTTCAAGAAAAATGGGCTCTATTCCAAAGAGGATAACTCAACACCAGAATCAGACAACGAGGACTCTTCAGAAAACAATTCAAATGAGTATTTACTCATGGAATTTTATGCAGACTCCAAGAAACAAAATATTACTGACTCTAAAGAGGAAGAAAAATAGGTAGGAGTAGTGCACTTTGAAGGGGAACTCATCAGTTACCTTGATGAGTTAAAGAAGGCCAGGAAAAAGAACAGGAAACTAAAAGAAGAATTGCAGTGTGTTGAAGAAGGTATGTACAACTCAGACAATGAAGAGTTTTCTTATCAAAAATTAAAACTTGAAGAATCCATTAAAAACAAAGATAGTTTAGCCATTCTACTAGAAGAAAAATAGGGATCATGTGAGAGACTAGAAGAAGATAACAATCATTTAAGACAAGAGTTGTTCAAGGTGCAAAAGGAAACAATCACAAAACATGCGAAGATGAAATTTTGTCCTTGAAAGTCAAATTAGAAGAAGCTAAGAGAAAGGAAGAAGTTCTTCATGATTTGATCCATGAATGGGAAGAAATTTGTCAGAGTCTTGAGGTAGAGGTCGTCTCCCTGAGAATAGATCTTGAGAGAGTGGAGACTGAGAAAGGTTTAAATGGAAAATTTGTAGAAATTTGTAGAAAGAACAAGAAAGCTATATCAAATTCTAAAAAATCAAAGGTCTTCAGGAAACAAAATAGGTCTGGGATACTCAAGAACATAGGAATCCTATATGGGAAAGATAAACCTCGGTTCCGCAGGATTTGATGAACCACAAAGATATGCAAATAAGCTTCAAGAAAGAGTTAATGAAGACCAAAGGGTAGCAAGAAAAAGAGGAGAGCATCACTGGAATAATAACTCCTTCCACTCCAAGGAGCCAAACCAACAGAGAATGAATCAATCAGGAAAACAACAAAGGTACCTACCTGCAGAAACTCCTAAATCTTCCAACAACAAGTACACTTATTTATTTTATGGTTATTGTTATAAGTTTCACATCTTTAGACATATGGCCGTTGATTATAAAAGGATCAAAGTTGAAACAGGTGAAAATCCTAGATATAATAAGAATCAAAATTTTAGATCTCAAAACTCTCCTCTCGGAGATCAAAATTCCTTCTCTCCCCTGTTAGGTGATGTTGAGTGTTTCAAATGTAATAAATTTGGGCACAGGGTAAGTGAGTACAGAAGTAGGTTTGAGTACCTATCTAAGTCCTAGAATATTCGACAACCAACTTCTCAAAAGGATAAGGAGAATTGGGAATGAAAAGCTAAAAAGTGCATGCAATGTGGACTTGCTTTATCTGCACATAATCAAGAGAACAAATGGTATGTGGATAGTGGTTGTTCCAAGAATATGACTAGGGATAAGAGAAAATTTCTGTTGCTAAAAGAAAAAGATAGAGGGAACAATGTAATGCTCGGTAACAATGCCCTAGCAAGAATTAAGGGTAAAGGCATAGTCAATCTAGATCAAAAGACAAAAGATCAAAATGTGTTGTACGTGGAAGGTATCAAGCACAACTTTCTTAGTGTAAGCCAAATGTGTGATAATGGCTATGATGTGATCTTTCGATCCAAGGACTATGAGATTCAAAATGAGAAATATGGAAAGATGGTGGGAAAAGAAATCAGAACTCACAACAATGTATATGTGTTTGATGACTCCAAAGTAAACTACTATTTAAGAAAAATGAATGAAGCATGATTGTGGCACAAGAGACTTGGTCATATGAATTTTGATAGTTTGATAAGAGTCAGTAAGCTAGGAGCGGTGAGAGGTTTGCCAAGACTGTCAAGGCCCGATAATTCAATCTGTAAGTCATGTCAATTTGGTAAGCAGGCTAGAAGCCATTCAAGTAAAAATATTTCTCTTCATCTAGACTACTGGAGCTGATTCACACAGATATTTGTGACCCAACTAGAGAAAAAAACCCAAGAGGAGAAAGGTATTTTATGCTTCTCATTGATGATTTTACTAAGGCCACTTGGATCTTTCTCTTAAAAGAAAAATCAGAAGCATTTAAGCATTTAAAAAATTTTAAAGCTCAAGTGGAAAATGAGAAGATTCAAAGATCAAATTCTTAATATTAGATAGAGGAGGAGAATACACTTCAAGAAAATTTGAAGAATTTTGTGAAGAGCATGGATTTTGAAGGAAGTATTCTATGGCTAGAACTCCACAACAAAATGAAGTAGTTGAGAGAAAGAACATAACAATCCAAGAAATGGCCTGAGGTATGATGGATGAAGCAGATGCATCCCACATCTTCTTGGGAGAAGTAACACAAGCAACAATATTAAACTAGACATTTAATATACTCGTTACTGAATAATATTTGTTTTTAATATATTAATAAATTAATATCATAATTTAAATATTATTGTTCAAATATAGCCGTTACTTGAAATTATGTCTCTACATTCCTCTCTATTTAAGCCTTTGCCATGGTCTGCCTCTTCATCTGGTCTTGATGATGAACCACACTTGTTGGTTCGAAACACGTCGGCCAAAAAGTTCTCTTATGTGATTTCTACCAAAAGAATTTGCTTAAAACAATCTACCTATCAAACAGAACACAACTCAGGCCTAATAATTATAAAACTCCCTATGAGTTGTGGAATGGAAGACTTGAATCTATTAAACACTTCAATGTGTTTGGGAGTGAATGCTTTATCAAAAGGAATGATAAAAATCCTGGAAAGTTTGATTCACGCACTAATGAAGGTATATTACTTAAGTACTATGCTCGAAGTAAAGGATACACGTGTTACAGAAAACAAATAAAGAGGGTTGAGGATTACATTGATGTTGTAGTAGATGAAATAACTTTGCAACCTAAGTCCTCTAAAGGAAACATGAACTCAGATGGAGAAGAAAGACATAAGGCCCTCAAATCAAGATGAAACTGATCCAGATAATGAAGACATGGAAATGAGCACAACTCCAAGGCCCAAAACACCCTCTAGGTATGTACAAATACGACATCCTGAGAGTCAAATTCGTAGAGATCGAAGACTTTGTGCTTAGACAAAAAGGAAACTTGTTGATGGTTCAAGTTGTGCGGATCTTGCTCTGTTGTCTCAAATTGAGCCTAAAAATCTCAACCAGGCAAGTGAGGACAAGTTCTAGGTGAGAGCTATGAATGAAGAACTTGATCAAATTGAGAAGAATGACACTTGGGAGCTTGTTCCAAGACCTAAAGAGAAAAATGTCATTGGAACAAAATGGGTTTAAAAAAAGAATCTAAATGAGAAGGGTCAAGTAATTAGGAACAAGACTCGTTTGGTTTGTACAAGGTATGCCCAAATAGAGGGGGTAGATTCGAGGAAACCTTTGCACCAGTAGCAAGACTGGAAGCTATCAGAATGTTTCTTGCCTTTACCAGTCATAAAAATATCAAGGTATATCAAATGGATGTGAAGTCTACCTTTCTCAATGGAGATCTAGAAGAAGAGGTTTATATTGAGCAACCATAAGGATTCACGCTCACTGAAGATAAAGAGTTTGTGTGCAAACTGAAAAAGGCCTTATATGGACTGAAATAGGTTCCAAGAGCTTGGTATGAAAGACTAGAATGATACCTTCATCAGAGAGGATTTAAGAAAGGTATTGTAGACAACAATTTACACATAATTCTGAAGGCGATCACCTACTAATGGTAGTAGTATACATGGACAACATAATCTTTGGCAACAACATGGAACAATTGGGACATCAATTCAAAAACTGCATGCAGACAGAGTTCGTGATATCCATGATCGGAGAGTTGTATTTCTTCTTGGGATTGAAATTTTCTCAGTCTTAAAATGGAGTGTTTATCTCCCAATCCAAGTACCTACGAGAAACTCTGAAGAAGTTTGGGCTGAGAGATTGTAAGCCAACTAGCACACCTATCGTTACAGGCTGCAAATTATGCAAAGAAGATGACACACTGCTGGTAAATTAGAATGAATACATATCCATGATAGGAAGCTTGATGTATCTCACAACTTCACAACCAAACATCATGCAATTGGTGTGTCTTGTGGCCAGATTTCAAGCTTTCCCTCATGAAATTCATGTCATCATTGTCAAAAGGATCTTTAAATATCTTCAAGGGACAATGGATTATGGACTGTGGTATGCCAAAAGAAGAGAATTTAAGTTGAAGGCCTACACTGATGATGATTAGGTAGTCAATACTGATGACAAGAAGAGCACCTTAGGTGCAACATTATTTTTAGGAAATTACTTAGTTGTCAAGGGTCAACAAGAAACAAACCTCCATTTCGTTATCAACTAATGAAGCAGAGTATATTGCAATTGTTGCTTGTGGCTCACAAATTCTATGGATGAAGTAGACCTTGAAGGATATTAAGGTAGAGTTGTCTGATCCTATTCCGAACATGTGTGATAATACAAGTGCCATCAGTATCTCTAAGAACCATGTCATGCTTTCCAAGACTAAGCACATCCCTATCAAGTTCCATTTTTTTAAGGGAACAGGTTGCATCCAATGTTGTTAGACTTGAATATGTGGTCTCTAAAGTAAATCTTGAAGATATCTTTACTAAGCCAATCACAACTCTCGGTCACATGGTGGAAGAAAAATAGGATCTAAGCATCTAGGGGCTAAAGGCATCATAATGGTGTGATTTCGTAATGTTCTTTTTGTATAAATTACGATGTGTTATAGCTCCGATACTACACTACAAAAAGTTAAAGGATGAATGGGTCAACATCTAGAGAGTAAATGCAAGCCAGAGGAGTTGGTTAATGGAGTTAATGGCATCTGCAAAGATCATTGGGTCAAGATAACGAGGAAAACGATTCTCAGAGTAGAACTGTTGGGCTTGTTTCGATGTTGGAAGAAAGTCATCTCTCATCTCCCATGCACACATTATAAAATTAAGTAGGAATAAAGAAGCCATCTTGTGGTATAATCATGCTCTACGAGCCATTAACAAGCATGTGAAATCTCTTTGGAGTGCGCAGGTGGAGTGAGATTAAATTCTCAACATGGAAAATCACACAGAGTGTTGGTGAAACACTCAAGATCCCATTCTCTTATTTAATGTAGTGGTAGAATTCTAGAATCATACACAACAACAACATGGAGGAACTATACATAGGTACACTCAGTCAGTGTAGAAACAGGAAACATAGACAACATTGATCACCATGTAGCAAAGGAACAAAACAAGTGATTTCCATTGAGAATTTGTGGGGAAAATAATAGTGTTGGATGTACTGAAGAGAGTAGAGTTGAGTGTATGAGAGCTGTGAAAATGGACCAAGTTTTTGGACTGTAGTAGAGTGCTGTAGAGAGACTGTGGAACAGAAGGCTGATCCCAATGTAGGTTTTAATCCCGTACAAAAATTACCTATATACGAATTCTAAAGATAGAAAATAAACAATGGCGAGGGCATAAAACATAAAAAAGATATACACAAAGATTTTCCCCTGGATCCCAAAACTGGGACTACAAGATTGATTTTTCATTATATTCCTTTTAGTGTTACAATACATATATATACATGCCAAAGCATCCATAAACCCTAGATTAGAACATAACCGTAGTTCCCTTGACCAAATCTATGAAATACCATGGGCATAAACCATCATGCCCAAAACCATGTGCAAAAACCATGCACAAAACCATAGGTAGGCATGCCCACCTAATATAGGGTCCAATTTTTTTCCCTGGGGTGCTGCCACCCCCCTTGTGACCCCTCCACTGCACCCGACGCAACAAAGGTCGGGCTGACGACCCCTCCTCTAACCCCTCGATTTCACGCGTGGGGCTAGTCATGTAAAAATTATAACACACCCCCAAAATTTTCGCACTTGTTGTTTTCTTTCCAAAGGGGGCCACATGAGAGCTTAGTCATTGGTCCAGCCCTGCAACAACCATTGTTTCTCTACACCAAGAGAACTTCTTAGTGCTCACAGACTTTGTCAATGCATCTGTAGTATTGTTCAAAGTGTACACCTTTACCAATAACACCTTTTTGTTATCAACCATATCCCTCACAAAGTGATACTGAACATCAACGTGCTTTGTATTTGAATGATAAGCATGGTTCTTTGCCAAGAAAATTGCACTTTATCTATCACGACCTATCCTTATAGCTCACTGTCCTAACCCCATACTGAACACAATCTCTACAACCAAATTGATTCCTTGCTTGCATGAGTGGTTTCCATATATTTTTCCTCTATAGTTTAAAGTGTCAATACAAACCATCTCTTACTCATCCATCTGATCGCACCTCCAAATAGGTTAAACACATACCCTCTTGTAGATATTCTTTGATCCAGTTCTCTAGCCAAGTCTGCATCAACAAAGCCAAGGATGTCCAAAACTCTGTCCAATCATGGTCTTCCTTAGTAGCACAGACCATAATCACTAATGCCATGCAAATATCTAGAAACCCGCTTCACTTCCATCTATGCTCCTTCCCTGGTTTTGACATAAAACTATTCAATACTCCCATTGCATGTGAAATGTATGGTTTAGTACAAACCATTGCATACATCAGGCTACTGGCTATTCTTGCTTTTGGAACACGAGACATGTCCTCTTCCTCTTCTTGTGTCTTGGGACACTATTCAATAGATAACTTTACACCTACAGGAATAGGAGCCTTCACTGGTTTACTATCCTGCATATTCAACCTTTGCAGTATTGTCTCAACATACTTCCTCTGGTTTAACCAAAGCTTCCTCTTTGCTCAATCTTGTTTAATTTCCATGCTAAAAATATAGTTTGTAGCCCCAATATCTTTCTTGTCGAATTTGGAGGACAACTGGGTCTTCAAATCCTAGATAATTTCTTTGTTATTTCCAATCAGCAACATATCATCCACATACAAGACCAAATAAATAACACGGCCACCAATTAATTTAAAATAAACACGATGATTTGCTTTGCTTCTCGTGAATCCAAGTCCCCATATAAATGTATCAAATTTCAGATACAACATCCTTGGTGACTGTTTTAACCCATACAAATATTTTTTTAAATTTCATACCAGTTCTTTCTTACCTTCACTGCAAAGCCTTTAGGTTGCTTCATATAGATCTCTTCTTCTAGATCCCCATGAAGAAATTTTGTCTTCACATCCATCTATTTTACCTCAAAATCAAAAGCAACAACAACAAATAAAAGTAATGTAATAAAATCTACCTTGACAACAGGAGAAAAAAAAACCAAAATCGATTCCCGACACCTGGGAATAACCTTTTACTACCAACCGAGCTTTGCATTTCTCCACCTTGCCTTTTGCACTCATATTCTTCTTAAACACCCATTTGTTGCCAATGGGTTTCCTTCCAGTCGACAACTCTACCAGATCCCAAGCCTCATTTTTGTGTAAAAATGCCATTTCATCAACCATGACCTCTTTCTAGAGATTGCCATCCTCTGTATCTACAACCTCCCTGACAGTTTTGGGATCATCATCAGTAATAGATAAAGCAAAATTTAAATAGAAAGAAGATGGAATATACCTTTCTGTTTGATTTCTTTCTCAAACTGATCTTCTCATAGCTGAAGTTTGTGGCTCTTCATCTTCTGATTCCTCTTCCATTGTAGAGTCTGATACTTCCTCCTTTAGCTCAAACTCTATCTTCTCAGGTTCCTTTGGTAGGACTTCATGTTTAATAACATCTTTCACCTCTATAAACACCGCATCTCGGCTATACACAACCTTCCTTGTTTCTGGGTTCCAAATATTATAATGTTTTAAATAATCCTTATACCCAATAAATATGCACCTTTAAGATTTACTAACCGACTCGGTTCTTTTCTCCTTTGGAACATTTACATATGCATCACAACCAAATACCCTTAGATGTGCAAGAGAGGGCTTCTTACCAGTCCATACCTCTTGTGGAGACTTATCCTTCAATGCTAATGAAGGTGATCTATTAACCAGGTAACATGTAGTCTCCACCACCTCTGCCCAAAATTCCTATCCTAACCCAACACCACTGAGCATGATTCCTATCTTTTCCACCAATGTCGTGTTCATTCTTTCTGCAACTTTGTTTTGCTGAGGTGTGTATGGAATAGTTTTCTACCGTGCTATACCACACTTCTTACATAACTCTTCAAATTCCTTCTTGCAAAACTCTCCACTGTTATTTGTCCTCAACACCTTTATCTTATTCTCTGTTTGGTTTTCCTCCATAGCCTTAAATTCTTTAAACCTATCAAAGAATTCATATTTCTTATTGAGGAAATATATCCATGTATTCCTTGAGGAGTCATCTATAAATGATACATAGTACATAGACTTACCCAGTGATGGAACCGAAACAAGTCCAAACACATCACTGTGCACAAGCTCTAATATATGTTTTTCCCTCTTAGCACCAGAGGGGAAACTCACCTGATTCTGCTTCCCATATACATAATGTTCACAGAAATCAAAATCCAGAGAGAAATTAGACATACCTTCTACCATACCATTACCATGAAGTAGTCGAAGGCCCTTCTCTCCAATATTTCCAAGCCTTTGATGCCATAACACGGTCTTTTCTCCAACAACCACAAGGTTTTCTGCTCCACTTTCAAGAACCACAAAACTGTTGCACTCATCAATAAAAATTCTACCTAGAAGCTAGTACAGAGTTCCAATTTGAACTCCCCACATCAATACCAGTGTTACCCAAACCATCTTGTAGGTATCTCACTTGTACATTGTTTTTACACGTGCATCATCCATCTTGCTTACATAAATTAGATATCTGGCCAATGCAGGAATATGCAGAACACCCAAAAGTGTTCTAATCCCTCGACCTTGCAACTTCAACTTGAATTTTCCATGACCAACAATTCTAGCCTTCTTGTCATCCCCTAAGAAGACATTACCACCATCATATTTTTCATACTTGCAGAACCACTCCATGTGGGGAGTGAAGTGAAAGGATGCACCTGAATCAATGAACCATGCATCATGATATACATGTGTACTTGAAGAAGAAGCCAAGTACACATCCCCACTTTCATATGAGGTGGTTTTCACCTCTGCAGAAGGAGCATCGTCAGATCCCTTTCCTTTCTCAGGAGATTTAGATATACAATCCTTTTTGAAGTGCCCTTCCTTTCCGCATTTCCAACACACCTTTACAGGTTTTCTTGGATATTTAGATCTCCCTCTAGATGTAGATCTCCCACTTGAGGACTTATTTTTATTTATGTTCTGGGACTGTCCTCGTATAGACAATGCATCTCCATTCAGGCCCTCCACATTTTTCTGCCTCATCTCCTCTGACAACAAGGATGAGACTATTTCATCAAATTGCAAGGTAGTTGTATTGCTACCTATTGCAACAACCAGACTATCCCACGAATCTGGTAGAGAACACAACAAACTGATGCACTTATTTTCATATGAAATTTTAATATCAACAGATAACAACTGACTTACCACAGTATTAAAGGAGTTCAGATGCTATATCACCGAGTCTCCATCCTTCATCCTCAGGTTATACATGTTTTTCCGTAGGAACAATTTATTCACCAGATACTTAGATTGGTACAAAGTCCCTAACCTGTCCCATAACGCCTTTGCTAAAGCTTCCCCTGATACATTAAACAATATGGAATCTGAGATACAAAACTGTATTGTGCTCTTTGCTTTCCGATCCAAATTATTCCAACCTTCATCGAACATTTTCATTGGTTTAGTACCCGGATCTATTGCGATCCACTAATATTTATCCACCAACAAATCCTCCATCTTGAGTATCCAAAACTCAAAACTTTGACCATTAAATTTCTTGATTTTATCCTTCCACAACTCGCCATATTCTTTCACTGCAAGAATTGATCCCGCAGATCTCCCACTGAATAGGGTCTACCACGGGCCTGAGCAAAACCCCTCAGTAGCAAAGGGGTCCCCTTGAAGCCCAAACAACTCTAATACCAAAAGTAGGTTTTAACCCTGTACAAAAATTACCTGCATAAGAATTCTGAAGACAAAAAATAAACAATAGTGAGATCATAAAACATAAAACAAATATACACGTAGACTTTCCCCTGGATCCCATTCAATGAAATCCTCCTTGACAACATGATGACATATGAAGAGATGACATATGCCCTAACATTGTTAAAGTCCTTGGTCTATGATGAAAAATTCATCCTAGGTCCATTAAGATGATGAAACCCTTCAAAGCTAGCCTTGATAAAAAACCTTAACACTCTAGTTCATGTCACATGATATCATTTCTATCGTTGTTGTAGATTAGCTCTTTATTGAAAAGCCATAGCTCCATAGTCCTATTGAAACCCTAATCCTAATACCATAATATACATAATAATTACATCCTAGCATAAATAAATGAAGTCGTGTCCACTACCCTAAACCCCTATCCACATTCCAAATGTTCATAACCCCAAATGGTATGTCATAAAAAATGTTTTTATGAAAGAAAAAATATTTTTTTGACATTAGACACAATGTCTTGAAAAGATGATTGCATAAGCTTGTAGAGGGCTTAAAATCCTTTCCAATGAGTATTTTATATGCCCCATAAATCCTTGTCATTAAGGAGATATTGATTTTTGAAGTCAAAAAATATATATATACCAACCTATGCAAGCTGACTTATGTAGGATTAACACACCTTTCCAACTGATGTGTCCCTTCATAAATGACCAAATTGCTATAAATATAGCTCTTGGTCTCTCAAATTAACTACCAAAAAATTTGGTCAAGAATACAGAGAAGGATTTGAGGTAGTTACAGTCATAAAGAGGGCTAATAAAGTAAATAAGAAGGTTTGTTTTGTGTCGTTGCTTCTTGTGATTGTTAGGTAAAGTTGGTGAAAGCAGGCAATAAAGAAGAGAGGCAGTTATGGGCATACTTTTGTGTGGTCTTCCTCTCTGAACAGGGCCAAAGAAATACAAACCTGTTACAACATCCTTCTCAGACCAGTGGAAATCTAAAGAGTTCAAATCTGTAGCTTCCTAGAATTGTGACCCTCAGGCTTGTGGCATATAAAGAACAACTCAAATTCTAAAAATAATATCTCAAATCACAAAAGAAAGACCTCAGACTTGAGGCTTATGATTTTTTTTTTGGACCTGTATCTGAAGCAACTTTGTAATTCGAATCTGAGAAATTACAGAGATTTTGACTTGTTGCACAACTTAACACTCAGAGCTGTGGAGTTTCAGTAAATTCAGACCTGTGATTAGATCATTTAATATTGAAGATTGATCAAGAACTCATTGGAACCTCTGGTTGGTAATTTGAAGTAGCCTAAAAAATTGTTTGGGGTAAGACCTTAAAGACCAAGTGTATACTTTGGAACTAGTTTTGATATGCTTTGAGGTATTTTTGGGTAGTCACTTTTGAGTGTTCTAAGAGCATATTTCTTGAAGACGTTCCTATGTATACATGAAGTATAATTTAAGCATTATTTGAAGTATAGTTGGAGTCATTTTATAACCATTGAAGCAACACTATTGAAGACATTTGCGAATAGTCTATTGAGGCATTATTGTAGTTGTTGTTGAGGTCCCTTGAAGTAAGGATTTTATGAGGTGACTGTGGAGACCATATTGTACTTGGAGAAACTTGTTGAGACATCTTCTAGAATTGTTGAAGACCTACTAAATACTTTTGAATTGTAGACTTGAGAATCACTTTTGGATTACATCTTAGAGGAATGTCTCGTAATATATTATTTGGGCAATCAAGTTGTGTTGACTTAAAGC